>MNCI01009777.1:65889-105144 GCA_015680685.1 Gnetum montanum
GAATATTGTTTCCTTGGTGGTGGCATTCCCCATGATTGTGGGTGCTACCACTATTGATGTTTCTCAATCAGTTGTGGTGGAGTTCCACTTGGATAATACATTAAAGGTTGGTGGAATTCCCTTGGGTTACCTTGGGGATAAGGTAACCGTCAGGATGGTTTCCATTTGTTTAAATGTGGATTAAGTGCATACACCCCAGACTCCTACATATGTGAGATCACAGGGAAACATCCCTTAGGATGGTTGTATTGACATATCTTGCATCCACTATCATCATCTATATCTGAGTCCACAAACTTTTCAATAATATCAACTTTGCCCTTACCCTTGTTACATGCATTTTATGCTTCTCTCTTTTTTCTTTTGTTATGATCACTACCTCACTCTCTAGACTCCTCTACTATTTTAAGAATAGTTTGAAACCTACTATCCAAGGAGTTCCACATTTGGTCTACCTTTGCCAATACTTCTGATGTTAACTTTTTGATAGACAAGGTTTTCCTATTCATCATCTCTTCGAGTGGTGACTCTTCCTCATCCTCACAAAATCTTACTCCCTTCTTCCAGAGGGAAGGATCTCAATTATATTCTTTGGCACTTTCTCTCTTTCTTAGCTTACTTTCTTCCTTAGAAACTTGCTCTAGAAGTTTATGAATTTGATGGAACCTAAGCTCAAATAACCTTCCTTGGGCATAAGTCCCAAGGGTTTTTCTCGTTTCATGCCTAAGCCCTTCTATGAGATGGCATAGCTAATCCTGCTACGAATAACCATGGCTAGGAAAATGATGTAATAGTCCATAATAGCAACCCATGGTAGCATCCAAGGGTTCATAACTTCCTTATTTCCATCCTTGGATTTGCTTTTGTAGGTTAGACACCTGGGAGTACATTTGGTACTTATTACTAAATAATTCTAACATAGTACTCCACCTATGAATGGATTCTAGTTCTAAGGACTAGTACCATCTTTTAGCTTCTTTTACTAGTGTCCGTGGGAACAACTTAAGTTTTTCCCACTCATTTTCTATGTTTTGCAAGGTGCACATATCATGAAATGCTTGTAAGTAATTTTGAGGATCAGTGCTATATCCCCCTTCAAATCATGGGATGTTATTCATATCTAACCTCTTAATCCTACTATCTCTTTGGTGCCTTGTTGGAACTCTCATAGCCTCAGTTATGTCTAGCATGCTTCGAGTAGCGAGTAGGAGTTCATCATTATCATCTCATTCATGGTGTCTATGATTCCTATGCTATTCCCTACTCTCCCTTCTTCTATGTCGTGATTCCCTAGAGTGCCCTCATCCTCTATGTTGGTTGTTTCTTCTATGACTTCCACTTTGCTTGCCATTATCCTCACGATCTTTTTCTCTATGGCTATGTCTAGACACTAAAGAAGAGGGTGAAGAAGATGATGAAGGTGAAGAAGAAGGAGAACCTCCACCATGATGGTGTCTACTACCTTCTCTTCAATGGTCTCTACCTCAATCGTGATTACAATCAGAATGCCCACCTTTGTCATGTGTCCTTGTTCCTTTTTCAGACACTTTGTGTTTCTTGGTATTAGCACTTGGTTTATGAATAGTAGAATGAAGGTTTTGATACAAAACCCCTTAGCCAAAGTCAAGGGGAGGAACATCGTTATGTGGGAAACTACCTAAGGTAGGTTCATCACCCTCAATTTCGCTTAAAACATGGGGGCATCCTTGGACCATTTTCCTTTCAAATATTTATGGTGTCTCTCATGTTGCAAATCCCTTTAACATTGCACCTCTATGGGATGATAGTCTCTTGAATCATAGTCTGACACAACATATTCTGCATGTAAGTGTTGTATGCCTATTTGTGTGAGAGCACGAAAAAGCATGCTTGGGACTAAACGTTCGAGAGGTAACACTATGTTACCTTCCAAGTCACACCAACGTAGTTGTTTGTCTTGATGGAGAATAAAGGTGAAGTTGGGTATATATTCATTGGGATGAATATATACCACATGAAACTATTGAGGGATTGGCGGATCAACGTCATGTGTATTATTTCATCGATTGCTTCTTGTGTTAGTCCTAAGTGGTGAAGTGCTTTTGTGGAACAATAACAGGTTGGTTAATCATTGTCTTCCCAAACTTACTTGTATGTCACGGTTGTATGGTTAAGTAAGCTTGAGGCATATGATTTTTATAACTTTTATGTGTTTTATATCATGCGCTAGTAAGGAGGAAGAGAGAGATAACTAAGTAACTAATATAATTTAACTACTCATTAACTAAGTTCTGATTACTCCTAACACTAGTATCCCTTCCCACTTGCCGCACACATCCTGAACTAGAGCAATGCTACTGGGATTACCAAATGGTAATCGTTACTAGGTTACCAAGCACTACATGCATGCTCGAAGCAATCGTACTAAGTGTATTTAACTAAGAGAGTTGTAGGGTGAGAGAAATCATTAATCAACTAGGAAATAATTAAATAATAATTAACACTAATTAATCTATTCTGAATGCTACAAGGTTTATCATACAGTTCATCTTTATTGCCATACACAAAGTGTGCTTAGGTACACAATGCTCAAATAAAGATCCATTTACTCTATGACTCCTACTGCGGGAATGTAGAAATAATTCTAACTCTGGAGGGAAAATGGCAAGATTTTGGCTAAGGGACTAATTATCTAATGTGAAAAACAAGGGTGTTGCCTCTTATTTATAGGCTAGAAGATAGGCCCCAATATCGGGTATCCGACATCGCATGGTTGGATCCAATATCATGGACCCGATATCGCAGATGTGATATTGTAGTTCTAATATCGCAGTTCATTAGTTATTTATGGTGAGAAACACAAAAATTAGGCTACAAGGTTGGGCTCCAAATAATGATAATGGAAATGATATAAAAGTAGACTTGGTGCAGTAGGACAAGCTAACCAAATCTTGTGCATGAAGGTCATATGGTGACTTGCTGCCATGATGAGTTGTATCCCTTGTGATGACTTTAGGCTTCATCCTACAAGTACAACTTGAAGAGAAAAAGAAAATAATACAATGAAAACATGTTGTTATAGAGTAAGTGCATAGGCCACATGAGACAACCACCAGACCAAGTCACAATAGATCATCATTGTCACAACATAGAGGGATTTGTGTAATGTGCATTAGATTTACAACATTTTGTAGTTCATTCATTGTATCAAACACACACACACACACACACACACACATAGAGAAAGAGAGAAAGAGAACACGTAGGATCACTTGTTCTAGACCATCAAAATCATCAACATTAGTCATTCGTTGCAAGTTGTTAATAATGGTAAACAACACTACAAGAAAACATGTGATTATTAGATGTAATTACGGCTATGTGATGGCTTTAATGTTGCATTGTAAGGGTTTGATGATGTCATGAGCAAGCTTAATTTCTAGTGAGGAACTTGGTTTCAATTGCTTTCTCTTCACCATGATCTAGATCAAAATTTTGACTAAGGGATCCTCTATGATGTTTCTAGCTTCAAGGTTAATGGTCATCAAGCTATTTCAAGGTGTTATGGTTGTATAGTGTGAGGGTTTCAAGGCTTAAGGTTTGGATATTTAAAGTCAACTTGGTCTAACAAGATCATGAGAGAGGCTTATTTAGGCTTTAAGTCTAGTCGAATCTACTTGCTTATTCTACTAGCTTATTCCTGCATGACAACATAAGTACATCAAGTGGTACCTATGTGATATATTGGTTAAATAATGTAAAAAGAATGTAAAATATCCTAGTGATAATACATACAGACAAACATGTTGAAATAGAGGCCACACAAGTATCCAAATAAGGTCAAAAAGGCTAATAGGTATGAGTTCAAGGTAATACAAAGTAAAACATGATCGACTATGGTTACATTTTTCTAGTTTTAGGCCTTACCAAGCCATATGATGGTCACATGTTGTTGAATGATGGTCAAGGATGGTCAAACCCCATGACCTAACACTAGTAAAGGCTAAGAAAGGATAAAAAAAGATCACAATAGAGAGAATAAGGTAGATATGGTGAAACTAAAGATATGTAGAAGCTTCATGAGGTCAACTTATGATAATGAAGCTCAATAATTCATAACAAGGATAGAAGAAGTCAAAATACCATGAAATAAGATCAAACCAACCAAGGTGAAAAATGATTGATAAAACAAGGAAAATACTAGTTAAAAGAATTTGATTTTGTTAGTTTTCTATCTTAGAGGACCATGGTAAGGGGCTATAATGCTAACATGTGAGTTTGGGCACCTATGGAGGCTATTTTGGCTCAAAAATAAGATTGTTCTAGGCATCCACACTTGAGCCACACTGGCCATCATGGGTGGGGTGACCCCTAACATGGATAGGATGTTCATGTGGTTTCTTAGGTTACGTTTGATCAATTTTGAACTTCTAAGAGCCTATATGATAAGTGTAGTATGTTGGGGAAGAAGATTTGTCAACTTTGACATTGATTTGACCCTTTAAAAGTCACAAATGAAGCCTAGAACTACCAACCATGCTGGAGAAATGTTGGCCAATGTGGGCCCAGCATGGCCACAAAGGAAAACTAAATTTATGGCATTCAAAGTATCAAAATTGGTGTTCTATGGGCTTCTCAAGGTAGCATAGGATCATAATGCTCAAAATTGGTCATTTTGGAGGTCATAATTTACAATAAAAGTAGGGTTTAGCATGGATAGCTCAAACTTGGTGATTGTAGGATTAAAACAAGGTTAAATTGTAGTTGAATTTATGGTTTTGTGGTTGTATGCTTCCATAGTCAAGTTTTAAGGCCATTGGATGGGTATTATGTTAGAAAAAGCTTGTTAGGAACCTTACCTATGTTGGGGCCATGCTGGCCAACATGGCTTTAATATCCCTTAGCATGGATACTTTTGCTTTTTGGTTCTTGGTTGGTTTTAGAGGTAAGTTAACCAAGTTTTCAAGTTTCTAGTGTTACTAGTGGTCATGTTTGAGGTTTAGGCTTGCAACTATTCATGTTTGATGGTTATTTAAGATTTGGTATGGTTATACCCTCCTAGCCATGCTGGCCAACATTGCTCTAGCATGGATGATGGGGTTTGATGGATTTTTATGATTATAATAATGATACATTACCATTAATTTAAGGTCCTTAGGTCCTAGGCTCTACTAGGCTAATTTTTAGGCTTTTTGATGTGTTGAAGTACTACTAAAAAAAGTTACCCACACTATAGCCATGCTAGCGAGCATGACTCTAGCCTTCCCTAAGATGGCTACCTTAGAGTACTAACTTCTAGTGGTTTTTAGCATAGAATTTACTAAGTAGTTAAGGTCTTAAGGTTGTATATTTTGATATGTAATATTTGGCATCAAAATAAACAACTTTGAAGGCTCTTTAATATTTTTTTAGTCATCCCCCTTGGTCCATGTTGGCTAGCATGGCCCCAGCATGGGTGGATGGGGATGATAGCTTTTTACAACTTTTAACTCATTTCCTAGCATTCTCTAGCCTTTGGAGTCTTTGGAAAGGTTCCATGATCGAAGTAGTATAATTTTATTTCATTCTAATGCATTTTGAACTTCCCATGGCGTTGTTTGGTACCCATGCTAGACCCACACTAGCTAGTGTGGGTGAAGCCTTCCTTGGCATGGATAGATGGTGTTTGGACAATTTCAATTGGTTTTTTCCTCATTGGTAATAGCAAGAGACCTTGGGAAGGTTTTACGATCATAGGAGTGAGTTTTTAGGCTATTTTAGTGTATTAATGGATTTTTATAGGTCATCCCTAGGGTACCCATGCTGGACCCATGCTAGCCAACATGAGTGAGGGGTTCCTTAGCATGGACATGGAGGTTGGTACTAAATTTAATCTATTTTTGCTAAATATTTATCTTTTGGGAACTCCAAAGAGGTGTTAAGGCCATGATATGTCAATTTTGAGGTTTCTTTGGATATTTTATGGTCACACCCCATTCAACCATGTTGGCCAATATGGATGGGGTGCCCCCAGCATGGCTCTACTAAAATCCATTATTTTTGCCACTTTTGTTAGGTTTAATCAAGTTTCAAAGTGATAGGAGGATTCCATAGAAGATTTTAGGCTTAGTTAGACCATTTTTGAGTTGAATTGTGGTTTGGTTTATGCCTTTGAATGTCATCACCCTTTGAGAAACACTTGATAGTGTAGATGAACCCTTATTTATCATTGCTACCAAAGATGAAAGGCAGTATGATGGGTTTTGGTCTCTTTCGAGGCTTGATGTTTGTTGATGTCAACATCTAGCTACTAAATTTGGCATGGGGTATTTGGATTTTCTTATTTTAAACATGGGATGCTTGAACCCATGCTGGATCCACATTAACCAATGTAGGTAAGGGGATTTTCAAGTTAAAACATGTTTTTCTAAACTTCACGAGGGTTAAACCCTAGCATAGATGGTTTTTTAAGCCTTAAAATCCCATTTCTTGGAAGGTGCCTAGTGGGCTCCATCCAAATTCAAATTTTGATTTTGGTTTTGCAATTCCCACCATACCAACATTTCAAGACTTTCATCCCTTTAAACTATTAGTGCACAATGAGTTTAGTGCATGAATTTGACAATGGGGGCTTATAGTAGGGTGTAACTTGGGGGTTTGGATGGTGAAGGTTTTTTCTATGGTTTAGAGGAAGGTGAGTGAGCTATGTGACTGTGAGGTAGTAGCAAGGATTTTGAGCATGATGGCGTAAGAAGAAAAGGACATGGAATGCCATGTGGTAGAGTAGGAACATAGGTAGGATGATAGACACTACATGGTGGCAACTAAAGTAGCATGGTGGAAAGAAATAGGGGATGGTAAGAGTGATGTAATAGGTACACAAGAGCTATAAATATAATAGTAGCTATGATCAAAAAACTTCTCTGTTGTGTTGACTGCAAGGTAGCTATGGGGGAGAGCCACATGCAACTATGGTAGTACACGGAATGGTAGTGGCAAAACATGATGATAATAGAGAGAGAAATGCCACAAGGTAGATTGAATGATGTAGCAATAGTTGTGGCTTAACTTGCGTAGTGGCAAGACAAAATAAGGGTGGTAGGGCATGCAGGAAGGATTGCAGCAAGTGAGTGACTAGGCATGGTGGGATGACATAGAGCAAAGATGCCTTCTCTATCGTACTAGGATTCTGAGCTTGAGCCTATAGGCCATGTGGTGGCCAACAACCCCTACACTTTCTTTTTCTTCTTCTTTCGTGTTCCATCTCATAGCATTATATTTTGCTTTCTCAATCCACTATTTCAAAATCAATCCCCTATGAAACATTACTCACATAATGAGTTTGTAAAATAAAATGAGTCTAGCATCTTCAAACATACATACTCTTTTAGGATATAGTAATGAGGTAAAAGCACCATAATGATGATATGCACACTTTATGATTGGAGTTTCATGGTTAAGATAATGTTCTCTTACATCTAAGTGTAATTCCTAAAGATCCATTAGATAGCATTCAATTTAAGTAGTTACTTTTAACAATTGTTATATATTTCAATATAACATTCTCCAATTGAACATGTAACATTAAATGCATGTTAATCTACTAAGGAGGCATACCACATATAGAAATTTGCATGGTAGATTCTTCAAAAACATGATCTTTCAACAATGAATAAATGGGCCAAGTATTACCTTGAGATAGAAAATTTTCTTGAATACATTAAGGCTTACTTCTTGAAGGAGGATTGAGCATGGTATTTCTCTTAATTAAATTTTCAATGATACATTACCTTTTTTTTATAGGATTATCATATGGATGAATTTTTTATTAATTTATAGTTGGAATTTTTGGCTATCCCTATTACTAATGGTTACATGTTTTTATTGTTCATAGGCCTTTGAGTGATGATAGTGATTGGCTATGATGTAGACGTTGACCTTTCCTCTCCCTCTATGGTTTAACTTTGGCTACTATGGGGCTGGTTACACCTTGTTATGCTCTTCTTTGTTATTTTTATAGTTGTTTTCATTTGAATGCAAAGGCTATAAGAACAATGTATTATTCATGTTGTCATATGTTGCACAATGCAACTATGACTATAGACATATGGACATTTTGATACTCTTTGATTGTTGTCACATTGTGTGACTATGGCTATTATTTTGGTTTTATAAACATAAATGACAATTTTAACAAGGCTATAAAATGAAATGAATAAATAAAAATATGTTGTAATTATAATTTTAAACCTAGGCATACATGTATAAGTGAAACATGTAGACAATGGCATCAGGTAGATTGGCTACGATGTTGGTATAGGGACAAAAGAAGAGTTTGTTATTCTTATTAGTTTTAGGCCTTGGTAGGCCATGGCTTCACCAAGTTTAGGCCTTGGTAGGCCATAAGGTTACCAAATTTAGACCTTAGAGGGCCATGGTCCATATTTTGTCTAGCAAGTATGGGATGCTCTCGAAAGAGAATATAAGGATAAAATCAATAATGAAACATGATATAATGTCATAAAGATGAAGAAATAATTGACAAAATAATGGACAAGATGTTTACCATGAGCTTCTTGTTTGATCTTTGAGAGATAAAGGAATCTCATTGATACAACCTTATGCTCATTATCTCTCTTATTTAGCATGGCAAGCTACATGCATTTTCATTGACAATTCAATGTTATAGGATTGGTGTTATTTGCATTGTTGTTGTTTTCATTGTTATTGGCCACATTTTGAGTGTCAATATTCCCCTCTTGAAACTCCACCTTTGAACCTTAGTTGATGTTAACATAGTTAACTGATGGTATTGATACATTGTCTTTCACGAATGACAATTTTCAATCTCTTGTATGGTAAATGGATCTCTTGATGTATAAGAGATGAGACCATGAAAATATTATCTAACCATGGTCTTCCTAAGATCAAGTTGAAGCCAAGTTTCTCCTCAACCACTAGGAAGTTGTTGAATGTGGTGAATTGCTCACTAGCTACAAAATCCAAGGAGATAGAACCTCACACCACTATATGTGATCCATTAAATGACTTGAGTATTTAAGTAGTAGTTTCTTGGATGTTCTTGATTAAGCATAGCTTTTCAAAAAATGAGAAGGATACTACATTAGTTGTTGCTCCATCATCTACATTAACATGGTAAACTTTGTATTTGCCAACACATATATTGATGAGGAGAGGAGTGGATAACACTTCTCCATTTCGAGAGTCAATCTTCACCTCACTGTCATGAAAGTTGGACATTGGTTGATCCCATTTTACCTAATTAAAGCTTGATCAATGATAGATGGAATTGATTCTTTGTAGGTTAGCATGTCTCTACGCATAAAGATAGAAGTCAACGCTTGGGCTAGTGCATCTCTATGAGCCAGAGAAGTTATGACCAAGTCATACAAGTTCGGTGAAGTGTTCTTCTATTTCAATGATCATTTAGCTTGCTCCATTATTGTGAGAAAATTATTTCCTTTGGTGTATGATCTTTTAGCCTTAGTGGTTCTAAGCTTCTTCATCCTTCCTAGAGTTTTTTTCTTAGCTTTTAGTGCATGTGCCTTGGGCCCCTTGCTCATTAGTGTAGATGGTCTTGGTGTAGGTCTCGGTTGGTCAACTTGCTTTAAACCTTTTGTCATTGACTATTTTTAGTGGGCTTTTTTGTTGGTTTTGAGACAATTTTATTTCATTGTCATTGTGATGATGGTTTCTTGCCAAAATTTGAGTTATTGGCCATAATAGGTGGCCTTTGGTCATGGGTCATTGTGGTCTTACTTGTTGAAGGTGGACGAACTCAGATAATGAATGCTTCCTTAGGCTTTGGAGGATTAGTATCTCATGGTTTGGGTTGTGAAGTTGATGTCACTAGAGGAGGGACACATATGATGAAAGGCTTATTACAGGGCTAGAAGAGGTGATACCATATGGCAAAGGGCTCTCTACACTATGTGTTTTGGGACCATAGTGACATCTTAATTATAAACAATTCCTTGGAAGGATTAGACCATTTGGTTTCTATGAATGAGCCTATGGTGTAAGATTTATTATTAGCACTTGAAAAATTGGGCTTATTCAACACCAACTCTCCATGGTCTATCATCTTTTGAAGGTCATCCTTTAATGCTAGGAAACAATTAGTGTCATGACTAGTCATTTGATGATAATGACAGTACCTATCAAGTCTAAAGTACTTTGGTAGCTTGACATTGTCTTTGGTAGCTATCATTGGATCTCTAGATATGTCACAAAGATGATTTTACCTCTTGTAAGAATCTTTAGATAGTTGTTTATGTTGTATATAGTCATCTTTAAGCAACTATTGTAGAAGCTCAAAGGGATTCATAGGAAACATAGTATACTTAGACCTATCCTTCTACCCAAAGTTTGGTCTTAGTTGATTTGGAGCATAGGAAGTGAATTTTTGCGATGAGTGTAAAGATGTGTTGCATGATGGTGATACTTGTCTCCCTTATTTTTTTGAGTATTTTGCTACTAAAGCCATAGTTGTATGTTCTTGCTTAGTTTTTATTACTATCCCTCCTTACATGTTTATTTTTATAGACATATAGGCCATATCATTGCTTGCCTCAGCTACCTCCTTGATGTTCTTAGTTTGCAAGAAGGCTTGACTTAGTGATTGGGACTCTAGGTAGTAAATTTTTAACTTGATGAAGTCATTTACTACTCCCTTGTAGATGACTAAGAGATGAGTTTCAATTACTAGTTTTTGAACCTCATTAAGCAAAGTGTTCCATCATTGTATGAACTTTTGCACCACTCAAGGGATCCTTGCATGACCTTCATTAATTAATCAAGATTTGTGTCAGGTTTCATGTTGTACTTGAAATGGTTAATGAACTATGAAATGAGATCTTTTAGTAAGGATATGAATCCTCTTGGCTAGGCATGGTATCATTCTAGGGCTTTTCCCATAAGAGACATAGGGAAAATTTGCATTATTGTGTGTGGCTAGGCTTGTAGTAGTAAGCACTTAGAGTAGAAGGTTATAAGGTGTGTATTAGGATCACCCTTGCCATTATACTTGGTAAATTAAGGTATGGGGACACTTTGCAAAGAGTCGGCTATGGGACCATAGGATTGATAGGATCATCCTTGTATAATTTCATTATTTTGATGGTCTAGGATGTGGAACCCTTAAGTCTCCATAATTATTCCATTAAATCCTAGATCATTTGGAACACTTGATCCAATCCATGAGGTGCTCCCATGGGTTGTGAGGTTTGTAGAAAAAGTTGGGGTGTGAGTTGGAAGGCTTGTATCCTTGTGATGGGTTGCAACACCAAGGAAGAGGTTGGGCCACCATTTTTGTAGGTGGGTTAAAAAATGAAAAATAATTTTGTGTTGGTATCTAGGGTACAAAAGGGACAAAAGCGGTATGATCCTTGGATCACTTGAGGCCCCACTATGAGCCCCATTTGCATGAAATAGGGATGAGTGGTAGTTACAACCATCGATAATGGGCATGTAGACCATGGTTGCATGGAAAAAGGCATGGCAAAGTGGAATGGTGTTGCTTGTGACATTGTTTGTGTTTTGTATGCCACTATAACAAATGCTAGTCCAAATATGATTGGATAGGAAGGAGGCAAGAACTAAGAGATCTACCCTATTGAAGAGGCAAGGGGGATAGAGGTAGACATTGTGGCTTGGAGATTCAAGTGTTGGAAGAGCTCCCCTACAAGATTCTTGGGTTTAGACTCAACCCTTAACTCATCTTCTTCCTCATGTTGTTTGTTTGAACTAGCCTTCTTATCCTCTTCATTCATCCCAATTTATTGAAAAAGGATGGATGTTTAGGTCTTGTTTAATGGTATTTTATTGTATGGGGAAGATATGTATTCCTTCCCATTATGGTGGATGAGTTCATACTTCTTTTTGGCTTCTACTTTCATTCTTGGAATGAGCATTCCATCCTAAATTTTGGCATAAATGTAGTGGTAATGGTCTTCATTTATCACCAAAAATTTTGGACTTTATTCTTTGAGCCTGAGTGATTGCCTTCACTTAGCTATAGTGGGGTCTTTGGGGTCATAAACCCTTACGACCTATTGGTTGGATGATGTATGAATGAAGTTAGAAGGTAAAATTATTGATTGGATAAATGACATGTTGATAATGTTAAATTTGACCTAATAAAATATTTAATTAACTAATAAAATAAAAATTCTAGTAAATGGAAATTTTAAAATGCAAAAGGGAGTGTGGCTAATAAACTATTATGTACTACCACTGTAAAATATAGTGCATGTTACAATGAAAAATGGGATAAACCCTTTTCTTAGAAAACACAATAATTCTATGTCCAACCCCCACCACACTAGGCTTGCTAATAGTATCCACATTGGAGGTGGAAAGGGGGGAAAGAAGGAGGGTAAGATAAATAATCTTACACTCTCATACTAAACATTGGGATCTCTCCCTTGGTAGGATTTATGGTTATGGCCCAAAAAATTAAGGTGAAAACTTTTTATTATTTCAAAGGTTTTGTTAGTTTTGGAAGAATCCCAACACTGGCCTTGCTGGAAAATTTTCATAGTAGAGGGGGGTAAGTTTTTGAGTGGTTGTGAGGAGTAATGTTGGCCTTATAAACACACAAAGATATTTGGAACTTCTAAAAATTTTTGTAAAAATTTTCTCAAGTTCCAAATCACCTACAACTTCCATGTTGGGTTTTGATGATAGGGAGATGAGTGGTAGTGTTGGTTTTTTGTGGTAGAAATAATGTTATCAAAATTTGAAAAATGTTTTAATGTAAATTCAAGGTTTTATACTTGTAAACAACATTGTCATAGTGGCCAAAAGGATTAGATGCAGAACTTGGGTAGAGTTCTTCCTTCTAGTGTCCAAAAACTATAGCGATTAGAAAATTTGGTTATTGGAAAACCAAAAGTCCTAGGTAGAACAATGAAAAACCACTAAGAAAACACATTTTATAACCTTTTTGGCATTGTAACTTTCACCCCATGAAACCAAAGTCTAAAATTTCATTGTAAAATTACATATTTTAATCCATAAGATGTAATTTCACATATATTAACATTTGGAGCTATAAAAATGCCTCATAAGTGGTCATGGCCTCAATATCCAAGTGAAAAAAAGTCATATTATGTCCATATTTTGGCTCAATAAGGCATCAAATATTCCTTTTGACTACCAAAAGTAGCATTTTCATGGATTTTGTTGGGGGTGCATAACCTTTGCTATGCTAGAGTCACCTATGCTTAGTGTTGGGGGGTTTAGCTCTTGAAGCCTTAGCATGCCTCCTGTAGCCTTAGTATGGCTTTTACAACCCTAGTATTTCTATTGGAGTTTAGCATGCTTAGCATTGGTCCAACAATCTTAGCATTGCTCTAGTAGCTCCAGGGTTACTTTAGTTACTCTAATGTGACCCTAGCAACCACAACATTGGTCTAGTAACTCCAATGTTTCTCTAGTAGCTCTAGCATTGCTCCAGTTGCTCTAGCATGGCCCCAACAATGACAACATTGGTCTAGCAACCCCAGTGTTACCCATGCAACCTAGCATAATTCCTTTAGGTTTAGCATTGCTCCTAAAAGACCAGTGTGGATGAAATTCCCATTTACTATTTTTGGTAACTATAATGGTTTTAGTACCTCAAGGACATAAAAAAATTTACTATAAATGGAAACCATGCTAGATTTAAACACCTACTACACTTGCATATGACAACCATCTATCAGAAATTAGGACAAAAATTTGCAGGACAAATTATGGCCATGAAACCTACATAGACCAAGCTTGTATACCATGAAAAGGTTCCACTTTTTTGGCATTCAATAGATTTGAAAACTTAGCATAGACATAAGCCTTTTTAAGATTTTCTAGTATGGAACCTACAACCATTTTGGCCATTGTTTAACCCATGAGATTATGTGAAATTTTATGGCAATGCTAAGTAACCTCCATATCAAGACTCCTAGTGTGGCTCTCCCTTGTGGCCAAAAACCCCCACACATCTCACCCCCATGAATCACCAACACTATAGATTTGGTGAAGGAAACAACAAGGTGTTGTATTTTTAGGAGTCATGAAGCATCTAAATCATGGAGTTGACTATGGTATCCAAAGCTACTAGCTTTAACAAACTCTAAACCCCCCTAGTGAAGTTTACCCTTTGCACCCTAGGCACCATTTCTATAGATTCTAAACTCTCTTTATTTTCAATATTTGTTGTAATAAATTTTACAATTCCATTTTTTGTATAAATTATCATAAATTCATATTATTCTGTGCATACATTTTGAACCAAATCTACAATACATTTTATTTTTATTATCCCTGTTTACACTCTATAAGTTCTTCAATGATCAAAAATATCATCTACGGTACCTTGGATTCAATTTTTAGAGGCCCTTTGGATTCAAGGTTAAAGCTATTTTGCTTGGGATCATCAGTTTTCCAACAACTAAATTTTATAGTTGCTATAGTTTTCTGGTGCTAGAGGGAGGGCCTTTGGCTAAGTTCTATATTCAACTTTTTTTTCCATTTGAAAAATATTTTTTGCATCTTTAAATCTTTGAAAATATGCACAAAACATCTCTAAACTTGAGCAACATTTTTACTACAAGAAGAACCAACACTTCCTTCCATCTCCCTTCGACTAAAACCTAGTGTGGAGGTTGCAGATGATTTGGGTTTTGAAAGAATTTTTTATAGAAATTGTTGGAAATTGTCTAGCATGGTTCCAAGTTGCACCTACCTTTGTATGTTCCAAAGGTAGGTGTTGCTCCTTACAACCATCCAAAACCTTACCTCCCTTTACTGCAAAAATTTCCTAGTAAGGTCAACATTTGTGTTCCACCCAAAACCTTTTACCCCTCTATTGTGAAAATTTTCTAGTAAGGCCAACATTGGTGTTCTACCAAAACCAACAAAACTTTGTAAAACCAAAAATTTTCACCTTGACATTTGGGCAATAACCATCAATCCTAGCAAGAGGAAAGATCCCAACGCTATGTGGGAAGATGTAAGATTATTTATCTTACATCCCTTGTTCCTCCCCTTCCACCTCTAGCATGGATACTACTAGCAGGTCCAAAATGGAGGGGGTTTTTCTAAGTAAAGGGTATAGCCCCTTTTTTCACTATAACCTACACTATATTTTACAACTATAGTACACAAAAATTTGGCAGCCAACCATTTTTTTGACATTTTTAAAAATTCCATCTACTAGAATTTTATTTCATTTGTTAATTAAGCATTTTATTAGGTCATTTCAAACATTATCAACATGTCATTCAGTCAGTCAATCATTTTACCTTTCAACTTCATCTATATAGCATCCATCCAACATGATGTAAGGGTTTATGACCCCAAAGTTCCCACTATAGCTTAATGTAGGAAATGACTTAGGCTCAGGGGATGAAGCCTAGAATTCTTGGTGATAAAAGAAGACCATTACAACATTGTTTATGCCAAAATTTAAGCTAGCATGCTCATTCCAAGAATGTAAGTAGAACCCAAAAGGGAGTATGAACTGATCCACCATGATGAGAAGGAATACATACCTTCCCCATATGATAAAATATCAATGAAAAAAACCCATGCACACATCCTTTCTCAATTAATTTAGATGGATGAAGAGGGTGGAAAGGCTAGTTCAAATGAAGAACATGAGGAAGAATATGAGCTTAGGACTAAGTTTAAACCTAAGAATCTCATAGGGGGGCTCTTCCAACAATTGACTCCCCCAAGCCACAATGTCCATCTCAACCCCTCTAGCCTCTTCCATAGGGTAGCTCCCTTAGTCCTTGCCTCCTTCCTATCCAACCATGTTTGGGCCAATGCCCATTATAACAATGCACCAAACACAACTAGTATCACAAGCAACATAATTTTCCTTCTCCATGCCTTTTTCCATGCAACCATGGTCTATGAAACCATAATTGGTGGTTGTGACCACCACTCACCCCTATTCTACACAGATGGAGCTCATAATGGAACCTCAAGTGATGCAAGGGTCACATACTCCTTTTTTCCTTTTGTGCTTCAAATACTTGCATAGATGTTTTTTTGTTGTTCAGTCCAACTACAACAATGATGACTCAACCTCTTCCTTCAATTCCATAACCAATTGAAAGGCTACAAGCCTCCTAGTTCATACCCCAACCTTTCATACAAACTCCAAAATCCACAAGGGCACCTCAAGGATTGGAT
The DNA here is from genome assembly GCA_015680685.1 of Gnetum montanum. Taxonomy (NCBI): domain Eukaryota; kingdom Viridiplantae; phylum Streptophyta; class Gnetopsida; order Gnetales; family Gnetaceae; genus Gnetum; species Gnetum montanum. The sequence continues at coordinate 82,051 of MNCI01009777.1, forward strand.
CAAGCCTTCCAAAGGATTCTAGACTTGGTGGAAGAGTTACATAGACTTAATACTTTCACATCCCATACCATTAAAATAATGGATTTCTACTAAGATGATTCTATTAGTCCCATGGCCCCACAACTAATTCTTTCCCCAAGTGTTCCCATACCTTAATTTACCAAATGCTACAACAAGGGTGACCCAAACTCACACCTTATAAACTTTCATTCTAAGTGCTTGTTATTGCAAGTGTAGCCATACATAATAATGTGGATTTTTCCCATGTCTCTCAATGGTAAGGCTTTATATTGGTACCAAAACTTGGCTAGAGGTTCCATCTCTTCCTTTAAAAACTTGATTAACTAATTTATCAACTTCTTCAAATAAAACTTGAAGTTGGATGCCATGTTGGACCAATTATGAAGGTAAAGTAGGGGCCACCTCTTGGCCATCTACAAGGAAGTAGTAAACGACTTTATCAAGTCATAGCTTTACTACCTAAAGCCTCGATCACTAAGCTAAGCCTTCTTGCAAACTAAGAACACTAAGGAGGTACTTGAGGTAAGCAATGACCTGGCCTATGTGGCCTATAAAAACCAATGTGTAAGAAGGGATAGGGATAAAACCAAGCAAGAACATACAACTATGGTTGTAGTGACAAAGGAGTTGAAACAAGGAGAAAGGTGGAAATCATCGCCATGAAACACATCCTAATATTCATTACAACCATTTACTTCCTATGCTCCAAATCAACTAAGATCAAACTTTGGGTAGAAGGATAGGTCTAAGTACACTATTTTGCCTATGAAGCCCTTTGAGCTTCTAGAATAGTTACTTAAAGACAACCATATACAACATAAGTAATTATTTGAAGAGGCTCGTAAGAGGCATGATCATCTTTGTGACATAGCTAGAGATCCAATGATAACTACCAAAGAGGATCCCAAGCCACCAAAGTACTTTAGGCTCAATAGGTACTATCATTATCATCAAATGGCTAGTCACAACACTAATTTTTGCCTAGAATTAAAGGATAACCTCTAGAAGATGATAGACCATGGAGAGTTGGTGTTGAATGAGCCCAACTCTCCAAGCACCAATAATAACTCTTACATCATAGCCTCATTCATGAAAACCAAATGGTCTAATCCTCCCAAGGAATCATTTATCATTAAGGTGTCACCATGGTCCCAAAACACAAAGACTAGAGATCCCTTCATCATATGGGAACCACTTCCTCCTACCCCTAAGAAGCTTTTCATCATGCATGTCCCTCTCTAGTGGTGTTAACTTCACAACCCAGACCACAACATACCAATCCTACAAAGCCTAAGGAACCATTCATTATTTGAGTCCCTCCACCTTCAACAAGTAAGATCAAAATGACCCATGATAAAGTCCACCTATTGTGACTAATAACTAAGAGGTTGGAAAGAAACCATCATCACAATAGTGATGAAATCAACTTACTACCAAATCAATAATAAAGCCCACTAAAAACAATCAACGACAATCAGGTTTAAATCTAGTTGACCAACTAAGACCTATACCAAGACCAACTACACTTATGGGCAAGGAGTCCAAGGCACATGCACCAAAACCTAAGCCACAAACTCTAGGAAATATGGAGAAGGTTAGAATCACTAATGCCAAAATAATAGATGCCAAAGGAAATAATTTCCTCACAACAATGAAGCAAGACAAATGATCATTCAAACAAAAGAACATGTCACCGAACTTGTATGACCTAGCCATGACTTCTCCTGCTCATAGAGATGGACTAGTCCAAGTGTTGACTTCTATCTCTATGAGTAGAGACATGTTGACAAACATAGAATCAATCCACTCTATCCTTTAGCAAGCTTCACTTAGGGAAAACAAGCATCAACCAATGATCACCTTTTATGATAGTGAGATGAAGATTGACTTTCAAAATGGAGAAGTGCTATTCACCCCTCTCTTCATCACTATACGTGTTGATAGATAAAAAATTTACTATGTTCATGTAGATGATGGGAAGGAAACTAATTTGATACCCTTCTCTATTTTTGACAAGCTAGGCTTAATTGAGAACATCCAAGAAACTACTACTTCAACACTCAAGTCACTTAATGGATCACGAGTAGCAGTGCAAGGTTTTATCTCCTTGGATTTTGTAGCCAGTGAGCATTTCCCAACATCTACAAAATTCCTAGTAATTTAGGAGATACTTGAATTTAGCTTGATCTTAGAAAGATCATGGTTAGCTAAGCTTCATGCAGTCTCAGCTCCTATATATCAAGAGACTCATTTATCATACAAGGGAGGGAAAATTGTAATCCACAGAGACAATGTATTAGTACCATCAGTTAACCATGTCAACATTGACCAAGATTCAGAGGTGGAATTTTAAGAGGGAAATCCCAACACTTAGATTGGGGCCAACAAAAAAAAACAACAACAACACAAATAACAACAATCTTGTAACATTGAATTACCAAGGAAAATTCATGCAAAATGCAATGCTAAACAAGAGAGATTATAAGCATAAGGTTGTATAGAAAAGATTCCTTGATCTCTCAAAGATCAAATGACAAGTTCATGGTAAACATTCTATCCATTCTTTTGTCAATATTTTCTTCACCTTTATGACATTATATCATGTTTCATTATTGATTTTATCCTTATATGCTCTTTTGAGAGCATCCCATACTTTCTAGACAATGTATGGACCATGGCCTACTAAAGTTTAAAATTGGCAATCATATGACCTACTAGGGCATAAAACTAGTGAAGCAATGACCTAACAAGGCCTAAAACTAGTGAAGCCATGGCCTACCAAGGCCTAAAATTGGTGATCATAAAAAACTCTTCTTTTTGTCCCTATACTAACATCGTAGTTGATCTACCTAATAGCATTGTTTGAAGGTTTCACTTATACATGAATTACTAGGTATCTAATTATCATTACAAAATATTATTATTTACCTCTTTCATTTTATAGCCTTGTTACATCTACCATTTATGTTTATAAAATCAAAACAATATTCATAGTCACATAGTGTGACAACAATCAAAGAGTATCAAAATGTCCATATGCCTATAGCCATAGTTGCACTATGCAACATGGAACAATATGAATAATACATCATCCTTCTAGCCTCTTTAGTCAAATGAAAAAAAACTATAACAACAACAAAGAAGAGCATAATGGGGTATAACCATTTCCATAGGAGCCATAGTTGAATCATAGGAGGAGAGAAAAGGTCATCGTCTACACATAGCCAATTACTATAATCACTTAGGGGTTTGTGAACAATAAAAACATGGAACCATTTGTAATGGGAGTAGCCATGAATGCAAACCATGAATTAATAAAACATTCACCCATGTGATGATCCTATACAAAATAAGTAATGTATTATCAAAAATTTAATTAAGAGAAATCCCACACTCAATCCTCCATCAAGAAGTAAACCTTAATGTATTCAAGGGAATTTTCTATCTCAAGCTAATACTTGGCCCATCTATTCATGGTTGAAAGCTCATTTTTTTGAAGGATCTACTATGCAAATGTCTCTATGTGATATGCCTTCATAGTAGATTAATATGCATTTAATGTTACATGTTTAGTTATAGAATGTTATATTGAAATATATAAGAAATATTAAAATAAATTGATTAAATTGAATGTTATCTAATGGATCTTTAGGAATTACAATTAGATGTAAGAGAACTTTAGCTCAACCATGAAATTCCAATCATAAAGTATGCATATCATTATTATGATGCCTTTACCTCCTTCCTATAGGTCAATCCATTTTGATAGCTTGAAAGAGTGTGTATGTTTAAAGATTCTAAACTCACTTTATTTTACAAACTCATTATGTGAGTAATATTTCATATGGAAGTGATTTTGAAATAGTTCATTTAGAAAGTAGAATGCTATGAGGTGAGACACATAAACAAAAGTGGAGGGATTGCTGGCCACCACATGACCTAAAGACTCAAGCTGGGAAGCTAAGCCCAAGAGAGAGGGAATCTATACCTTGCATCACTCCACCACATCCAACCACTTACTTGTTGTAATCCTTCTTGCATGCCTTACTATCTTTCTTTTTCCTTAACACCATGCAAGGTAGGCCACTACTACCACTACATCACTCAGTCCACCTAACTACCTTTCTCTCTCTACTGTCACCAGGTTCTACCACTATCATTCTACTTACCATTGGAGTTGTGTGTAGCTCTCTCTCATAACCATCTCATAGTTTCCACAACATAGAATTTTTTTCCCATAGCTACTACTATATCCATAGCTCTTATGTTCCTATTGCATCATCTTACCATCCCCCTATTGCTTGCCACTATGTTGCTTTTGCTACCACCACATAGTGCCTATCATCCTACCTGTGCTCCTGCTATGTCACATGGCATCCTATGTGATCTACTTGTTGTGCCATCATCCCCAAAATCCTTGTTTCTATTGCACAGCCATAGTGATCACTCCCCTTCCTCCAAATTGTAGCAAAATCCTTCACTGCCCAAGCCCTTGAGTCGTGTTCTATTCTAAATCTCCATTTTCAAATTCATGCACTGAACTCATGGTGCACTAATAATTCAAAGGAGGAAAAGTTCTAACAATTTTGGAATGATGGGAGTTTCAAAACCAAAATCAAAATTTGAATTTGGATGGACCCCACTAGGCACCTCTCAAGCAATGCAGTTTTAAGGCTTAAAAACCCATCTATGTTAGGGTTTAACCTTCTTGAAGTCCATAATAATATTCTACAACTTGAGATCCCCCTCATCCACACTACATAACATGGATCTATTATGGGTCCTAGCATCCTATTCCCAACATGTGAAAACCTAAGAAGTATAATACCAAATTTAGTAGCTAGAAGTTAACAACAGTAAACACCAAGTGCTGAGAGGAGCCAAAATCATTTATACCACCTTTCACCTTTGGTAAAAATGTTGGGAAAGGGTACATCCATGCTATTCAGTGTTGCCCAATGGTGTATGGCATCCACAAGCATAAACCAAAGCATAATTCAACCTCAAAATGAACTCACAAATCTTGAAACCCTAGTAGAAGCCTCTAGTAGCTTCAAAACCTTGTCAAGTCCAACCAAAAGTGGCAAAATCCATGGATTTTTGTGGAGCCACATTAGGGAGCACCTCATCCATGCTGACTAGCATGGGCCCAACATGGTTGGGTGCTGTGTGACTATAGAATAATAAAAGTAACCTTCAAATCCACAAATCGTTACCTTAACACCTCTCAGGAGTCCCCAGTAGCCAAAATTTGAACAAATATAGCTCAAATTTCATGTTAAAAACCTTTTCCATGCTAAGAAACCTATCACCCATGTTGGCTAGTGTGGAGCCAACATGGATGCCTTGGGGATAACCTATAAAAATAAATTAATGCCCTACAATAATCTTAAAACTCATTGCTATGCCCTTAAGACCCTGCCAGAGCCTCCAAAGGTCATAAAATGCAAGAAAATAATCCAACAGTGGCAAAAGGTTGGCTTACCTCATGCATCTATTCTAAGGCCATGCTAGCTAGCATGGCTTAGGAGGATATGATCACAAAAATATCAAAAAGCCTTCAATGCTGTCAATTTTGATGTCAAATCTTAGGTATCAACATCTTCAACCCTAAGGACTAGAATACTTGGTTGATGTAATGTTGGAACTTATCAAAAACTAATATTTCCATGTATCCATGCTAGGGAAGGCAAGAGTCATGTTGGCCAGTGTGGCTCTAGCATGGGTAAGGTTTTTTTCTAGTATTGGTGATACATCAACACATCAAAAAGCCTATAACTTAGTTTAATTAAGCCTAGGACTCCAAGACCTTGAACTGACAATAGATTAACCTTGTTTCAAATATAAAAGCTCACCATACCCCCTCACCCATGTTGAAGTAATGCTGCCTAGCATGGCTAGGGGGAATATAACCTTGAGAAAGATTAAATAGCCATGAAACATGGGCAACTGTAAGCCTAAACCTCCAACATGACTTAGTAACCCTAGAAGCCTAAAAACTTGGTTAACTTACCTATAGAATCAACCAAAAAGCAAAAAGAAAAAGTATCCATGTTGAGGGATACTGAAGCCACACTGGCTAGTGTGGCCCTAGAGTGAGTAAGATCACCAACAAGGTTTTACCTACATAACACTCATCAAATAGCCTTGAAACTCAACTATGGAAGCATACAACTACAAACCCTATATTTGGCTACAATTTGACCCTATTTTGACCCTATAATCACCTAGACTAGGCTACCCATGATGAAACCCTCCTCATCCATGCTAACTAGTGTAGCTNGGTGTGGGGGTGATAAGACTTTAAAGCCTATTTTTATTGCAAATTCTAACATTCAAAATGGCCAAATTTAATCATTGTGATCCTACACTACCTTGAAAAGTGCATAGAACACCAATTTCATAAATTTAGATTTTATTTGTAGCCATGTTGGGGCCACGCTGGCCAATGTTGCTCCAGCATGAGCAGTAGTTCTAGGCTTCATGCATGACTTCTAGAGGTTTAAATCAACATCAGAATTAACAAATTTTCTTCCTCAACATACTATGCTAAATCATACAAGTCCTCAAGAGGCCAAAACTAATCAAAGTCAACCTAGAAAATAACATACTCATACTATCCATGCTAGCTAGCATGGCTTTAGCATGGATTCCTAGAAAAACCTCATTTTTGACCTAAGATATCATCCACATGTGTTCAAACCCACTTTCTAGCATTGTAGCCTCTCACCATGAACCACTAAAGCCTAAAACTAACAAAATCTAGCCCTTTTTCACCCTAGTTGATTTGACCTTGTTTCATGGTGTTTCAACTTATTTTAACTTGGTTATATATTATTAACCTTACTATCATAACTCCAATTTCACCATATCTACCTTATTGCCTCTACTCTAGCCTCAGTTGACATCTATTTAGCCTTTGATTAGTGTTAGGTGATGATGTTTGACCATCCTTGACCATCATTCAACACCATGTAACCATTATATGGTTTGCTAAAGCCTACAACTAGCAACATGAGCTACTAAGGCCTAAAACTAGCAAAAATGTAATCATAGTTGATCATCTATGAGCTTGTGTTGCCTTAAACTCATACCTCATAGCCTTTGTTGACCATGATTAGACCTTGTCTAACCATTGATGTAATGTGTTTTGACTCATCTATGCATTATCACTAGAGTATTTTTTATCAGATAGGTGTCACTTGATGTGCTTATGTTGTCATGCATAAATAAACCAAGAGAATAAGCAAGTAGATTTAACTAGTCTTAAAGCTTAAATAAGTTCCTCTTGTGATGTTGTTATATTAAGTTGACTTTAATTATCCAAACATTACATCTTGAAACCATTACACTATATAACTAGAACACCCTGAAGTAGCTTGATGACCATTGACCCTAAAGCTAAAAACATCTCAGAGGGTCCCTTAGTCAAAATTCCCATCTAGACCATGATGGTGATGAGAAAGCACTTGAAACCAAGTTTCTTGCTAGGACTTAAACCTACTCATGACATCATCAAATCCTTGCAATATGACATTAAAACCATAACATAGCCCTGATTGCATCCAACACTCACATGTTTACTTGTAGTTTTGTTTACCATTGTTGATAGGTTGTAATGAATAACTGATGTTGACAATTTTGATGTTCTATAACAAGCAAGCCTACATGCTCTTTTTATCTCTATCAATCTCTTTGTTTGGAATAATGAATGAATTGCAAGCTTTGTAACATCTAATGCACATTACATAGATCACTGCATGTTGTAACAACAAGTGATCTATGGTGACCTAATTTGCTATTTATCTTACATGGCCTTATGCGTTATCATGTAACAACAAGTTTTCTTTGTCTTGTTTCTTATTTTCTTAGAGTTATGATTGTAGGATAAAGCCTAGATTTATTGGAAAGGTGCAACTCATTAATGCAACAAGTTACCATGTGACCTTGATGCATAAGATTCTGTGGGTTTATCCTACTGTGCCAAGAGTGCTTATGCCACTTTCCTCCTATTAACATTTCCTTGAGCCCAACCCTGTAGCCTAATTATAATTGTCCTCACCTTAAGTGATAATGATGACCAATGTCTGATACTCATGAATTATGGCCATTTGACATCTCCTTCATCATGCTCCATCATCAAGTCCATCAAATGTAACACATCTCATTTGACAGGAAAACCATCAAGTCCATCAAATGTAACACATATTATTCGATGGAGAAACCAAATCAAAATTAGCCTTGGCAAAGAAACCTGTTGGCACATTTTGGCCATTTCATGGAACAGATTGGCAGTAGAGACACTGGAAAAAGAAAATTTGTTAAAGGTCTCTGTATATACTCTGAATTTAGAACAAAAACAGATTAGACAATGCCAATGCTAAGCGCTGTCTAAGTTTTGGACATTGAGAGTGGAGGAAGAGGGTTAGGATCCATGGAAGAGGCAAACATCATGTTAGAGGAAGAAGAAGAAAGGCAGCATACTGGACAGCCTAGGAGATGAAATAATCAAAATTGTGAGCCCAGTTTCATTGTGCATGCTGGTGGTGGTAATCCTGGTGAGCCTACTCAATGGCTCCTCCTCCTCCTCTTCTTCTTCTTCATTAGTAATGATGCTTGCAATGCTCATATATGATGAGTAGTCATCGAATTTTTCCTGACAAAAATTTGGGGGTGCGCTTCTAAATGCCCTAGTTTTTGTAGCAGTGGTCACAGTGGTAACATTCATGCTAGTATGTCTCTTCTATTTTTGCTGCATAAGGTTCCTGCGTTGGTACATGAACTTGGTAGCCTTCGTGGTTCTGGCATACATGGGTAGGGCTATGGCAGTGTTACTAGTATAGGCCTTGTTCATTCCCATGGACTGTATTACTCTGGCTGTGGTGCTCTTCAATTTCACGATGGCGGGTGTGATTTCTATGTTGGGGATAAAAATTCCCATCATGTTAACACAGGGCTACCTAGTGGCAATAGGTATGCTGGTGGCCTACTGGTTCACCATGCTGCTACAGTGGACCACATGGGTTCTACTTGTGGCCATGGCCCTCTACAATGTTGCCACCGTTCTGTTTCCTAGTGGTCCTCATGCTCATCGAGCTCACAATCTCCCGCAATGAGGAAATCCCTTCCCTCATCTACGAAGCTCACCCAGTGCTTCCATGTGGTCATCCTCTTCGTTGTTGTCATCATTCTTCTCCTTGGCCTCCATCTACAGTAGCAGATGCATCATCATCATCATAACTTTGCCACCGCAGCTGTTCCTCTACACTGCCACCATTGACATTGCTCGAACCGTCGATCCAGAAGAAGCACGAGAAGTTGAAGGTGATTCTAAGGCGCACTAAAACCCTATGCAAAACTACCACTAGTGTTGTGCTCAGGGACAGCATGACCAAAGCCCCTACTGTGAGATTTTCCTCCGCCAAATGTGCTGCTGAACTCAAATTGTTCCTGGGAGGATGGGAGGATGCTTGTTTTTAGGCTCTATCCGGCATCTGCTGATGGACGCATGCAAGGAAACCCTAACCATTTTCAAGAAATCCACAAATCATGGCACCTACATGAAGGGAAATAGTTTGGACATGAAATAACATTGTTACAGGCATTGTGCACACGATGGATGAACACATGGCAACATTACCAGATGCAGCGGCAGCAACAAGGCTGGGACCAGGTCGAAACGCAGAACTGCAAAATCGACTAAAAAAACTTGAGAAAATCAAGCAAGAAAAATTAGCAGTCCTAGTCCCAATATCAACAGCAATCATGGTGGCTGGAAGCATGCCTGCAAGACTATAGCAGTGAAGGATTCGGGAACGTCTACAGTTGCTGGAGATAAAAGAGGGAGAAGAAGCACACGACACAATATCAAATCGTTGTCCTTGTATTGACCCTGATTTTATTTTTAAAAAGAAAAGGGTTTTATTAATCAATGCCATGCCCAAAGTTATAACATAAAAAAATATTAATATGGGCATAAAGTCACAATTTAGGTTTTAATAATAATCTATATGTATATAAAGAACAAGGGAAAGGTTATCATTACAAAGAAATAGGGAGTTTATTGGATAGACACTTGGCCACCATATTTTTTATTTTCTATAGTGGTAACTTTTTGTGGAAGTTATAACTTCCTAGCCTTAATCCCATGATGTTTGTAACCACTACAAAGGCCACTTGTCAACTATAACTTGTTTGTCTCCATGATCTCCACTTGGCAACTGAATGGGCCACTTGGCAACTTAATGAGATACTTGTCAATTGTAGCTTTTTTATCTCTATAGTGGTTATAACCACCCAAAATAGTTACAACTTCCTAACTTGTTGGGAAAGTTAGCTAAGATATTTTAGAATGTAACTACCTATGGAAACCTATAAAAAGAGTTCAAGGGTTAGAAGAAAAGGGGTCTCATTTTTTGGATACTACTACTGGGTATCACACTTGGGATCACACTTTGGAGGATACACTCGGGAGCTCTCACTTGGAGACACACTTTGGCTCTTGGAAGAGCATTTGTAAAGAAGACATTGTAAAGGATTGCTTGTAAGATGACTTCCTAAAGAAAATATTTCAGCCTCTTTTTCATAGTCCTGTGAGTTATGCTTATTATTTTTTATTTTGTTTAAATTGTTTAGCTAGTGGTTTAGATAGTATCATCCTTGGCAAGTAATTTTGGGATTTTTAGATTGCTCTTATTGTTCTTGTTGCCCGATAGAAAATTTCTGTTAAAATTTTGCCATAGAAGCACTTGTGTTTAAAAGCATTAAGAGCATTTTAGTAGTAAATTTTATTATTGTGCAATGTATAAGAACCGCTATTGGGATTGTTTGAAGAGAGCCTCTGCTTGTAGTCATGTTATTGAACGATTCAATAGTCAAGAGGGTTCAGAAAATCTTTGGTATTTTGATGGGACCAGAAGAGCTTCTTTTTATCTTTAAAGTGAATCTCCATGGTATTTCAATCATAAATTGTCAAGTCTTCTAAAGGTTCTACTGAATGCAATTGTTGACATCCATTATCTAGCCAAAATGGAGTCTCATACGTGGTAGTTTACGTAGCAATTTTTGGTAGCATAGTAGGTTTGTCTTGAAAAAATTGCTTATTTGAGCCTTGGAAGTTTGAACAATTCATAGATATTGAATTTGGGATAGCTTTATTACGAAGTGTTTACTTGTATCATTTTACCTTGTTTAAATATTTGAGGTCTTAACACAAATTTGCTTTCTTTCCTTTCTATTTCCATTGAATCTTGCTCTATTTCTAGTTTTCTTGTGGAACTATCTATTTCTCTAGGGAAAATTAGAAATAGATTCGCAGAGTTGTGCTCAAAAGTTTTTGCAAAATTTTATTTGTTACAAGTAGCTATTATAAGGACCATGTAGAGTAGGCAATTGAACAAAATAAGAATTCTCAACAACTCACAGTACTTGGCAAAGTTGGCTGAATCTCTTTAAGATAAGTCATTTGTAGTTTTTACATGATGCAATTGTCTCATTTTTCACAACTTCACGCCACAATAGCACACACACATACTTACATTAACTATTGAGTCTATTTGGAGGTATCTAGGCCTTGGTGTTGCCAGAGACCAACAAGCACCTAAATCCTGTTTGAGGACACTCGTTGGCGGTCGCGTCCCAAACGGTCACCAACAAAACCAAATGAAGGTTTTTCCTCACAAAGAAAAATGAGGAAGAAAATTTCCAAGAAGAAACAAGGTTAATGAATCCAAAATAGATAAATTGATTACTCCAAATATGCAAAGGGAGGAGCCTAATAGCCAACAAAACCTTGGAGTGAGGTGTTGGTTCCTCAAACATATTGTTGAGAGACCAAGACTTCAAAATGTGAAGCACAAATATTTATTAATTGAACAAGATGTTAGTGCCATATCATAGCCATGATGTTAACATTTAAAACTCATTTTAACTGAATGACTATCTTCCTATGGCCAATGATAGCCCTTGCCACAACTTTAGCCCATCATCATGAGCACTATTTGGCATGGTTCAACACTACCAAATCAAGTGCAGAGAGGGAACATTGGTGATGGATTTGTAGTGGTGTTTTGTATTATTTATCAATGTTTTTCAATTTAATCCTCAAGACACCAACAAAGAGGCACTTATGAAACACCACCAAGAAACTACATGTTGTAACCTTTGGCATTGTAACTTTCATCCATTGAAACCTAATCCTAAAATTTCATTGTGAAATATGGAGATTGTACTCCATGAGATTCAATTTCAAATACATTAACTTATGGGGCTATAAAAATGCCTCATAAGTGGTAATAGCCTTAATCCCCAAGTGAAAAAATGTCATATTATGTCCATATTTGGGCTTGAAAGGGGGGTGGGGGGGGAGCCATAGGTAGCAAATCCCTTTAGACAACCAAAATTGGCATTTCATAGGTTTTGTGGAGGGTATAACCTTTTCTATGCTAGATTCACCTATGCTCAACATTGGGATGTTTAGCTATTAAAGCCTTAGCATGGCTCCTATAGCTTCAACATGGCTTGTACAACCCTAGTGTTGCTCTTAGAGTTTAGCATGCTCTGCATTGGTCTAGCAACCCCAACATTACTCTAGCAACTTCAATGTTTCTCTAGTTGCTCTATCTTGCTTCCAACAACCATAGCATTGGTCTAGCAACCCTAGCACTACTCTAATTACTTTAGCATGGCCCCCAGCAATCAAAACATTGGTCTAATAACCCCAACATTGCCCATGCAACCTAGTGTGATTTCTTTAGGTGCAGTGTTGCTCTTGAAAGGCTAGCATGAATGAAAGATTCCAATCTAGGTGAAATTTTTGTTTACTATTTTTGGTAACTAGAATGGTTTTAGTACATTGGGGTATCAAAAATTTACTATAAATTGAAATTATGCTAGATTTGGACACATACTACACCTGCATGTGATAGCATTCTATCAATAATTAGGATGGAAATTTATAGCCTAAATTATGGCCATGAAACTTATACAAACAAAGCTTGTACACCATGAAAAGGTTTCAATTTTTGGCATTTAAGAGCTTTGAAAACTCAACATAGACAAAAGGCTTTTAAAGATTTTCTAGCATGGAACCTACAACCATTTTGACCATTGTTCAACCCCTAAGATTATGTGAGATTTTATGGAAAAGTTGAGCAACTTGGACTTGGACATCAAGACTTCCAAAATGGCTCTACCTTGTGGCTCAAAATCCCCATACATCTCATCCCCTAAATCATCAATGTGAAAAATTTGATGAAGGAAACAACAACATGTTGCAATTTTAAAAGTTGTGAAGCATCTAGATCATGGAGTTGACTATGGTATCCAGAACTACTAGCTTCGATAGACTCCAAAGCCCCAGTGAAGTGCACCGTTTGCACCCTAGGCATCATTTGTACACATTCTGAACTCTCTTTATTTTCAATATTTTTTGTAATAATGTTTATAGTTTCATTTGTTGTGCAAATTAGCATAAATTCATATTAACTATCAAAAATAGGATGAAACATATTATCCAAATGAGCAATTAGAAATAACATATGTATGAAAATAACTATTAAAACTAACTTATGCATGTTTAAATGAGAATAAGAAACAAACTACATGATCAAAAGTATATATAAATATAAACTTAAAAGTACATTTACATCCAAAAATAATTTTTCTCTAATGTTACAAATTGCTAAATTAAAAAAAGCATAATAAACCATGCAACATAACTAAAGTTCAAATCAATGTTGACCTACGCCTAAGATAGGTAACAATATAGTATAAACTTTACATATTCCAAATCCATAATTCCAACTAAACATTATAGTATAGAATCAAACCTAAGCTAGAATTATCAAAATAATTAAAATATCTAAAAAATGAAAATTATTCATCAATTACCTCCTCTAAATTCTTCTCATCACAACTAACATAATCATCTAAAAAATCATAGAAAAATAAGAGACTCAATTCTAAGACTAAGTAGGATAAACCAACTAGCAAAAATACTCCCTTATAGGTTTGGATAGAGGCATAATATAAATGAATAGTCATGAACATGGGTAGCCACAAATAAAATTTCTCAAACATATGCAAACAATACACAAAAAAATATTAATGATAATAGTAATAATCAAATCAAATAAACTAAAAACTCCACCACCACCCATTAATCCCACTATTGATTAATTAGTTGATAATCAAATACTAGTAAGTTTGTAATCCACATATGAAAGACTGATGAGTCTAGAACCCACATTTAGTCAAATGAATGATGAGTTTGAAACTCACATTTAGTCAAATGAATAATGAGTCTAAAACCAATATTTTTTAAATAGTTCTTGAGTTTGAGATCCACATATGAATGACTAATGAGTCTAGAACCCATATTTAGTCAAATAAACAATGAGTTTGAAATACATATTTCATGAATTAGCTGTTGAGTTTGAAACCTCCATTTTGTCAACTAGTTGGTGAGCTTGAAATATATATATAAATGATGAATGAGTTTGAAATTTAGATTTAGTTAAATGATTCATCAAAGTGCAATTGTAGTTAAATGATCCAACACCAAAATCAACGAAAAATAAAACAAACACTTGGATGGTGGAAAGATGAACCTAATATTAGATCAAAACCCAAATAGGTCTAAGATCAAGATATTTTGAGGAGTCAAATAAGGCCAAAACTAAGATATGAATGGAAATGAATGTTTAAAAATTATAAAATATTGGCAAAATAGAAGGTAAGCTTCCTAAGACCATTTTAGACATATAAAATTACTATTATGTTGTTGGTTGCTAATTTCATGTTTTTAGGTGTTTTAGAAGCCCTAGAAACAATGTTTTTATCCCTTTTTATAATTTTTCATTACTTGAACACTGAGGTTTTCTTTACAAATTTTTCTTTATTTTTCACAATGATTTCAAAAATATATTATTTTATTCATCATAACCTTGTCATAATGGATTAGAAAGGGCACCTCGTGATCTATGCCAATATGCTAAAAATTTTTTCCTTCTAGGCCATCAAAATTTGAAATCATCTAGAGGGTCAAAAATATGAAAACAACTCAAAACCCTAGTTTTATAGCTAGAATAACAATGAAATTTGAACAAAGGAAAAATGTGGTCAAATTTGGTCAAAACATTAACTAATGTCTCATGCTTGTTATTAAAGCTTATAACTTGTTAAAAGGTAAAAAAAATGATATTTAAATATTTAAATCTAATAAATCAAACAATTCAGTGAATAACTATTGAACAAGTAGAAAAAGGTAAACCATGTGCACTAATCAAAATTACCAAAATCCAAAGGAGTAAAATAACAAATTATCCTACCTAAAATTATAGTGCTATAGAAAGAGTTCTCATGTAACTTTTATCTCCAAACCAAGCTTTAAATCCTAGATAAAATCAAATATTAATGATGGAATCTAGATAAAATAGCTCAAAGCCCTAGTTTTATAGTTGAAATAACAATGAAATTTGAACAAAGGAAAAATATGGTCAAATTTGGTCAAAACATTAAAAAATGTCTCATTTTTTATATTAAAGCTTAGAAGTTGTTAAAATGTAAAAAAAATAATATTTAAATCTAAGAAATTAAACAATTTAATGAATAACTATTGAACAAGCAAAAAAAAGGTAAACCATGTGCACTAATCAAAATTACCAAAATCCAAAGGAGTAAATCACCAAATTATCATACTTAAAATTAATAGTGCTATAGAAAGGATTCTCATGTAACTTTGATCTCCAAACCAAGCTTTAAATCCTAGATAAAATCAAATATTAATGATGGAATCTAGATAAGATCTAAAATAAGATCTAGAAATATGGCTTACTATAGATCTAGGTTGATAATTTAGATCTAGATCTACCTCTTTTTCTAATCTACCAGAATCTTCCTCTTTAGTTCTATCATCCAAATATTGACAAGACAAGAAAAAAGAATGCTCTCATGGAATAGTGGTTAAACATATATTCTAGCAATGGTTTGGTAACATTGGGTAAGGAAGCTCTCATGGGAAAAAACTAAATTAAAAAGAAATTATAATTTTAAATATATTTTTAAATCCTTTTTCCCACATGAGCTAGTACCCATCACTGGTCTATGAAACATCTCCTATGAAAAATTTAATAGCTATGTCTAACCTCAACTTGATAGTTATATCTAAGCCTAATCTAATAACAACGTCTACGCTCAAAAGCATAGCTAACACAAGGCTAGCATGAGTTTCTCTAATCATAAGCTAAAAGCAATTTAAAAATTAAAAAAAATATAAAAATATGATTTTACTAGAACTATAAATTGCCCAAACAAATCATACCAAATACCAAAGTAGTACCCCATGCACCAATGACCCATCTAATGCATGATACCTGGTAACTCTAAACTCTAACAAAAGGAATTAGTATGCATGTACTAAATAAAAAGATAATTCCATATATTAAAAATATTAAAAATCTCTCAAATATAAAAATCTAAAAGTACAAAAATACTACCATAAGGGAAAAGTATTAAAAATAATTAGAATTAATAAAAATATCAAAAGAGAAAAATAAATCTTAGAATATTTTAAAAGTAAAAGGACATTAAAAAAGACATATCTAGGCAGATAGTTCACATAATAACTAAAATATTTCTCAAAATAAGAAAGGGGTCAAAAACCATAGACATAGGTTAGCAAACAAGATAGCAAGGGTTCAAACCACAAACATACCAAGGGATAAGAAAGGTCTAGAGTAGGAGTGTTACATCATCTATATAGAGAGAGATTATTATGAAGTTCATGTTATTAAGTTTATAGTACAAGGTTCAAACATGCAAGATGATTATTCTTTCTTTAGTAGGTAGTTATTGATTCTATCAAACTAAGCTCTAGTAGCTTGTTTTAGGTCATATAGGGCTTTCTTTAATTTGTAGACTTTGGCTTCTTTTCCTTTGATGGTGTTTTATTCTGGTTAATAAATATATAATTTTTCATTGATGTTTCCATTTGATGTTTTTTGAGTTTGTGGTAAGTAGTTATTGAAAGGATATGTTAAATGATTTTAAATATTGCAACTAAAGAAAAAATTTTCTCTCTAAGGCAAGAAGGCAAGTGATGCATCTCATGTGGCTTGACGACGTCCTTAAGATTAAAGTTTTCCAAAGAAACTATGAAAGAAAATAGCTTTTATTATCTTCAAAACACTCTTTAGATGTTGATAGTAGAAATTATATATATAGAAAAAGTTTCAACAAACTTAACCATTAAATTCTGTAATGAACATAATCCCTAGGACCAAAATATGGAAACTCTAAAAATTTTGAAAGATTCTTAATAAGACAAGAGAAATATTTGTTTACAAATAGAAAAAATCTCACATAAATAAACATTCTAATATTTAATGATTCTCATAAATATTACCTTATGAATAGAATAGAATCTAGCCTAGTAACTTTTATAAAGAGGATAATCAGCAACAAGCTTGTAAATTTCTTCAATCATGATTAGTACCATTGGATGAGCTTCATCTACTTCCTTGTTGATGATTGTTTTAGCTTGAAGAATATGATTTTGATATAATTAAACATTGTCTTCATAACTATTAATACACTAACATATAAAACAAAGATTTGATTCCAAAACTTCCCATCACAACCAGTTGGTGATGAATTATTTGGATTCTTTATTTGCAAATAATGATCTATGAATAAGAAAAAGATTATCAAAATAGTCATTGTCCATGAGATTCCCGATGAGGCATCCTTCTAGTTTAGTCCATCAAAGGTTTTTGATAATACAATCTATTCTTTTAATCATAATAATAAGAAAATCTAGATTTGGATAAGTGTTACCTCTAGTGAGTTTCCACTAAGGAACAACATAGTGATACACTAGCACCAATGGAATAGTCTTCAATAGTATCTAATGGCCATCTAATTCAATTTTGTTTACTTATGAATTCTCACTCACTTAAGTCTCACTCACATAAATCTTACTTTCCTAAGCCTGGTGAAGCTTAAAACATGTAATAGTGTAATTCTCTACTTAATGCGTTTGGAAGAGAATTTGCAACTCCTAGAATTTGTTCTGTGGCAAAAGAATATTGTGACAATAGAAACTACCACCATGAAATTCATTGCAACTTAGTACTACTAATAATCACATTTCAAGGATTGATAAATTAGTCCTTAAAATAGATTCTTGCAAAATTATATAAGCATGAAATTTTTCAATATCCTTGATTGCTACAAGAATCTCCTCAAATTTCCAATAATTTTTTTCATTAGATGCAAACATCCCAAAAACATAGAAATATATTTGTTCTCCACATGTCAATTTTTTAAGAAGAAGAGTTCCTCACTACTAGCATTAGTGTTTAGAATAAATGGACCTTCAAAAGCTAGTTCAAATGGTGGTAATTGCTGATATTCATCTTTTAATATTATTACTTCTTTTAAAGTCATTAAACATCATTAGAAGGCCTTACTTACCATATCTTACCTAATAAACTTTATTTTTCTAATTAAATTTTGAATATGTTGTTTTACATAATTAACATAACCCAAAAATCTTTGGCACCACTCTTTGAAATAAAACTTATTTGGAAACTAGTTAATTTTTCCCAATAGATGAGATTGAATTTGAATATTTCCATCTCTAAGAACTACTCTCAAAAATTCTATAGAATTTTCACATATTTAAAATTTATTTAGATCTATAGACAATCCTATCCCATGTTTTTTATGATTTCAACAAACTGAACCAAATGATCTATATGCTCTTCAAAATCATTTGAAAAAACTAGGAGATCATCAATATAATTAGCAACAAAATCATAATATGGTTTGAAAATTACATTTATTCTTTGTTGAAATTGTGATAGAGCATTCTTCAAACTAAATAGCATTACTAAGCATTTATATAAATCACTTGGAGAACTAAAAGTAGTTTTATAAATATCCTCTTCTACAATTTTAATTTGATGATACCTAGACTTACAATCAAATTTAGAGAATATATTTTTCAATGAAAATCTCTAGATCAGTTCTTTATTTGGTATAGGGCACATCTACAATTATTTAATTTACAAGGATGTAGTTTATGACCATATGTGCTTTTCCTCTCTTTATATCTGAATGATTTCTAATAATAAAGCTTGTTGATGAATAGTCTAAATTTGAGGGCCTAATTAACTCTTTTTTGCAATAATTCTTCAACCTAACTAATTGCATCGATCTCATCTACCTTATTTATTAAAATCTACTTACCTAACACTAGTATATTATGCTTGATAGGGATATGAGCAAGAGGTGACTATTTTTTCCACAAATCAAGTGAATTATGACAATAGCATTATTTTAATAAACTAATAACATCTTCTAATCTTCTATGTACATTTTCAAAAACATTATAACTACTAAGAAACTTAATTGTTTTGTACCTTTCTCTTGCACATTCTACTACAACCTCATTTTTATAATGGCTTTTAATGAAGGTTGATGATTGTGTACTTCAAATATGATTTTCCAATTGTATTGCATTTGTGGAGTTATTTTAGGAATAGTGATTTTTATTCCATTATATAAGCATACTAACATATTAGCATGAATTGTACAAGCACCAAAATTCTCCATAAATGTATATTCTAATCGAACATCATGACTAGCATGATTACTTTGTACAAAATATGAGATCACAATTTGATCTTCTCTTCTACTAACATTGGAGCATCTAAAGAAAATAAATCAAGTACTTGTATGACATTCATGGTTTCAATCTTGAAATATTTTTCTATTTGAGTCCACATATAGAAAATATTGTAATGAGAAAAATTTAGATTGGCACTAGTATCTATAAAATTCTTAATTTTTTTTCACTACACTTTATCATTTACAACAATTTTAACTAGAATAATAAGTAAACTATTTATCTAAATATATTTCTTAATTTCATGATAGATAGCCAAGTGTACACTTCTATTCATCTTATTTGATACTTGACTGGATGTTTTTTTGCAAATGAATTGATTTGCAACTACTTTGGTACCTTGAATTTTAGAATCTAAATAAATTCCATCATATGCTAAAAATGCCTCTCTTAGATCTATCCAATTCTCATTGCATTGTAGCACTTCCCCTTCTTTATATACTTTAGTTTCTTCATTTTTAGGAACATCTAGTTCACTAGTTTTTTCAACTTATCATGATATTTCTCCTAGACCTAATAAAATTTAAGCAAAAGGATTTTTTAGTCTTCTTCATCAAAAGTTAGAGTAGTAGATTAAAAATCTTCATCAAACATATCCTCATAGTTATAAATTTCATTTTCATAATAATGTGACTACATCAAATAAATATGGGCTAAAAGATCTTCTTCTTTATTTATTTCATCTTCTTCTTTTTTTATCATCATCACCTAAGATTTCAACTAATTCAACTAATTCTTTTTGACTTTCACAACATTCATCATACTCTTGAGCATTTTCAACTAATTCCCAACCATTTTCATACCTAGAAAAGAACATTTTGATCTTTAAAAGGGCCTTCTTTGGACATTTATGGGCATAATTTCCTCTCTCCTTACAAGTAGAGGAACATACTTCTTCCTTGTTTCATTTTATGAATCTTCTTCTTCATTGAATGAAGTGGCATGATTTGAATTTGAATTTTTTTCCTAGCTACAATTTTTTGAAAAACCATTTCATTTTGGATTTTGAGCTTTTCTGTTAAAGGTATCATCTCTTTCAATATGATCACAAACTACCATGGTTGCTATGGTTTTGTTGAGAGATATATTATATCAGGATTTCTACAATTCTTGTCTAGCTAGATGAATTACATCATACAAATACATATTAGTGAGATAGGTATTCTTTTGGATATCATTATGAATAACCATTTATTCTAACTTATGTGGTCATGCTGCAAGATACATGTTATTTGTTAACTTATCTCTATGCAACTTTAATTTGTATACATCCCTTGTAAATTCCTCATAAAACTACTTAAAATATTTCAAATCAAATAAAATTTTTTGACTCAAAATGGCTCTCTTATTCTTGAATGATTGCACTTATGTCAATGTTGAACTCATTGGTGATGGCTTTAAATAAAATTTCAAAACCTCCTTGCAATACTTATTCTTATGATTTAAGCATAGCACCATCCCACCAATATCTTCAATTTCTTGCATATCTTCTAAATCGAAATAAAATCATATTTATTTTATCATAGCCTTCCAAAATTTAACTCTTAATTAATCAACCTAGATTTTGACCATATGAGTGACCTATTTTGGTAACATATAATCAATATTCTTTATGGGAACATTTGAAACCTACATAGAGATCATTACTCCTACTTGTCACATCTATTCTCTAAATTATGGATACACCATCATTATCTACACTTTACATTCTTTTTCTTTTTCTTTCTTTTTCTGACTATTTTTTTAAATATTTATCTTAAATAATTTCATTTCATTCTTTTCCTTTTTCTTATCTCCTGTAGTTTTAATTAATCCCTCATTTTCTAAAGCATGTTCTAATAGGTTTTTCTCAGCCAGCCTTACATTCTTTTAATTGCTTGTTGATGAGACATGAAATTGCTCATATTGCTGGCGGTCGCGTTAAGGCACCCATGTTATATCATGGGTCGGGATATCACGTATGCGATATATCATGGGCCGCAATATCGCGTATGCAATATCGTGTACGTGATATCTCATCTGCCTGTGATATCGTGTATGTGATATTGTAGTCAGTCGTAATTTCTATAAATAAGAGGCTGCTCTCCCTCATTTGACATCCCAAGTTAGAAGTAGTGAAGCTCTGGTAGTTTGATCCCTCTAGAGTTAGTTTACTTTTCCAGTGTCTGCCCGCAGTGTGGTGACTGTAGTTGTACGGTGTCTTTATTCGAGTGTGTCGTACTTGGACACACACATGACCGGCATGCTCCTTCGTGCTCTCTCATGAATAGGCATGTTATTTTTCTACATAGAATATGTTGCATGCGATCATGACACAAGGGACTACCATCCCATAGAAGTGAAATGTCAAAGGGACTTGCAATAGGAGAGATATCATACATCCTCGAAGGGTAAATGGCCCCATAACGCTCTGCATGTCTTGAGCAAAATTGAGTATGGTAAACCTGCTTCAACAGGATCCCCACCAAATGATGTTCCCCCTACTAACGATGGTCAAGAGGTGGTGTATCAGAACCTCCACTCCATAGTTCACAACCCTAGTTCTGATCCCTACAAACATGAAGTGTTCAATGAGGGAACACAAACACACAATAAGGATGGATGTTCTGATCGTGATCACGATCATGGTCGAGAACACAAAAGAGAAGGTAGAAAATACCATCATGGTGATGGTTCTCCTTCTTCTTCACCTTCATCATCACATTCACCCTCTCCTTCAATATCCGACCACAATCATAAGTGATAAGACGCGGATTGCACAAGCTACGATATTGCATACGCGATATCGCGGCCGACGTGATATCGCATCCCCTGCGATATCACATACGCGATATCGCATCGTTCCCTGTGATATCGCGTATGCAATATCACGGTCCGCTGCCAAATCTATAAATAAGAAGCGGCACTCCCCTCATTAGACATCCTAGGCGTAAAGTAGTGAAGCTCTAGCGGATTGATCACCCCAGAGATAGAATATTTTCCATGTGCCCACAGTAGGAGTTCCCCAAGTGAACGGTTCTTTATTCGAGCAACTTTGTACCTGAACGCAGGTTGTGTACGGTAATAAAGACAAGCTTTGTGGATAAACCTTGTAGTGCATGGATAGGTTTAATTAATGTTATTTACTGCTTTCCTAGTAACACGGCATGAGTACAACTTGGTTATGAGCGTTGACGAACGTGTACAGCTAGCCAAGGAATCAACTACTCATCGCGATTAGATTCTCTCACCCTTTCCTCCTAGAACATGGGACAAGTACGACTTGATTACAAGCATCTCCGGATGTGTACGGCTAGTCAAGGAATCGGCTGCTTGTCACACTTAGCTTAGTTAACTGCNAGATCACGCGTGCTACACTCGTTTCGTATGGTTGAGTGTAGGGG
>MNCI01009777.1:112149-133820 GCA_015680685.1 Gnetum montanum
GGGAGCTACGCAAGAGAGAAATTACGAAAGAGTACAACCAAGATCCTTCCCTCTGCAAAAGGGGAGTGAGATTTTGTGAGGAGGAGGAAGAGTCACCACTCGAAGAGATGGTGAATAGGAAAACCTTGCCACTCCAAAAATTAACAACAGAGGTATTGAAAAAGGTAGAACAAATGTGGGACTCCCTAGATAGTAGGTTTGAAACTATTCTTAAAATTGTAGAGGATTCTAGGGAGCAAGGTAGTGACTATGACAAAAAGAAAAAGAGAGAAGTGGACAATGCATGTAACAAAGGTAAGGGTAAAATGGCCATCATCGAAGAGGTTTTGGATTCAAATATAGACAATGATGGTGGATGTGAGATATGCCAATATGACCATCCTAAGGGATGTTTCCCAGTGATCTCACATTTACAAGAGTCTGGGATGTATGCACTCAACCCACGACTTAACAAACGGCAAGCACCTCAATGGTTACCTTATCCCCAAGGTAACACAAGGCAATTCCACCAATCTTCAATGTATTATCCAAGTGGAACTCCACCACAACCTATTAAGAAACACCAATAGTGGCAATACCCATAGTCATGGGGAATGCCACCACCAAGAAAACAATACCCCTACTGATAACCGGATCCATATGGCTACTATGTGCAGTAGCCAATCTCTCCATGTGACTTTGTTGGTCACGTGACACCACAACATCACTACCAAGCTTAGGAGTATTATAGGACTCCTTCTCCTAGGGGAGATAACCCATAGACATACCATCATACAAATCCATCTGCAACTCTCACACTGATAGATCCATTACCACCCACTCCAGCAATGCAAGGGAAACTCCCCACTCAACCGTAGCAACATAATGCCATGAGGGCTGTAAATCTTCAACCTACTACTAGTTCTGACAACCGTATGAAGAGAAGACCTTTCTTCAGAACCAAAAGCCCAACTAAGCCCTCACAACCACAAGCGGTTGAGCCTCTGAACGTCTCTCCATCAAATAAGGCTTCAAAGCTCCCTTCAAACCAGGAACCGAGCTCAATGCACATGGTTATGTTAACACATGTCGTTACTGACTAGATTAAGGAGGGCCACCTTCCCAGGAAATTCTCTGACCCCAGAAGCCCTCTAATTTATCTCAAAGTTGCTAGCAATGAACCATGTAAAGCTCTTCTGGACTTAGGTTCCAAAGTTAACTTAATTTTGCAAGAGATGTACAAAGCCTGGAACCTACCTCCATTAAAGAAGAGAAATATTCACCTAGAGCTGGTTGACCAGTCCATCACTATTCCCTTGGGACTGATGGAGGACATCATTACCACTGTGTGTGGGTGATCATACCCAGTTGATTTCCTAGTGATACAAGTAAATAATGATAAAGGGGACTTCCCAATAATCATGGGAAGGGCATGGATAAGTACCATAAATGCACACCTAAGAATCCATGATCTTTCCCTGGAAATATCTAAGGAAAACACTTTTGGAAAGATCAAGAAGAAGAAAGTTCCATGCATCACATACAGTGATATAAGGTGTGATTGCGTACAAGAATGTTCAGCATCACCTGCATGGAACCAGTGTGCATAAGAAATTAACATACAAAAGTGCCTATATGTAGCAACCACACAACAAGAAGACACCCAATGGTTCATAATTGATCAAGAGAGAAACTCACCAACATGCATGGAACTAACTGACGAAACAACTTGCACTCACGTCGAAAGCATAGATACACTGGAGCAAAAGTGTCGCCAACTTCCAAACCTTAACCTAAAAACATCAATTGGGAGAAGTTGGGAACCCCTAAAAAATTCAAACAAGTGCTTCAATAAGAGATTACTAGTCAATTTACAATAGACCAAACCTTACCATGAATCTAGAATGGTCAATGCACATGATACCTCGGAGAAGGGATGACCCCACTCATTATTTCAATTCTCCTCCTTCCAACTCATTCATGGGGGAGATGGCCACCTCTACTGATCATTTGAGGCCCTCAGTTCCTTTTTAGGTTTTTGTTTTACACATTTTTTCATTACAAATTTCTTTAACTTTTTTTGTTTTTGTTTTGCAACATTGTTTATACTCTATCCTTTCTTTGTGTGTTTGTTTGTTTATTTTGTTAGGTTCATCACCCAATAAGTGCTCCTGATGGTGGTATGAACTATATTCCATTGATTGCTAATGTTTGATTTTTACCTTTGAGTTATAATGTTGATACAAAGGTATGGTTCTTTTAATATAATAGGAAATGAGTCCATGTCATCCATGCATCCATAAATTTCTATGGTCTCTCTTGGCTTGGAACTATACTTTACCCTTCTTAATAATAGAACTATCAACGAATCAGTGATTGGGCATTTCTCAAACTGAGGAAGGACTCAAGGATTGAAAAGGGTGTGACTTCAAGGGGATTCGATGCATTTGTGTTGGCCATTCTCTTAGGTGCTTGGATGTTTTCTTCTTGAGTTTTCTTTACCATTCCAATGTTGCTCCATTATTGGGAAGCTAAGCTAATAAAAATAATCAGTATTTGCATGGTGTGGTTCTCACAAAAAAAAATAGTAAGGATTCAAAGCACATCCCTTAGATAAAATAATCATTTTGGATACAAGCGCTAGTTATGGAACTAACAAACGTGTTGCCTCTAACTAAGGCCCTCTCTCGCTTCCTACTTTTTCCTTTTTCATTTCCTCGGAATGGTGATGACTCTTTGGTGGAAGCATTCTTGCTACTTGAAGTGGATGGATTGGCCAAGTGTATTAATGTGAAGTCACTGGATGTGGATTGTTTGAGGCTACATTTGGAATGAGATCTACTAAGTCACATTAACCATAACTACACACGGGATTGTACACCACCTTATTCTTGGGACTACATTGCATTCTCTTCTCCTCATCATTCTTTCTCCATTTTTTACCTCATTACCAGTTGTATCAATAGTCTATATTTTGGTTAATGCATTGTTTTCTTTTTGGTAAATTCTTAGGGTTAAGACTTTAACTCTTACTTCCAAATGACATTTCCAAATCCTATGGACTCTTTGACTGTGGGATTGTCAGGGCATTAAGGGAATGAGCTTTCTTTGGCGAGGACCCATTGGCATTCCTACTTGGTGCATCAGTTAACTTCTTTTCCTTAAACATTTCCACAATAAACATTTATTTTATTCGTTTCCACCTCTCACATCCATTTTATCGATGTTTCCATTGTTTCTTTTTCTCCATCTTTCTTATTCCTTATATTTTTCCATTCTATCGCTACCAGAGGATCGCTCTTAGTCATTGGGGTCTTGGTCCAATTTTTTCAATTTTCTCCTAACCCCTACACCTTACACCTTCGGTAGTCACTAGTGTTATATCTCTAGAATCCTTATTAGCCATATCACAACTTAGCCAATAGACCCTACACCGAGGCAAGGTATCCATTGCATTGTGATTTATTTATTCTTGCTAATATGAGACTTTGTTGTGTGTGTAGATGGCAATCATACAACAATGGACTAGAGCTAGAGAAAACACTTAGGATGGACTAGTGCTGGAACAGTCATGCAAGGAACAAATTGATGGCACGGTTATGGATGGACAACAGAAGGAGCAATTCTAGCATCAACAGGAACACATCTTCTTCTCTACTCTCTCTTCTCTCTTAGCTACCAAATAAGGCTGGATGTCAAATGTTTATAGTGTTCACTCTTATGGCCATGAACAGTAATATTGCCATCTATTGTAATGATGATCCTTTCACGTGTCACCCCATTCACCATTAGTGTCATTCAAGTCAATAATCCCATACCTTCCCAATATTTTGTAAGGAACTCAAGGATGAGTTTTCATTCAGTCATGGAGGTATGATGAGCCATGATATCGCTTACGTGATATCGCAGCCTGCCTCAATTTCTATAAATAAGAGGTAAATTTCCTTGTTCTAGTAGTTATACTTAGACCCTTAGCTAAACTCTTGTAGTTTTACCATTCCAAAGTTAGAATAATTTCCATGTGCCCATAGTAGGAGTCTTAAAGTGAACAGATCTTTATTCGAGCAAATTGTACTTGAGCACATATTTGTGTACAGCAATAAAGATGAACTTTATGATAAACCTTGCAGCATACAAGCTAAGATAAATAGTAATTAATTATTGTTGAATGTTTAAATGGCTTCTTAGTTAATTAATCTCTCTCTCAACCCTTGACTCTCCTAGTCAAGTACACTTAGTACAACCACTTCGATCATGTGTGTAGCACTTGGTAACCCAGTAATGATTAGCGTTTGGTAATCCCAGCAGTGTTGCACTGGTTCAGAATGTGTGTGGTAAGTGGGAATGGATACTGGTGTTAGGAACAATTAGAACTTGGTTAGTAAATAGTTAATATAAGTTAGTCACTTAGTTCTCTTCACCTTTCCCTATTAGCATTAAGACATTAAAAACATAAAAGCTATAAAAATCACATACTGCAAGCTTACTTAACCATACAACCATGACAATACAAGTAAGTTTGGGAAGACAACAATTGATTAACCTGAAGTATTCCATTAAGGTGTGTAAGCACTTAGTCCTTGGATTTTGACTGGATCATGCTTGAAACGCTCGTATTTGTTTGGTTGAGTGTAGGGGTACCTTGCCACTCATCAGAATATATAAAATATTTTTTTCATAACATAGCTTCATAAAAAGGTAAAACTACTTTATAATTTTCTTCTATTGCTATCTATTTTTCACTAGACCTTTAAAACATAAAAGATCTATGTATTTTCCAGTCTATGTCTATTATATCATATTCAAAATACTCATCAAGGTCCATATCAAAAAGAGGTCTATCATCTATTATATAATTATAATCTTTAGTAAATTCCTCAAACAAAGTGTTATCAAATTCTTCTTTATTTGCTGGATTAATTTATTCTAAAAACACAAGTTTTTAATATAAAACATCACTTTGAATAGAGCATTTAGGAATATTAGCTAAATATTCTTTTTTTATTCCTTGATCATTAAAACTTGCTTAAAAGTTAGGAAAAGTATAAAATTATTCATTAGAAAAAGATTCAACTTCAGAAAAATTTTCATATAACATAGGAATAGTTTTACTTCTACTTAAAATAGAATTCTACTCTCATAATATAGGTTTAGACATATTGTGAGACATGTACTCTACTAGAGGAACTTGAGGAACATCTAGTAACCTAGCTTCTTAGCAATTTCTTCTCTTAAAGATTTTCTATATTCATTCCAAATAGAACCATATTTACATTTTGACCAATCTAGATTATTATCATCTTTAGTGTAATAAACCTACTAGCCATCTCTAATACCATTTCTAAAGATGAAGCCATAGATTGTATGGGATTCTTGTCAAAGTGGAAGTAGCTACAAGATATCAAAGTCCACTATTTTGTATATTGCAAAGTTATTGTACGAGAGGATGGATCACAATGTGTTACCAAAATAGTCTTATTTTATTTTAGTTAAAGAGGTTGGGTCTTAACTTGAAGATCTTAAGAACCTCCTCAAACCACTCAGTGGTAATGATAGGATCCTTCTCATCCTAGAAGGTAGGGGATCCTAGCTTACAAAACTTCTTTATAAGCTCTCTTTCCATTGGTCATTTTCCACTACCACCAATCTTGAAAGCATCCTACATTGATGGTAAACTAGATTTCTTCTTCATATATTAATAGAGGAACTAAAAATGATAATTGATCATATCATTTTGGTTTATCTCCTTCTCTTATGTAGGAGTAAAAACCAAAGTCATAAGTTTTGTTGGGAATCTATCAACAACCCCTCTATTCAATCAAGAAGGGAGTTAGCTATTAGTATTGGGCTACTATGTCGAGCATCCATCCTTCTAGCATAGTCATATCCATTTCTAGCACCCACCATCACTGGACATAGCAATGTAATGAGAAAATTAGCAAAACCTAGCTCTGATTTCATCTTGTAACAACCTCTCTTATAAACCTTAGGATGAAGAGCATTACATTTAGTCAAACTTCCAGTGAATGATTGGCCATGGAAAAAAATAAAATAACAAATGGACTACGTAGCAAATAGAAGCACAAGAAACCTAACATGAATTCATGACCTATGGAAAGAGATAAAACTAAATAGCAGAAGTAAAATAAATACATAAATATAAAATTACATTAAACATATACATTAGAAATACAATTTAACTAGAAAGAGAATAATACAAAACTTCTACTAAAAATTAAATCTAGAACCATGGAATTAAATAACATGAAATGTGAAACTTCATAAATATCAAATTTCTAATCCATAAATCCAAAAATAGAAGAGAAGGGAGTAATGCCTAACATAAAGTTGAAATGCCAAATACATAAATATCCAAAGTACAAATTAGAGAATATAACATTATAAATCATACTAAGAACAATTCAGTGAACCATCCAATAACTTCAATCTCCATCGAATCTAATCAACCTATAATAAAATGGATTATCAATATAAAACATATAAGAAATCTTAGCATCAAGTCCAATCAAAGTATAGGTAGATCTCATAGAAACTAGATGGAACATGGATTATGTGTAATACATGTTAGCTCAATGACATCTCAACAAGAAAATAAACATACAATGAAACATCATCCATCAAACATAATTAATACCAAAACTTACCAACTCCAACCATTACGACAAACAAGAAGACTAGCACATACCACATTGAATGTTAAATGTGTGTTAAGTTGTCATGTGTACTTTATCAAATTCCAAACCAAAATGTATCAAAATCAAATATCAAATTACCATATACATGAATTTAGTATTAGTTTCAAACTAAACAAGAAGCATCTCCAAGACTCACATCATATGTCCCAAAATATATCGATGCTAGAGGTATATACCAAAACTCACATTTAATATTCTCAAGGCATAAAAAAAAGGAGAACCAATTAGCCATGGAATCCCTTTCATGTAGGATTTGGCCTACAATGAGAGTTGTACTAATGCATCCTAGTGAAGATCAATCATTACACATCTCCAAGGAGTCCATCTTCAACTAGCCACATACACTTAATGCTAGCTTCAATATCCAATCATCCAAAAACTATACAAACATAACAAACCAAACTAAAAGTGGAGCATATTAATAGAACCAAGAAAATATAACTCACCAAGGAAATCAAACAAATCAAGGCATCCTTGTAAAAGATATAAGTCCAAGAATGATATATCACCATAAAGCCCAAATAAATTCCATGGAACTTCAACATTGGTAGAGAATCAAACACAACATCAAAAGAGACCTCATGTATCTTGAACATATCAATCAATAAAAAAAGATAAAAATCATACTAGAGCTTCCAAAAAAACAAATGAAACCAATACAACATGAATACTAGAATCTTCAACAACCAATAACCATGTAAGGATCAATACTACATCCATGTTACAACCATTTATCCAAGTAAGATGTTCCAAAACTTAGAAACCCAATTAGAATATTAAAGAAATCATAATATGGAATAATTCATATAATAAGGACCTAAGAGGTCACAAGAATAATACAAAGATATCAATTTAATCAATAAGAAAAAATCAAAATTGACCAAGGTTCATTTCAATAAATACTCTCTCATCTAAGGGAAATATCCAACAAATAAAGATCCAAAGAAGAACACACTGAACTCAACAAAGATGGAACATTTGATAGGTTTTTATGAAGCTTTGAAGTCAAGAAAATCAAGTTCTAAACCAAACCAAGATACCAAACTTCATAAAAATCAAGTTTATGGAAGAGCTAAGCTTGTAAGAAAGATATGTCTAGAAACAAAATCCATCTCAGGAGAGACATGAGTAAAAGAAAATGTCTAATAATGAGACATCTAGTAATAATTTTTATGTAAATTATAAGCCCTATATTTGGGAAATATTTTATATGTTTTGTGTTTATAGTCTAGCATGTTCGATTGAGGTTCTTGGTTTTTCAAGATGCATCCTAGCCTTTCTATGTTATTCTTTGAGGTTGTATGCATGACTCTAACCTCCTTAGGATAATTTTTGCTTCATTAGGATGTCCTATGATTCTTCTGGCATGCTTCCTTAATTTTTGAAATTCACCTAAGATCCATTATGAAAAGTATAATTTTGGGAGGATGGGGTGTACTAACTACCTTGCATTAAGATAGGGGCATTAGTGCACCGCTATCGACATACATCCTACTTGTCCAATTTTGGTCCAAAGTATCAAAAGTACATTATGATTGGCTAAGGTTATGTTGAAAAATCTCCATCGATGCCTAGGTGTTGATGAACCTCCTTCATTTCATTCCAAAAACTATAAATACTTGGGATGATCTCTCACACATAAGTTATACATACCATATGCATAACTTTGGTTTCATTTGATCTTTTGGCATCTAGTTTATGTGAACATCTCTTCCTTCCTTAGGTAAGTTGACTACTTCTCTTGTCTTGTGTGTGTTTTGAGTCATTATGTTTACAAGTGTGGCTAGACCCTATCAAATTGCAACCTTCCTTACATAGCCTTGAATAGTTTGGTTGATGCGAAGTGTAGTATTTACATGATGAATAAAGCTTATGATTTTTTCTTATTCCACTATTCATGGCTTAAACATTAAAACATCAAAAATATTATAAAACATTAAAAACTATTCAAATATTTATTTAATTCTCATTTTCATAAGATGCAATGATTCACCGTTACCCAAGGAGGTTACAACTATATGACATGGTATTCAACCATTGAGGTTGTGACTAAGAGTCATATTTATTGCATTTTGTGTCTGGTGTTGCACTTGTTCCTAAGAGATAATGCAACATGAGAATTACATATGTTCCTACCAGAGATTTCAATGTGTATGTATTTATATTTTTTTATTGTTATATTCACAAAATACATAAAAATTATAAATATTCTCTTCATCTCTTACCATGGTAAGACAAGTTTTAATTATATTATATGTATTATAATATCTTTTTATATTTCTTAAATGTAAGGACATACATGAGTATTCTTGATAATCCACTCAACATCATCTTCCAAGCTTATGACTAGATTGCACTTTATAATAAATACCATTGATCAAAATTAGTAGAATCCCTATCATTAATGTCATTACTAGGGAAGGCATTGATGAATTTCCTTGAAATACTTATACATTTATAATTTTTCTTTTTTTAAGCTGTTAATTTTGTATAAAGTCAAGGACTAAAGCAATTATGGCTAAACTAAACAATGAAAATAGATGGAAGTAGAAACCTCATTTAATCCAAATCACTTTCAAAAACATGATGAATGAAGTAGCACCTCCTATCATGATAAAATTTCATCAAGATAAACTAGAATGATGGCATGATGCACATGAATGATTTTGAAAAGAATAAGGAGAATCTTCACCTACCACATTTGAGGAGGATTTGACAATCAAAACTTTATCAAGGATTTAGAAAATTATAAATATATCACCCTAACAATTAGAGTATGCTATCCATGAAAAGAAAGAGCTTTTTGATATGATTATAGAGAAAGAGTATGAATGCATACATATTGGAAAGAAGGTAGGACCTTCTCCTAGATACTTCCATTGCTATAACATGAACAATTCTAGGGGAAGGAGGTCCATGCATCATTGTCTATGGGACTTGAGGTATAGATGTGGTCATTTGAAGTAGCCCATCCTTCCATCTTTATCTTTCCTTAATTTAAATGAGGATGTTGATGGCTTGGATGAATCATTATTTTCATGGACATACTTGAAACACCACTAAAAAATTTATGTCGCAACTTGTTTACATTATAACCTTCAACATTAAACTTGAGGCAATATCTTATTATAAATGTAAGGTTTGTAGTTCATAAGGTGCAATCTCACATACTTTAACTTATTGAGGCTGAAAAATGCCTCATATGTCGTTGTTGCCTCACCTCCCAAGTGGAAAAAGCTATATTGGATATGTATCTAGGCTTGGGAATGCCTTGGGGACTGCCAAATTTGCATTTTTCATGATACTTTTGTTGGTCATGACAATTGATACACTAGAACAAATTGCAACTAGCGTATTAATTTGTGGGCTTTCAAATGTGACATCAAAACTAGTTTATTTTTGCTAGGAGAGGCAAAAGCCAACGTATTTTTTCTAGGAAATATCATGGCCAGTGTACTTCCCATGGAACCTAGTGTATCTTCCCCAAGGCCAACATATCTTTGGGGAAGATGACACATTTCCTTGAAGCTAACGTATCTGTTTCAAAGCCACATATTTTTTGTGGTACTTATGTATCAAATTTACCAAAAATTAGAAAATACACTGAGGTTTGATGGCCTGTCACACTTGCAATTTGCAGCAATCTATCAACAACCATGGCTTAGAGTTTTAGCAATGTATAAATACCAAGAGATCTATTTAAACCAAATTCAATCATGTTATAAGGAATTTTGGCATTTTGAGCATTGGAGCTCAATATTAAGACTTTCAGCATAGTGCACATTGCTAAGAGTCTAGTAGCTATTCTACCATTTTTTCAATAACCAACATAAGAGAACTAGCAAGGAGTTTTAGAAGTTGAAGCTTGGAAGCACCTAGATCATGTAATTGACTATAGGGCACAATCTACTAGTTTCACTAGACTTCAAGTGTCACTTGAGCAACTCCTTGTGCATCTAGGCACATACTTGTACATATTTGAACTTTGTTCTTGTAACATTTTCATTATTTCAATAAAATTGGTAGTTCATTTATTTGTGTAAGTTTATTTCAAATAAAAATGCTATTCTTTCTCTTGGGTTAAATCTACATTCTCTGCTAAATTGAATTGCATCATTTACACTTCCTAAGTTCCTGGGTGATCAACAAGACCATCCAAGATGCCTCAGATTCTCTTTCTTGGAGGCCCTAGGGATCCAAGGTTAAACTATTTCACCTATAATTTTTAATTTTCTATCATCAATTTTTTTCTAGTGTTATAGTTTCTAGCACTAGAAGAAGGGGTTTCATCCAAGTTCTTTGCCTAATATGATTTACCTTTTTTCTAAAGCCAATTTTCATGAATCTAAACTTTTAAAATCCATGATCAAACCTGCCAAGAAATCAACATTGCCATCCATCCCCATGTAACTAATTCCTAGTGTATTAATTGCAACCAATTTGGATGCTCATAAAAACTTCACAATAGTTGCTAGACTTTTCTAAAGCTAGCGTATCTTTTGAAGAAACCTATGTGTTATTCACATTTGAATCTACCTTTGGATTTCACAAAAGGCTAGCATAGTTTTACTAGCTATCAAAAACTTTGTGTTGTGAAATTTCTCTATTTGGATTTATTGGAAAATTCCAACATAGCTTTACCAAGAATTCTTAGCATTTTTTTTTTGTTAATCAAAACATCCCTCTTCCATAAAACTAGCATACTTTTCCTAGGATATCCATTGTATATTTAGGTAAATTACTATATTTCTTATTTCTAGACCAATACCCAATGTGATTTTTCCATAAGGAGAAACATACCAACATACTTTTACACAAGGCAAACCAAACTTGCCTTTTTTTAGATCAATGTATCTCTTGATAGAAACCTAATGTATATTTATCATTCAAAGAAAAAATCATTATATTTCTTGTCAACACTAGTGTATCTTACAATTGTAGGTTGGGTGGGTTGAACATAGTACTAACTAAAACAAAACTGAAAAAACACTAGATAGGTTTCAACATTATTTAGCATTAATTTTTTCCAGTAACCATTGTAGTGTAGGCCTTTGTTCCTTGCACTCTAAAATAAAAAATCTTA
This sequence comes from Gnetum montanum, assembly GCA_015680685.1. Lineage (NCBI taxonomy): Eukaryota > Viridiplantae > Streptophyta > Gnetopsida > Gnetales > Gnetaceae > Gnetum > Gnetum montanum. The sequence continues at coordinate 123,928 of MNCI01009777.1, forward strand.
AAATTTATTAATTTTGATTTTTACCAATGCACTGTCACTATTACCTGCACTACACCTTTAGTTGCTATTTCACCATTGTTTCATAGCCAAGATCATTTGCCCTTTGATCAGTTCCATCTATTGGAACTTTTAATTTAAAACCACATTAAGCATCTTGTCAATGTCTTTTAGCAAATTAATAGTGTTTCCCATCAACCTAACCAATATGGCCCCCAATGAAGATGCAATGCATGTATATGACCCAAAGGATCCAACTATGGTTAAGCATAGGCAATCACTGAGGCAAAGGGGCTAGCTCCCAAATTTTTCCATCATAAATAAAGAATATTATAACTTCATATGTACAAAAATTACTAGCCTACTCATCCCATGTGTGGAAGCTAAGTTTAAGCATGAATTTAAGTTGATCCACAAAAACAAGGAGTACATCCTTTCCTCCTATGACAAAATAGAACTAAATGACATTCGTACATGCATATTATCCCAACTGATTGAAATTGATGAGCAAAGTAGGATGGCTAAATTGAAGAGCCACCATGAAGAACCTAATGAATTTGAGGTCAAGCCAAAGCCCAATAACTTCATACAAAGTCTTTTCCAATCATTGACTCCCTAGGCCACTATATCTAGTTTGGCCTCTCTTGCCTCTTCTATAGAGTAGGTTCCTCAATCCTATTCTTCTTCTAATTATCCTACTATGTTTGGGCTAATACCCATCATAGCTACTAACTAGGTGTAATTTGTGTCTCAATTGGCCTCCATTTTCTCCTCCATGCCTTTTTCCATGTAGCCTCAATCATGATGGCCTTCACCCATGTTATTCACCATAGCTCATCCATTTTCCATTCTATTGGACCCCATTGTGGGATCACAAGTGACCCAAGCATCACATGCATCCTTTCTTCCCTTTTTTCCATCAGTATTAGCACAAGCCTCATTCTCATTATTTAGCCCTCCTACAACAGTAATTACTCAACCTTTGTTGTCTCTACCATTATCCATTGTAAGGCCACAAGCCTCTCAACTTATAGCACAATTATATGTAAAAATGCCACAACATGATGGAATGCCTCAAGGCTTGGATAAGGTCTTCCAAATGATCCAAGATATTATGGAAGACTTATGAAAGCTCAAGGCCTCAACTATGTAGACAATTAAGATAATGAACTTTTATTAGGATGATTCCATTATTCCATCTATCCCACAAATTACTCTTCCCCTAGGTATTCCCATACCATAATCCACCAAGTACATCAATGATGATGACCCCAATGCTCACCTCACCACCTTCCATTTTGAGTGCTTGTTAATACAAACTTGACCACATACCATCATGAGAATCTTCCCTATCTCTTACTAGGAAAGCCTTACATTGATACCATGTGTTATTAAGAGGATCAATTACCTCACTAGAGGACTTAATATCATAGTTCATTAACCATTTCAAGTACAACTTGAAATCCAATACAACTATTGACAAATTGATGAAGGCCAAGTAGGGGCTCCTTGAACTTGTGCAAAAGTTCATACAACAATGGAATGCTCTTCTTAATGAGATTCCTAAACCCATAGCTTAGACACATCTTCTGTCCATATTCAAGGGGATGGTTAATGACTTCATTAAGTCCAAACTTTATTACTTAGATTCATAGTCACTAAGTAAATATTTCTTGCAAACTACAAACATAGAGGATGTTATTGAGGAAAGCCATGACCCCACCTATGTGGTGTATAAAAATTAATACACATGGAAGAACAAAGAGAGGGGGAAGCCTTTCCTACAACTTTTTGCACAATATTTTTGATTCCCTTGTTCATACTTTCAACTAAACTATTGGATTGAGGATTCAAGGTAGGACAAATATGATGTTTAATATTCATTTTGTGTAACATATTTTCAATTATATCATTAACAAAATATGTATCCTTATCACTAATTAAAATTTTTGGGTGTTCAAAGTATGGGATTAAATCCTCTCTTAAGAATCTAACTACTCTTTTCGAATCACCATGTCTAGTTTCTTTTGCCAAAGCCCATTTGGTAACATAATCAATGGTAACGAAAATATACTTACAAAAATTTCTTAAAGAAAAATGATCCATGAAATCAATTCCCCAACAATCAAAGAACTCACACTCCACCAAGATAGCCAATAATGGCATGTCTTACTATCTTGTAAGCTCTTCCATTCAATGAAATTGATCACATCTCTTACAATATGCATAAGTATCCTTGAATAAAGTAGGCTAACAAAACCTAGCATGGAGGATATTATATGAACTTTTTCTATCTATAAAGTGGCCTTCACACACTCCATCATGATTTAAAGTAATTACCTCTTCTTATTCTTGTTCAGGAAGACACTGTTAAATGATTTGATTCTTGTAAATCTTGTACATAAATGGATCTTCCCAAATGAATCGTTATGTCTTGATGACGAAGGCCTGTTTCTATCCTTTAGTCTAAGACTTTGGTAATTTACATATAGTTAAATAATTAGTAATATTTGCATACCAAGGATCTTGAACCTTAGGAATAATAGTTGTATCCCAACAAGTAAACAACTATTCATCCAAAAATGCATCATTGAATGTATGAGATGTCTCCAAACCTACATTATGCTCCAATCTAGACAAATGATTTGCCACTAAATCTTCAAATCCCTTCTTATTTGGAATCACCAAATCAAATTCCTACGACAAAAGACACCAATGAATTAATCTTGGAATTTCATTTTGTTTATTATGCAAATATTTAATAGTCGCATGATCAAAAAACACTATAGTACAAAAACCAAATAAATAATGGCAAAATTTATCTAGGCTATATACAACTGCTAACATATCTTTTTCAATAGTAGTATAATTTACGTGAGTAGGCATCAATGGCTTAGAAATATAACAAATAACATATGCAACATTATCTTTATGTTAATCCAATACAACTTGAATTGCAAAATCTGAGGCATCTATCATAAGTTCAAAGTCCTTACTCCAATTAGGTCCTTGTACAATTGGTGCTAAAGAAAGCTTAGATTTTAAAATTTCAAATGCATTTTAGCAATCCTCAGTCCATTTAAAAACATCATATTTTGATAAAAATTTCACCAATATTTGAGTAATTAATGAAAACCCCTTGATGGAGTGTCTGTAAAAAGTAGCATGTCCCAACAATGCATGTAAGCCTTTAAAATTACTAGGAGAAGTAAGACAGGAGATCGTCCTAATTTTTTTAGGATCTATGAAAATTCCCTTCTTGCTCACAATGTGACCTAACATAACACTATAAGAGACCATGAAATAATACTTTTCCCAAGATAATCTAAGACCTTTATCAATACACCTATGCAAGACCAATTCAAGATGATGCAATGCATTAGATAATGAATCATTGTAGAATAAAAAATTGGCCATAAAAACCTTAATAAATGAATCAATCATATTTGAAAAAATAGATTTCATAGCCCTCTAAAATATAGTAGGATCATTACACAACCCAAAAGGAATACATTGAAATGTAAAAGTCCCCCATGGTATAGTAAACATTGTTTTATGTTGATTTTCCAAGGTAATTGAAATCGAATTATTACTAAACCATCAAGAAAAGAATAAAATTCATGCCCTTGAATTTTATCTAAAACTTCATCTAAATATGAGAGTGAAAAGTGATCCTTGTCTATTTATTTAATTCATGAAAATTAATATAAACATGCCACTTATCAGACTTTTTAGGCACAACCATAATAGGACTAACCCACTTGAAATTAGAAATTAAATAAATAATACTTGCCTAAAATAGTTTTAAAATTTCATCTTTTACCACTTGTTTCAAGGTTGGGTCTAGCCTCCTACATGTTTGCTATCGTGGTCTAGCCTTAGTTTTCAAATGGATATGATGATAAAAAAATCGATGGAGAGATTCCCTGCTTAAGATCCAAAGGTAACCAAGAAAAACTTTCAAGAGAATTCATTAAAAAACATTAATCAATATATGTTCTTGATCAATGGTTAAACTTAAACTAATAATCAAGGGTTTATTTCTCTTAGCATAAATATATTTTAACTAAGAAGGAATTTTATTTAAGTCTAAAATTACATTCTCACCACCTGCAACAAAAGAACAATTCTCTAGTTTAAATGAATTCTTACCATCCAAAGCATCTTTCACCTAAGTACATATGAGCTATCTTTATTCATCCATAGTTACCTCTTTGTATTCTTCCAATGTTAGTACTTGATATGCCTCATCCCAATCACATAGTTCTAAAGAAACCATGTTTACTACAGTAACATTGATCATATTAAGTTCATCAAATTGGGATTGGTTATCAAGGTTATATAAATTGACCAAAAAAATCATATTTGAAAATGTTAAATTCATCAATCCAATTTTTCCATAAATAATTGCATCCATTATTACGAACACAGGCATGCCTAAAATTAAAGGATAAACATTATTAAATGAATATGTATAATAATCTAACATAATGAAATCAGTAGGCTACAATGCTTTATAAACCTTTACCACAACATTCTCAACAATACCTTTTGGATAAATAGTAGATCCATCTACCAAAGAAATGGTAATATTAGTAGGTCTAATATGATCATAACCCATGATGAAGTTTCCTATTATGAATCATGCAAGCAATTGTAGGACTACCAAGGTCTGGTCTTTTTAGGCATCCTAGCCTTCAAAATGTTTTTGATATTTTTTGCAATGCTAACATGCTTTAGTATTTTAATTTTCTTCTTCATAGAGAAAAGTTCCTTTAGGTATTTAGCATATTAAGGGTTATCTTCAATGACTCTTAATAAGGGAACATGTAAGGTAACATCTTTAAAAAGGTTATCAAGTTGCTTCTCATTAACCTCATTTGATTTTAATCTATGAGGAAAAGGTTCTTGTAAATAAGAAGAATTAATGGAATCCTCTAAAGGAATTTTTGGATCAATCCCTTCCTTCATAGGAAGTTCCTTTGAAAAAATTCTTACAGATTCATCCTATAATTCTTTATCCTCAATAGACTGTTGAATAGGGATTTGAAGATCAACAACTCTTTTGCTTCTAGTAATTACATTACATTGGTCCATGTTGGTTGCCAAAACCATGTACAACTCTTGTCTTCCTTGATACTTAGGATTTCTTTTAGTTTGTAATGGCAATATGTGCTAGGTTATAAGGCTTGAATAAGCTTAATTATATGATTATTTTGTTGCTATAAAGTGTGTTAAAAATTATCATTCTACTGTAGTATATTCTATTGAAACTCATGGTTTTTATTGGATCTCCTAGATTGATTAAAATTATTATTATAACTCTAATAGTTGGAATAAAATGAAGGACATAATTGGTAATTGTGATTTTGATTGGAATTCCATCCTCTACCTTGTAAAGTTGAACTTCTCCCCTATCCATCTTGACTTCCTAGAACATTAGCTTGCTCTTTAATAAATGGAAAAATGGGACAATCATGGGTAGTATGGTCAACATCCTCACAAATTACATGAGCAAAAGAAAAATCAATACCTCTAGCTTGGGGTTGGTTAGTGTTATCAATTCTCTCATTTGTACAAAATGATGATGCTTGTTGTTAACCCTGGAAAGAGTAATCCTGCACACTAGTATTAGATGGAATAGATAAAGAAGGTAACTTATTTTTTACCTTTTCAATTTGTTTTGCCAAACCTTTCATTACCATATGTTCTAACATATTGACCTTTTTATTCACTGATCAACTTTTGCTCTGATCCACTATCTAATCTAACACATCAAATGTTTCTTCCAATATCATTCGCATAATAATATCATCACAAGTAAAATCAATAGTCTACCATGTAACAAGTGTCAAACCATCAAGAAAAAATCCTAGCAATTAACATTCTAAAAAGCCATGATTAGAGTTCCTAGATCTTATATCTTTAAAATGCTCCCAATCCTATTCATAATTCTCATTTTCCTTCTTTTTTTTTTTTGAACTCCTAAACATTTGTTTATACTGGTGAATTTTTGCAAAAAGTAAAAATCAAGTTAAAAACTCATCTTTAAAACCTTTCCAAGATTGAATAAAATACTATGTTAATAATTTGTACCATGATAATGCACAATCTCTAAATGTTTAAGGAAAGACACTCACTTTAGTATGTTAAATAATGTTATTACCACCTATGACTATCAATGTTTCAAATTCTTATATATGATCATATGGGCCTTCATCATCTATACTATAAAATTGAGAAAATGCTAATAAATTTTTAATCTTAACATCTTTTATAGCAAGTAACAAAAGGGAAGAGAAAGTGGCTATTGATTTCCTTCCCATTAAATCTTTTAACAAATTTGATTAGACATTCCCTAGTAATGAACCTGATTCTAAAATTGTAAAAACTAATTAAATTGGTTGCCCAAAGATACTAAATGATGAGGCAAAGGGTGTGGTATTTTTTGCAATCCTTAGCGTGAGAATTATGATTAAGGCATAGATTTTGTTTAAGCATCCTACACATTAAATAAAGGTTAAATATTCTGGGAAATATTCATCAAGGATTGTGTGTTAGAATAAGGCTAATGGGGTACTTACATAAATGTGGTTTGATATGGTGCTAGTGGTAAAACAGTTATGCTACAAGACATAGAAATAGGTTGTGAATTAAAAGGAATACTAGGTTGTGCTTCAAGTTGATTAATTTGAGCCATATTAGAATAGTTCATATGAACAATAGGTTATCTTGATTACGAAACAATAGGAGAAATGGTTAATATGATAAGTACTTGTGTTGAAATGGGAAGAGAGGGAGAAATTGTTTGATTAGGCAATGGTGGCCAAGTATTTTGGGTTGCTTGTATCAAAGAAGTCAACAAGGTTTGCTAAGTAGCTTGTAAATGATTTTGATGCAATTTTTGCTAGTGAAAAATAAGAGGGATTATTAGAAGTATTAGCATAGTACATAACATTAACTTGTGAAGGAACACATTTGGTACAAGCAAATGGACTAGCCATTTGTGTGATTAGGGAAAGAGTAGATTGTGAGAGTGGAGTAGAATCCAATTGGCTCATAAAATTTAAAATTAATGTACCAAATTCAAATTTAGTAGGCATACCAACAATCATGGATACTTGATTAGGTTGAGTACCATTAGGAAATAAGATTGAAAACTAAGCCCCACTAGTAGTAAAAGTAACTAGAATATTAAGCCTATCTACCACATTAACTCTAGTTCCTATACATGCGAGATTTTGTGGATCCAATTATGAAATTAATGGTCCTTCATACTGAAATAACTGTTTTCCATCTTAACTTCTAAAACTCCGCAATGAGAATGATTCTTTAGATGACATTGATATCTTTTTAGTCCTTTTCTTAGGGACATATGAAGAAGGAATAGTATCATGCACCAATATTTGACCTTTCTCATGAATCCAAATCATAAATCTATAATGAAATGACAAGTAGAGAGAAAAAAAGAAAAACAAAAAAATCAAAATCTATTGTAAGAATTGTTGAGTGTGAACAAGTGTTTCATCAGTCATTAATAGTTCTAAATCAAGAAGAAACATCTACAAATCAATCAATATCACTTTAAATTTTAATAATTCTAACATAGATAATTAAAACAAAGAAAATTAAAAAATAATAAAACTTTTAAATCTAAAAAATATCACCATAACCAATAGCTATTGCAATGGCACTTGAAATTTTAGACATGTTCTTGGTTCTTATGTTGTAGAATATGGAAATCAATCAAATGGAGAACTTCAAATTAAGTGGGGTTAAGTTGTCAAAATTATGCTAAAGAATGCTTAGCATTAATTCACTCATAAAAAAGAAGAAATGACTATCTTAATATTTTATGAGACACGATTCGCACAGGCCGCGATATCGCGTACGCGATATCACAGCCGACACGATATCGCATCCCCCGCGATATCGCGTACGCAATATCACATCTTTCCCTACGATATCACGTACACGATATCGCAGTCCACTGCCATGTCTATAAATAAGAGGTAGCTCTCCCTTATTCAGGATCCCAATTTTAGAGTAGTGAAGCTCTAGTAGTTTGATCACTCCAGAGTTAGAATTTTTCCCATGTCTGCCCGCAGTGTGGTGAATGTAATTGTATGGTGTCTTTATTCGAGTGTGCCATACTTGGACACGCACATGACCGGCAATAAAGATCAAGATTACTTCATCATTGCAGAATTCACTTAGTTTATTTATTTTTTATTTATTTAATATTATTTATTGCTTTCGTAGCACGGTGTGAGTACAACTTGGCTACGAGCATCTACGGGTGTGTACGGCTAGTTAAGGAATCAGTTACTCATCGCGATTAGTTTCTCACCCTTAAACTCCTAGAAGCGGAATGAGTATGACTTGATTACGAGCATTTAAGTGTGACTACTTGGTAGCCCAGTGGTGTAGCTAGGAGGATCTACGCTTGGTAACCCAGTGGCGTATTTGGGATCTGCGCTTGGTAATCCTAGTGGCGTACCTAGGCCTATGCTTGGTATTCCTAGTGGTAGTCGTGCACGAAGTCCAAGATGTGTATGGTTGATTAAGGAATCAGTTGCTCATCACACTTAGGCTAGATTAGATTTTCTTACCTTTTCCTCCTAGCTTAGTTTAGTTAATATTATTTTCCACTACCTTCAGGAGTAGCATAGAATTGGGAACACATCATACACCTCATCTAGACTAAACCATACGTGACATATGCAAAACTAGTCTAGGTGGGAAGATAGCGAACTGCAACCTAAGGCTAACTATCTAGGTGCCACAACTAGTCCATCTACAGAGTTTGACCGGATCGCACGTGTGACGCTCGTTTCGTATGATTGAATGTAGGGGTACCTCGCCACTCATCATTGGCGCCGTTGCCGAGGATGGTGCTAGTTATCTAGATTAGTTATATCATACAAGGTCATTGTAAAGAACTTAAAGATATATCTCTTAGGAAGAAGAAGTAATTAAAAAATTCACATCTAAATTCACACACAATCATGCCTCTCCTACAAGATGATAATCATGCCACACTTAGTGAGGAAGTTCATTGGAGAACCAACAAACCATATGATGATGAAGATTGGAGCACACAATCTAAGGTGGGGATTTCTTATAAACATCAAAAAAAACAACGTCATCCTAACATAAGAAGATATAACTTACCCGATGATGATGAACCCCCACTAGCCACTATAAGCCTAACGCAAATACAAGGGGCTGTTCGAATCTCCCGTAGGCATCGTAAAGAGAGCCGACTACCCAGGCTTGATTTAAACAACTTTCCTAAATTTTCAGAAGGCTATGACTTAGATCCGCAATAACATTTACTAGCCTTCTATGATGCCTACACATGGAACAACATTGATAACAGGTGGCAAAAACTTAAGCTATTCCCTATGACACTCATTGACCAAGCAAAAGTATGGTATAGATCGTTAAAACCAAACTCGATACAACGCTGGTCAACAATGGTAGAAGTATTTAATGAAAAATATCAAACCTACGCAAGAGTGTCAGCCTTGAGGAAACAAATCCAAGAGTGGAAACAAGCAAAACATGAACCCTTGGACATGACCTTAGAAAGGTATTATTCATTGTTAAACAACTGTCCAAGCCACGCGTTTTCCGAGGAAAGGCTAATGTACCATATCATTGATGGGCTACGTAATGAAACAAGAGAGACCTTAGGAACATATGCCCGAGGTCAACTATACAAACTATGAACCCATCAAATTCAATAGCTTATTAAGCAGGTAGCAAAAGAAGAAGGAGAATTAGCTACATGGGAGAGTGTTGAAAAACATCAACAGGACCAAAATTTCAACTCAACAAAGGTCCATGATCATAACAAGGAGAGATCAACAAATCTCAAGGTGGAAACATCA
>MNCI01009777.1:150167-196507 GCA_015680685.1 Gnetum montanum
AGATTAATTAAAAGTTCTCCATGATGCTCATGAGGGCCCCTATGGGGGTCATTATGTTGGGAGACGAACGGCTACCAAATTCTTGCTTGCAGGATACTATTGGCCAACTCTATTCTAGGACGCCCATCATTTTACCCAATCTTGTAAATGTTGCCAACGAGATGGTGGAATGACTACTAGAATGGAGGGTCTACAACAATGGATTCAACCTTTAGAACCCTTCGATATCTGGGGAATAGATTTTATGGGGCCGATCACACCGATGTCCAACAGAAAAGCATATATCATTGTTGCTATTGATTACTTAACCAAATGGGCTGAAGTAGTTGCAGTAATAGACTGCACATCATCTACGGCTGCACGATTTGTACAACAACAAATCATTAACAGGTTTGGTGTACCACGTGCACTCATCTCTGATAATGGAACACATTTTACGGGTGCAACCTTTCGCAAACTGATGCAATGCTTAGGGGTTGAGCATAAATTGACCACACCTTATCACCCCCAAGCTAATGGCCAAGCCAAGGTTACTAATCGGGAGATTACCAAGATATTAACGAGAACAGTTAGCAAATTTAGGCGAGACTAGAGCACAAAACTAAACGACGCTCTCTGGGCATACCGCTCTGCTTGGAAGCTTCCTACAGGCTATTCTCCCTATGAGTTAGTGTATGGGAAACTACCCAACCTTCCCATATAGAACGAGCTCCGTACACTATCCATGGCTTGCAACCTTCACCTAAACCTCGACCTAGCACAAAAACAATGGTTGGCAACTTTGAATGTGCTAGACGAGAATAGATTGGTTGTACTATCATTAAATGAGCTATACAAGGCACACAGTAAACAATGTCATGACTTCAGGATTCAAAGGTTTAGGTACCAACCAAGCGTCCAGGTCCTTTAATGGAATCCCACGCACGTACCTCAGCATACAAAATTCCAAACATTGTGGGAAGGATCCTATATTATTCATAAAACCTTTCCCTCTAGAGCCATGATGATATACAAGCCTGACAGCCTAGATAAAAGATTATTGGTTAATGTACAACAAACAAAACCTTTACGTGAACCTGCAATAGCCAGTACAAGTTACACCTCCACTACCAGGCAACCTCGCTCTCTATTTCGGATCTCTTCCTTGCAATTCATTCATGGGTGAGATGGCCACCTATGCTAATCATATGGGACCCTCAGTTCTTTTAAGTTTTTTTCTTTCATGTTTTTGTTTTACATGTTTTTGTTTTACAACATTTTTGTCTTACACATTTTTGTTTTACAAATTTCCTTAACTTTTCTAGTTTTTGTTTTACAACATCGTTATACTTTTTCCATTTTGTGTGTGTGTGTATCCACCCTATAATTTTATCATCCAATATGTGTTCAAAATGATGGTATGAACTGTTTTCATATTAATTGCTAATGTCTAGTTTTTACCTTTAAGTCACAATTTTGATACTAAGGTATGTTTCTTTTGATATGACAGGCAATGAGATCACTTCATCCATCCATCCACCAATTTCTATGGTCTCTCTCAGCTTGGGAATGTACAGTCCCCTTCTAATAAGAACTTAAATGAATCGGTAACTGGGTATTTCTCAAACTAAGGACTCAAGGTTTGAAAAGGGTGTGACTTCAAAGGAACTTGATGCTTTTGTGTTGGTCATTCTCTTGGGTGCTTGGATGTTTTCTTCTTGATTTTTCTTGTCGTTCTGATGTTACCCAATTATCAGAAGCTGAGTCAATAAAAATAAGAAGTCTTTGCATGGTGTGGTTCTCATGCATAAAAACACAAAACACAAAAAAATAAAGCAAAGTGAGAATTCAAAGCACATCTCTTAGATGAATAAACTTGGGCTACAAGCACTAGTTATGGAACCAAAAGTGTTCCCTCTAACTAAATCCCTTCTCACTTCCCATTCTCTCATTTTTTTTGTCAGAATGGTGGTGGCTCTTTGGAAGGCATTCTTGTTATCCAAGTGGATGGTTTAGCCGAATGCATTAATGCGAAGTCACTGGATGTGGTTGGTTTGAGGCTGAACTTGGAATGGGCTTTGCTAAGTCACATTAATCATGCAACACACAAGGGGTTGTACACCACCTTGTTCTTGGGATTCCATTCCATTTTTTTCTCTCCATCCTTCTCTCCATTGTTCACCTCATTGCTGGTTGTATCATTAGTGTATATATTTTGGTTGATGTATTGTTTTCTTTTTGGTAAATTCTTGTGGCTAAGACTTTAACTCTTGTCCAAATGACATTCCCGGAGCCTACAGACTCTTTGAATGTGGGCTTGTCAGGGCATTACGAGCATGAGCCTTCTTTGGGGAGGACCCACTGACATTCCTATTTGGAACATTAGTTCAATTCTTTCCCCTAACATTTTTGCAATCTAATTTGTTTTGTTCATTTCCATCTTGACATCCACTTTATTGACAGTACCATTTTCCCTTTTTATCTATCTTGCTTACTCCTTTTCCTTCTCCATTCTAACGCTACTGGAGGTTCACAATCAATCATGGGGGCACGGCACAATTTTTTCGATTTTCTCTTAGCCCCAAATTTTTTAATTCTTTCCTAACCCCTACACCTTCAGTAGTCATTATGAAGATATCTCCAAATCCGTATTAGCCATACCACAAACTAGCCAATGAACTTACATCAAAGCAAGGTATCAATTACATGATGATTCATTTACCCTTGCTAATTAAGATTGTGTTGTGTGTGCAGATGGCGATCATACAAACAAAGGATTGGATCTGGAGCAAACACTTGGAATGGAGCAGCGCTGAAGTAGCTATGCAAGGAGCAAGATTGATGGTGTGCTTATGGATGGACAACAAGGTGCAATCTTGGCGTTGGCAGCAACAACACTTCTTTCTCTCTCTTTCTCAGCTACCAAATGAGGCTTGATGTCAATGTAATAAGGTTTTCACCCTTGTTGTCATGAACACCATTTTGGTCAAGTCTTGTAATGATGATCCGTTCACATTTCATCCAATTAGTTCCATTCCCCTCAATAATTCCATACCTTCCCGATATTATTGTAAGAAAATCAAGGACGAGTTTTCATTCAGTCATGGGGGTATGATGAGATGCGATTCGCATGAGCCGCGATATCGCATATGCGATATCGTATCATCCCCTGCGATGTCGCGTATGCGATATCACAGTCCATCGCCAAATCTATAAATAAGAGGTGGCACTCCCCTTATTTCCCATCCTAGGCTAGAAGTAGGAAAACTCTGGTAGATTGATCACTCCAGAGATAGAATATTTTCCATGTGCCCGCAATAGGAGTCCCCAAGTGAACATATCTTTATTCGAGCAACATTGTACCTGAATGCAAGTTGTGTACAGCAATAAAGATGAGCTTTGTGGATAAACCTTGTAGTACATGGAATAGGATTTATTACTTGTTATTTATTACCTATTATTTCTTACCTGTTATTTATTACCCTGCAGTAGCGCGGCATGAGTACGACTTGATTACGAGCATTTACGGATGTGTACGGCTAATCAAGGAATCGGCTACTCATTGCAATTAGATTCTCTTACCCTCAACTCCTAGAATGTGGAATGAGTACGACTTGATTACGAGCATCTAAGGATGTGTATGGCTAGTCAAGAAATGGATTCTCATTATGTTTAGGCTAGCTAAGTGCCTCAGTACGACCACTTCGAGCACGTGTGTTACGCGTGGTGATCTCAATAATGATTAGCGTTTGGTAGCCGCGGTTGCATAGTTCAGGGTGTGTATGGTAAGTGGGAATGGATTCTGACGCTAGTTAAATTAGACTTAGTCATTAGTTAGAGTTAGTTAGTTTCTCAACCCTTCACCTCAATAGCATAGGAGAAAAACATAAAATACCATAAAAATCATATACCTCAGACTTACTTAACCATACACCATGACAACCACAAGTAAGTCTTGGAAGACAACGAATGATTAACCCCAAGTGTTCCATGGAGTGTGTATGCATTTAGTCTATAGATTTTGACTAGATCATGCATGCTACGCTCATTTCATATGGTTGAGTGTAGGGGTACCTCGCCACTCATCATTGTTCTTTCCATTTGCATCATTCATGTGATTTAAGCCACATGTCTTGTAACTTAGTCATGGAGGAGAGGCATAAATTTGGATATGTACTTTGTAATTTTGATGATTATTTAAACTATTTCTATCATATTTTGCTTTACCCATGCATGTCTCAATTCCATAGTTGTGATTATGTTTCTCTTGCAGCCCCAAGGGGTATACTTATCATTGTTCCCATGACTATTTTTTGCAATGGTAGTATAATTTCTTGGAAATATCAATTAATTTATAGAATTTTCATAGCTCACCATGTTTAGGAAATTGTGCTTGGGGTTTTGTAGATCTGCTTTGAAGGAGATTAAGAGATCTCAGCCCTTGGTCTATGATCCTCCAAGAGAACCACTAGTGATGAGTAGTTGTTCTTCCCTACACCCAACCATACAAATCACAAGCATTCACTAGAGATCTAGTTGAACTTTGTAGACTTAGTTATTCAAGTGACCAATATTCCTAAATAGTGAATCATGTGGTTACAAGGTTATTATATTCCTAACTCACACTCATGTGTTATCAGTATGTATGGTTAAGTATGGTTAAGGTGCATGATGTATATTGTTATAAGTATTTTCATATTATTTCTACTAACAACTAGATAACTAAGTAAAGGTTAAATAATTAAATGTATAATTAATTAACTAGTCTATTAACTAACTTATCTTAATTTGGAGTAACCATTTCCACTTATCAGACACATCCCAAACTAGTATTAATACTACTGGGTTATCAAGTGGCTATTATTGAATGTACCAAATATCCACTATTGGGATTACCAAGCATTAACACTTTATGCTCAAATTGGTCATACTCATGTATCTACAATTAATCATATTAAATAATTAAAGACATTAATATAAAGTGCATAGAAAGTGAAGTGTAGGAAAGTAAAGTTCAGCTAGTCTAAGTGTTGTAATGGATGTAGGAAATCTTGATTTTATTACCACATACGCTAATGCATTCAGGTACATAGGCACTTGAATAAAACTCCATATAATATCTTAGATCCATACCACAAGAACTTAGAGAGAAAACATTCCAAATCTAGCAAAATAAAGCTACATTATTTTAACTAAAACTATAATCAAAATATGTCATAGATGCAAGGGATGCACGCATTTATATAGGTAATGACTGTGTCAACATTGATGTATCTACATCAATGTATCCTACCATACATAAATTAGCATGCATCTATGTAGCTTTTCTTATTAATTACTCATCATACCCTTCACAACTAACTAGAAACTGATCCTTGAGTCAATAGATTTAGGATTGAGTTTCTTACAAAATTGAGAGGTATGGAATTTATTAACTGAAAGATAGAATAATTGAATCTTACCTAAATTTGAGTGTCAAATTGTACAAGATTACAAAAATTAGTATGCATTACAACAAAATTGAACACTTTTTAAAAATTGCATTAAATGCCTCTAGGATTGTTGAAGACATAATGAAGTTTTAAATGATGCTTGGAGGTGGAGGCTTCTATGGCACTGATGATCCCTTGTCCCGTACTAGTGATGGTGGAGGTTAAGATTGGTCTGCTACTACTATTACTTCTACCAGAAGCTTGAAAGTATCCAAAAGTTCTTTCATTTTCTCTTCTTTGCTAGGTGGGTTATATATAGTCCACACAACTTCATAGATGTGCATTCGTGCTAGGACATTCCATGAGCACAACTTCGAAGGAAATAGTTCCTTAATATTAACAAACTAGGCTATGAAGGTTCTATGTTTGATGTTGAATATCTTTACAAAGATATGCAACTCATGTAGGCATTCATTCTCTTATTCAAGATCTTAATAATAGATCACTAATCTATGAATTTTCTTCTGAGAAATTTAAGCTTTGCATTGACTATTTCTAAATTTTGTTTTGTTTCTTTGTGGAGCTTGAATTCCACCTTGTAGAAGAGGTAGGAATTGGCCACCAACTTCTCTAATTCACTCCTTGGCCTCCTTGCCATTATCATCACTAGGTTTTCATACCAAAGATTAGCAAGCTCCATGTATTTAGTCATCTCTTCAATTTGTAACTTCTTAAGGTAGGTTTTAGCTTTTTTGAATGCATTCAATCCATCAAGGATGGATTGTCATATTTCATCTCTTTGTTGACATTGTTGATGGATCTCATTCATTTTTTCCTTCACCAACTAAATTTTCTTTTCATTGACTTCTTTGAGAAGCTTAACCTGATCCTTGTAGTGATTCTTTACTCATTCAAATTTTAGGATTTCATTTTTCCAAGTGGCCATCTCAATGGAAGTTCTTTGACGAAGGGCATGGACTCTCTTCTTTGAGAGATTATGATTTTTTAGCTACCAACCTCCTCAAATCTAGGTTCACCTTAGCAAGCTACTCCTACTACTAACGTATTAGTTTTATTCATTTGATCCTTCTACTACTTATCATTTTGCAGGTGATGATTGTCCTTAGTGAGGACCAAGTTTTTCTTTTACAATTATGATAGGTTCTTGTTGAAGTTGAAGTTCATGGCTTCCAACAATGATGCATCAAAGACCACTACTTCTTTTGCAATCTTAGCCTCTTAAAGTCTTAACTAAAGCTATTGGAAGGCTTCATCTCCTGAAAGCTCTAGCCTAAGAATGGTAGTGTCAAAGAGAAGAACACATAATTTTGCAACTTTGGAAGTAATGGCCTCCTTTAGTTTTGCATTGGAAATTAACAATTTACCTCTTATCTCAACTAACTATGACTAGTTCGTAATGATTTCATCTAGAATATCAAAGATCTCTAGAAGCAATTACCTAGTTCCAACCAATCATTCTAATAGCTCCTTGTATTGGACAATGCTTATCTGACCATTCCTTACTCCTAGGAACATAAATATATCTACCATGGTAGTAATGTCAAGGACTAATGTCATAGGATCATTCAAGACTTTAGCCATCCTATCATCCACCAACTCTACCACTATCTCCTACTCTTTATGTTG
Organism: Gnetum montanum; assembly: GCA_015680685.1. Lineage (NCBI taxonomy): Eukaryota > Viridiplantae > Streptophyta > Gnetopsida > Gnetales > Gnetaceae > Gnetum > Gnetum montanum. The sequence goes on from MNCI01009777.1 coordinate 157,226, forward strand.
CATGACCAGGATAGTTTCCCCCTTACCTCCCTCCAACATGATAAAGAAGGTTGTAACATTTTCTAATATTTTAGAAAATTATTTTCCTAGGATAGATACCATGACCTTCTTGGCATTATGATTAGGCCTTGCAATTATCTCATTCCTCTAAGAAAAGAACAATGAAGCAGTCTTACTATCCAACTAGCTAATAATTTTTGTGACCTTGTTCAAGTGGCTCATGGCTAGACAGTACAGTGAGGGTTCTCCACCACCTATGGAGCCTTACTATTTCTATAGTTACTACTCATGAAAATTTTTGATACGTTCTACAACTACAAGCATTTTTTGTATGATTTCAAGTGGTGGAGATGGATATTCCTCTTCCTGCAGCTTGGTTACTACCTTACCGTTCATTAACTCCTACCAAGATGCAACAGGAGTGTGATGGACTATGTCATTGAAATAATGAGCTATTCATCCCCTCTTTCACAATTTGTAAATTAGACATGGAAAGGTAAGTATATTTCCTCCCTTCTCATTTTTTTTAAACTTTCATTCAATCTCTAGATAAATGAGTTGGGAAAGGTTAATAGAAAATTTTCCACTTAGATTAGTACTGCCCAAGTGGAGAAGATTGTCACCTTACTAACCCTCACCATTGGATTTATGTGATAGTCCACAATCTTAAAATATGTGTGCTTCACCTTCATGAGGACACTGTACTTCTTGTAGTTCACTCCATTGTATTATTGGATCCATTCTTTGTTAGATTTAGGGCTCTCTTCTATAGAGATTTTAGCATCCAAAGGGTCTATGTAATGACCTCAATGAAGTAGGAGATGGTTATCTCCTTGATTTTCATCAATGCATCTTCTTACTATTTTTTTCAGAATAAGTAAGTCTTTCCCATGTACCATTCTCCAATATTGAAGAGAATGGGCCACATGGGAGACCCTTGTAGTTATGTATGGACCTTCTCTAGCATCAACTCCAAGGGTCCAAACTAAAACTCCTAAAGAATTAAACTTAAAACATCCTTGGTTCTTATATTGTCTAGAAAAGCCTTAGTTAAAGTAACTTCCAACCTAGGCCTTGGCCTAGGAGCCTCATCTTGCCTAGATTGGTATGTTTCAGCAATAAGAATCTAGTGAATAGATTCCACTTTTAACTACTCCTAAAGGGGTTCAATGACATGGGTTACCTCTAATGCTTTTTCTTGGGGCTATTGTGGCTATTGTTATTGGATTCTTCCTCCTCTCAATTACTTCTCCCTAGGCATGACAACCCTCTAGCCTGCAACCCTCATTTTGGTATCATCTACGATCACAAGCATAATCCATAATTATCTTATTACTACATAACCCTTAGTTATTATAATACATTTCTTGTTAGATCGAATTCTGTTATGATTTGGGTGTTAAGAATTGCCCACTATAATGCTTTGTTTGTGATAATGGTTGGTCAAATTATGTTAATATTATTTTATTTATTAACTATCGAAGTTTTTGTGATGGTCTTAATTTTTTATGCTAGTTGATTTTTAATATTATTTTAATAGGTTAATCATCCAGAGTTAGAAAATTTTCAAAAAAATTTCTACTAGAAACCAAAGGTTTATATCCCTATGATGTAGAACTTATCTCCGATAGTGCGATAGTGTGAGGATCCAAAAATGGCCAAAATTGGGTTAGAAATTTGAGAACTATAGCTTTTGGAAGGTTCTTGGGCTCTAAAAATTTTCAAAAACTCCTCTCGCTTCTATGAGAAAGAATGCAAAAATGACTAAGTGTCACGTATATTTATAGTATTTTTATGACACATCAATGGGGATGCATTGACAAGGCTGCATTAACGTACTTGTTCATAGCCAACTTGTGCATTGGGAAAATCAGAGATTTTGGACAAGTTTGGAAATGAAAAAAGAGCCCAATGGAAACTAGAAAAACATAGAATGATGGTAGCAACATGGAAGATGATAATTTTGTCTTGAAAGAAGGAGTTTAATAGGTTGGGGTTAATTCAACATGCCAAAAGTAAGAAAATCTAAATGTTTTAATACATGTTGATGGGATTGATCACACAAATAGAAAATGAATAGGAATTTTAACATAAGGGAGACTAAAGAAGATGCAAGTGGATCCTTCCCAAGGTAGGTGTATGTCTAGGATACCATTACATGCCCTAATCCCAAGGAGTCCATGGGCACCAAGGATGATTAATGATAATTTTAATTTAAAACTCATATCCAATAGAGCAAATGTCATATGATTATGGAATTCTCAAAATAAAATTGTTAAGTAATCATGAGTTAAGGTAATGGGGTGGTGTGTTATGGTTTATGAATGATGGTAGAGAGAGAATGGTGAGAGTTTCATATCCTAGTCACATGAAGTCATTATATAGTGTGCAATTAGGATGATTGGATACCATCTCATCCTTAGTCTAGATCAATTCCATCCACTCGTAGTGACTTTGCATTACCAGATACTAGCCCTTCAACCATCACAAATTCATGATAATTCCCAAAGGGCAACCACCACTCTAAGAAAATAAGAAAAAGAAAAAAAGGAAGATAGAAATAACCTTGGTTAGATGGATGGCTTCAAGCATGGGTAACTTGCCTTTATGACCCCATAACTAGTACTTGTAACCCATGATTGTGTTTATGGAATGTGCTTTGAATTTCCATGTTTTTTTGTTATTATTTTTTTCCACAAAAACCACACCATGAAAAGACATGCTTCCTTTAATGGTCAACATTAGGAGTAGTAAGTGACCAATGGAGAAGAATCATAAAACTCAAGAAATAAGTTGGGAACATAATATGACAACTCCCCTTGAAGTCACATCCTTTGTTATTCCTTCTTGATCCATTTTGAGTCTATGAAGTAGCTAGATCATTAGTTTCTTTTAGTTTTAATTAGAAGGACCTCATGCTCCCAAGATGCAGAGCCTTTGTAGAATAGATGGAATGGATGAATGTTATGATCCCACTACATATTATCATGAGAAAACCAAAAATTTATTAATAGAGACCATAATCAAACAACAAAATATTGACCACTTGGTAAATCAATCACTACATTAATAACTACATTCTTTAACTCCTAGTATTAATAGCAATATGAAAAAATTAGAGATTTCATAAAAAAAAACAAGATAAAAACTAAAAAATAGGATGAAAGAAAAATTTATATAGAATAATTAATAAAATAATAAAGAAAATTTAAGACATATGAAGAATAGTGTAAAACAAAAAAGATGAAAAAGATGGGTTAGTCATCATACGAAGTTCACATGGATGGCCATCTTCCCCACTACTAAGTTGAGAGGAGAAGATCTAAAAAATAGAGCATACTTTCTCTTATGTGGAGGTGTTAGTGCCACTAGTTAAATTTGGTTTAAGGAAAGGTTCTACATATTGTACATTAACCAGTAGTTTTTTTTTTTTTTTTTTTTTTTTTGGCTCAAAGGATGGTAAATGGTCATGATACCGAAAGGAGAAGTTGTGTGAATGTTGTAAGATCCTTCCTATAGTGTTTAAAATTTAGTACATTATGATGTGTACATGGAATTTCAATAGAATACCTTATTACTAAATTGAAACTTAACTCTCTATATTTGTACATCGTAACGTTGTTTAGCATGTGCCTTGTACACTCCATTTATTGTTGAGACTATAATTTGGTATTCATCGGCACATTTAGTATCATGAGGCATTTTCATTGTGCTAGATCAAGGTCAAGCTCAAGCTCAAAAGCTATTAAAAGTATATGAAGCTTGGATTGGATGTTTGGGTAACTTCCTATACACCAACTCATAAGGAGAATACCATATAGAAAGTTTTCATGTAAATCGATAAACTCATAGAGCATTGTTGAGTTTCATGCTTCAATCCTTCCCATACTTACTAACTATACCTATCACTCTTTGGATTATTTCACTATTAGTAACTTCTACTTAACTGTTAGCTTGGGGATGATATGAAATCATTAGTTTATGCTTCACTCTTAAGCATGGCATCAATCTCCAACATGTAGTCCTTGTAAAATGAGTCCCATTATTAGAAATAAGTATTCTTAGCATACCAAACCTATTTACCACACTTTGTTGAGTAAACCATGTTGTAGTAGAAGATGAACAATTAGTGACAGCTACAGCTTTGGTCCACTTGGTGTATTAGTCAACAACTACAATGATGCATGATTTTTCATTAGACATGGAAGTGATGTGTTCCATGAAGTTAATTCCCTAGATGTAAAAGGGATCTAGTGGTTAGAACCATTGTTGGGGTCCCTGAATTTGAACTATCATTCCTCTATCTTGTTAGTAGCATTCACATGAATAGGAGAAATGATGGCTGTCCCTAAAAATAATAGGCCAAAAGTAGCCTACCATGAGGATCTTTATGGTCATCCTCCTACCTACATAATGACATCTACAAAACCATCATGAGTATCCTATAGGATTCATAATTTATTAGTGTCAGGTACACACAATCATACCAAGCCATCATCACAAACCTTGTAAATAATATCTTTGATCTCCATGTAGTGTTTTCCTTGGTAAAGAAACTATTGTTTTTCCTATTATTCCATTCTCATGGACTCTCCGTAGTGAGAGTATAGGAGAGGAATGCGTCATACCAGTTGGTATCCTTAGTTTCTTGAGCATTAATGGATATGACAGAGAGGATTTCTTCTAGAAATTGATCAAATAGAGGTTCTTCATCCTCTTTTCCATCCCATCGTAACCAAGATAAGTGATCGGTGACTACATTCTTAGTTTCCTTTTCATCCACCATCATAATTTCAAAATTTTACAACATCACTATCCATCGTATGATATGAGGGCGGATTATGATCTATGTGCACAAATATTTTTTATTTAAGCATATCATGCCTAAATTTTTCCAAGGAGTACACCACTTTCATAAACTCCTTCTCAGTGGTGTTATAATTTAGTTATGCACCAAAAATGCTTCTACTCATACAATTAATATAATATGGACCTTTCTAATCATCCAATTATGTGAACACCACTCCTAATACATAGTTGGATGTATCCATCATGATATGGAAGGGTCTAGACTAGTTTAGAGCTTGTAGAATAGGAGTCTCTACAAGCTTTTACTTTAATTGTTAAAATACATGCTTGCATTCCTTGGTCTAGTCAAAGGGCACATCCTTCTTTGTTGGATTTACCAATGGCTTGGAAATTTTGAAGAAGTTATCAATGAATCCCTAATAGAAACTAATGTGTCTAAGGAATGACCTCACATCTTTCAGTGTTTTAGGTTTTCTAATGATTTTTTAAATGACCCATAGTTTTTCTAGGTCCATCTTGACCTATTTTTCTAAAATCTAGTGTCCAAAGACTATGTCTTCTTGGATCATTAGATGGCTCTTTTTCCATTTAATCCTTAAGTTTATCTCCATATAATGTTTCAGCACTTTCTTGGGATGGTTTAAGGCTTGCTCAAAGGTGGAGGAGTCATCCATGAAGACTTCTACACTGCTACTAATTTGCAGGTGGAAAATGCTAAGCACTATGCATTGAATAGTAGTAAAGCATTGCATAGGCCAAAGGGCATCATTTTGTATGCAAAAGTTCTCCAGAGACTTGTGAAAGTAGTTTTGTCTTGGTCCTCCGCTACAATATAGATTTGGTTATAGTCACTATCATCATCCAAGAAATTATATTAGCCCTACCCTGCAATAGTATCTAGCACCTAGTTCACAAATGGTAATGAAAAATGATCCTTGAAAGTTGTCATATTCAACAGCCTATAGCCTATGCAGACCCTCCATTTACCATCTTTTTTGGGTACAATGACAAGTGAGCTAACCCACTCAGTATCTGCAATAAGATAAGTGAATCCTACCTTTAGAATCTATTCAGTTTCATCCTCTATAGCTTACTTTAGCTTAGAACTCAACCTTCTCTCTAGCTATCATTTGGGTTTAATGAAGGAGTCTCTATTGATCTAATGCAAGCATATACTTGGATCTATTTCTTATAGTTCATGATATAACCAAGTATAGAATGTTGATCATTTCTTAATTACTTTTAGCAAATTTTTCTTTTGTTCTTGAGCAAGATCAACATTGATGATTTCTAGCTTGCTGTTATCAAAATAATCATATTCTAGATTACCTGGTAAGTCCATTAGATCTAGGGGCTCCATATTGAATTGTTTTGGAATCTTCAACTCTTCCCAATATAACTATGCATGGGAGAGTTAGCTACTAATCTACTCTATCTCAACCATGTATTCAATGTAAGAACTTATGAGACTTTTTGTTTGTTCCATGAATATTTTTGAATCTTCCTTACCATTGGTTATTAGCCACTAGATACCCTTCTATTTTGTGACTATTGCATATAGGTACTTTTAAATAGTAGATGCCTCAACATAATTTTTGCATGCTTGAATGGATGTACTTTGTATGGTCCATATTTTTTGCATGCAATGGTACTCTGTGTCATTGTATGTGATGCATGGAAATTGCTTCTTCTCTACTTTGCCAAATTTCTTTTTTTTTCTTTTTTTTTTTAGTTTCAAAGGAAAGACCTCAAATCCTCATCTTGACATCAATTATGTTAAGTGAAGTCCTTCTCATTATAATAGGAAAGTTCCATTTTCATTTATCAACATGGATCATCAAGAAGTCTACAAGATAAGATCATTACAAAATGGTAGCCACAATGTCCTCCACTAGTCCCAAGGGAACAATGATGGACTGGTCTACAAGCTCTAGTCTAATGTTGCATTTTTTCAATGGAGGTAGGTTCCAAGTCTTATACATTTCCTATGAGATTAGATTTACTCCATAACCTAAATCCAGTAGAGCTTTGCATGGATTACTCCTAGTGATTTGTAAGTAAATAAGGGGACTCCTAGGATCAAATAGATTCCTGGGAAGGTGGCTAGCCTTGATCTAATTAATAATTGCATGAGTCAACATGATAGTATGCATGTTGAAGGATAATTAGTTTGATGAGACTCAATTGTTAATTCAAAAATAGTGGATGTAGGATTAGCAATCATAGGTGTCTGTGAGATTTTTGGTGGACCATTATGAAACACCACCAAGAAAATTCATGTTATAACTTGTAACATTCACCATCCAACCTAAGATAATATTTTATTATAAATTTAAGGTTTGTGTCCCATGACCTACAATCTTGCACACTTTAACTTTTGGGGGTTGAATAATACCTCATAAGTTGCTACTTCCACACTTCCCAAGTGGGAAAAGTAATTTCATGACTACATTTGGGCTTGGGAAGGCTAAAAATGCCTTGGGGACTACCAAATTTGGCATTTTCATGGGTTTTATGATGGTCATTTCCTTTACTATGTTGGAGCTAGACACACCTAGCATTGCAATTGTTGGGTTTTCTATTTTTCCAACAATAGCTAGTGTAGTCACCACAATTTCTAGTAGCTATAGCATGACCAACGTAGTCATCACAAATTCTCAACAATCTTTACATGGCCAATGTAGTCACCATATTTCCTAGCAGATTTCAACCAAGTTAGCATAGCTCTCCAAGACCAATGTAGTTGAGGTGAAGCCAGCATAGTAACAAAAAACGTTTTGCTACTTTTAGTATCCAGTGTGGTTTTGATGGTCTTGGGGTATCAAAACTTATCACAAATGGAAAACTACATTGATAATTATGGTCTATTACACCTACAAACAACACCAATATGTCAGCAATCATGACAAAAATTTGCAGCCTAAAATCAGCCATCTTAAATCCTATAAAAACCAAACTTGAACACATTATTTAGGTTCTAAACATTTTTTTCAACCTTACAACCTTTACATCCTTGAGCACTTTAAACTCATTTGGAATTTCTAAGACTTTTAAAGTAGACTGGTATCGACTTAAGCACCAGAGATTCTCAATGTAGTACCACTGCAATAAGAGTCAAGCACCACCATTTACACCACCGATAATCAAAGTTGCAGATTCAAGTAAAAACTAGAAAGGAGTTCTTAGAAACTGGAGTTGGGAAGTACCTAGATCATGGATTTTAACTATAGAACAAGACTTGCCAACTCCAATAGGATTTAAGCTCTATCCAAGTAGGCTTCTTGTGTATCTGGGCACACAATCTATACTTCTTTGAACTTTATACTTTAAGCATACTATTGTTTTAATAAAGTTTATAGTTCATTTATTGTGTAGAGTTCATTTCAAGTTTAATTTCTTTGTTTATTTTCATGTGAATCTACAACCTGGTTTTCCAATTTTTTACCTCTATTTACATTCTTCAAGTCCTTGGGTGATTTGCCAAATTGTCCAGGGCACCTTGGATCTTCTTTCTTGGAGGCCCTTAGGATTCAAGGTCAAAACTATTCCATGCCTATGATTTTCAATTTTTCTAGCAATCAAATTTTTTAGATGCAATAGTTTTTTTATGCTAGAAGGAAAGCCTCTACTCAAATTCTCAATCCAAAGATTTTACAAAACCAAGTTTTCCACATTTTGAACTCAAAAACCTACAAGTATTTACCATTAAATCCAATTTTGTAGGTGACTTGGTGTCTCTAAAATTCTCATAGCAATTGTTATACTTTGTAGGGCCAATGTGGTTAATAGTCAAAACTACCTTTGTGTGTTTCAAAGATCAATGTTTTTCTGCCACAACCACCCAAATCCGTCTTCTATGAAATTTTTTAACAAATCCAACATTGGTATTCAATTCCCTGTAACTAATACCCAACATAGTTGTTGTGGGTGATTTGGATTTTTGCTAAATTTTCATAGCATTTGATGGATTCTTTGAACCCAACATAGTCAACACTCAAACCTAAAATTTTTTCTTATTAAAACCTACATTTGGGATGTTCTAAGGGCTCACGTAGGTTCATACAACCACTCAAATCCACCTACTATGAAATTTTGTAGAAATTCAATGTAGACACTTCTAGGACTCCAATGCAGTCCTCAGTAAATCCAAAAGTTTACATTTAATTCTTCAATACTAGTGCATCTCCTTTAATGAAAAATATCTTCACTAGGTTTTACCAAGCAAAACCATATCCCACCATCTACCCTAGTGTAGTTGGCTGGGCAATACAGTGATCTATTGCACATCCTTCAGTGTCGATCCTACTAGTAAACCCAACATAGTTGGTCCTTTCAACCTAAAAAAAACTTTCAAATTTTCCTAAGTGTAGTACACATCGCTACAACTACAACCTATACCTCATCTATATTTGCAATTTACACCATTTTTCACCCATAACCCATTGCATCTTGAATAATTGCACTTGATGGAATTTTCATTCAAATAATTCATTATATAATATATTAAATCATATTAAAACTAGTAGTCATGTCTTTCATCCAATCAATTGTTATGCCCCTTAGCCTAACTTATGACATCTAACCAAGATGCTGTAAGGGTTTATGACCCTAAGGATCCTACCATGGCTTAATGTAGGAAATTGCTTAAGCTAAGCGGGCAAAGCCTAGATTTTGCAATCATCAATGAAAATTATTATAATTTCATCTATGCAAAAATCTAGACAATATTTCTCATCGCATGGGTGGAGGATGAATCCAAACATGAGTACAAGCTCATTTACCCCAATGAGAAGGAATACATTCCTTTCCCATATGACAAAATACAATTCTCTGATGGCCACACAAGCATTCTATCTCATCTAATTGAGATAGATGATTAAGATGGTAATTCAAGCTCCAAGGGTCATCATGATGGGTAGGATGAGTTCAAGGTAGAGCCCAAACTAGAAAACTTCTTAGGGAGCCTCTTCCAACAATTGGCTCCCCAAGCCACAATACCCATCTTAGTCTCTCCTATCTTCTCCATGGGGTAAGTCCCTCAACCCAATTCTCCCATCTATCTGACTATGTTTAGGCTAACATATATTATAATAACACATTAGGCATAAACATTTCCCCAAACTACACCCCTTTACTCATCCCTGTCTTTCACTACATAGCCCTAGTCTACTTAACTATCATCAATGGTCCTTCCCAACACTCAGCCCTTCTCTGTGCTAGTGGGCCCCATGGTGGGATCCCAAGTGACCTAAAGATCACATACATCCTTTTTCCCTATTAGTCCCCAAATACCTACTCCAACCTACTTCTCACTATTTGATCCCTCCACAACCATGATGACCGAACCTCTTCCTTTTGTGCCACAACCCATTGTGAGGCCAAAAGCCTCCCAACTCACACCACAACCATTTGTACAAACACCATAATTTTTTGGGGTATCCCAAGGCCCAGATAAAGCATTCCTAATGATCCAAGACCTTACAAAAAAGTTACAAAATCTTAAATCCTCTACAACCTAGATGGTAAAGATCATGGACTTCTATCAGGACAATCTAATTAGTCCTGTTGTCCCACATATAACTCTTCCATCATGCATGCCCATACATCAATTCACCAAGTACAATAGTGAGTGTGATTCCCACCTTATAATCTTCCATTATGAGTGTCTACTATTGCAAGCCTAGATGCATACCATGATGCAGATTTTTCCTAAGTTCCTTATTGGGAAAGCCTTGGACAAGTACAACACATTATCAAGAGGATCTATATCCTCGCTAGAGGACTTAATATCACAATTTTTTAACCATATCAAGTATAAATTAAAACCTAACATGACTCTTGATCAACTAATGAAGGTCAAGTAGGGACTCCTTAAACCCATGCAAAAATTTATACAATGATGAAGCACTCTTGTTAATGAGATTCCTGAACCAATAGCTGAGACTCACCTTCTTGATATATTCAAGGGATAGTTAATAACTTCATTAAGTTTAAACTCTACTACCTAGATCCATAGTCACTTAGTGAAGAATTTTCTCAAATCAAGAACATAGAGGATGTCACTTAGGCTAGTCATGACCCAACCTATGTGGCATATAAGAATCAACATATATAGAAGGATAAAGAGAGAGGAATGCAAAATAATATAGCTATGACCACTATGGACAAAGAAAACAAGATAACACAAGGGCCTAAAATGAATCAACCCAAGGTCCCTACCAGCAACAATCAACCATCAACATCTAGGACCTCTACATTGGGCAACACAAGGCCTAACTTTGAATGAAAAGACTAGTCAAAGTACACTAGGTTACTAATAAAACCATCTAAACTCTTGGATCAGTTTTTAAAGAGTGGGAGAATTCAATATAAAAAAGTGATAGAAAATTCTTGTAAGAGACATGACCAATTATGCAAGATAGCCAAAGACCCCACTCTTGCAACTAGGAACAATCTATTGATACCTAAGCACTTCAATCTTGACCATTTCTACATTATCATCAATTGCTAGGGCATGATACTGAATTCTATTTAGCCCTCAAGGATGACCTGTAGAAGATTATAGACAAGGGTGAGCTAGTGCTTGATATCTCTAATCCATTTAGACATCATAACCAATTCATGCAGGTCTACAAAGACCTATTGAATGCTAACAACAATGCTTACACCATAGTAGCATTCAACCTGAAGAACAACCCTAGACCTGAATGAGATTCATTCATGATTTGAGTACCTCCTCATAACAATAGGGGCCCTTCAAATTTGACTAGTTCAAAACCCCCATTTTTGTAAGGATACCATTACCTATGCCTCCCAAGGAGCATTTTGTGATTATGGAGCCACCTTCCACTGTAACCAAACCTACTATTACAACTGAAAAATGTCCTTCCATGGTGGCCAATGTAATAGCTTCTTCTCAACCAAACAATAATAACAAGAAATTTTCAAGCAAAAAATGTAAGAAGCCCATTTCAAATCCTAAGAACAAGGACAAAAAGTAGCCCAAGTCATGGAAGGAGGTGGGCCCACTAAAGCTTACTCCCATCTCATTTATTTCAATAAGCGCTAACGCTCAAGTTGCTTCAACTAGTTAACCACAAGGTAACCCCAAGCCATAAGGAAAGGGGAAAGAGGCCAAAACACAAAAACTAAAGCATGAAGTTCACATCCTGGGGTGCATGAAGGAAGTCAAGAACAACAAAAATGAGAATCCAACAACTAATGACAAATACTTCCTCAATGCTATGGAATAGGTCAAGCAACCACTAAAACAAAAGAACACCTCTCTTAGCCTATATGACTTTGTAATAACTTCCGTTGCACACTGCAAAGCATTAGTGATGATGTTGATCTCCATTCCTATTAGCAAGGACATCCTTACTAGTAAAGAGTTCATCCATGTAGTGATGGTACGACCTTTACAAAAGGAAGAAAAAAAACGTTGACTACACTAGTGTTTTGCAATAGCAAACTCAAGACCAACCCCAAGGATGGCAAGACAACCAAGGATTCCCTCTTCATAATCATAAGGGTAGGACAATACAAGGTACATAGGGTGCATGTTAATGATGGAGAAGCAACTAATGTAATACCTTATAACATCATTGAACATTTATGCCTAACAGAGCATATGCAATATACTTTAGATTCTGCTCTTAAATCCTTCAATAGATCTCAAGTTTCTGTAAAAGGCTCCATTTCTTTATACTTCATTGTAGGGAAACAATTTCCCACAATGACCAACTTCTTGATGGTAGAAGAGACACCAGGATTTAATCTCATCCTAAAAAGGTCTTGCCTAGCACAATTATGAGTTTTTTCCTCATCCATCCATCAAAAAATTCGCCTACCTTATGAGGAAGGTGAGATAATCATCCACAACAACAATGCAGTTCCTTTGGTACTCAACAACATTGACATAGAACAAGAATCCAAAATGGAGTTTTAGGAAGAAACTCTTGCTATTAACCACAAATTCAAGAAGCCTAATAGAGCACACAAGGCTAAAACCAACAATGATGAGCTCGTGGATGCACCATGGGAGAAGCTCTCCTTCAACATGATTAGTGAATGAAATGAGTACAGAATTGTACAAAATAGATCATATACCTTTCCTAATATTTCAAATATTAGGAAATCCTTTCATGAGTTTTGAATGTCACCAATTCACTTGCCATTAAATCTATAACTATGTAACCTTCTTTTTCTATAGCCTTCTTGGCCTAGTTGAAACATTATTTGCATGTACCATTTTGCTTTACATTGTTTTAACTTTACTTTACAGGTACCCTAAAGTTTATTTTTGTTACCATTTGCCTTTATGCCTTACCTATTTTAGAACATAAAACATAAAAATATCATAAAAACTTTAAAACTTGAAAACTCATAAAAAAAAATTTTAAAAAAATAAAAATCGATAAAAATTTTTACTTTCCAAATCTTAGGGCCCAATGTGGCCTAAAACTAGCAAAACGTAGGGCTCACCATGGCCTAAAATTGAAAAAACACACAACCCACTAGGGCCTAAAACTAGAAAAACGCATGGCCTGCTAAGGCCTAAAAATGATAAACATCATGATCCACTAAGGCCTAAAATTGGCAAACATCGTGGCTTGCCATGGCCTAAAAATGGAAAAATGCATGGCCCACCATGGCCTAAAAATGGCAAAAATCATGGTCCACCATGGCCTACCATGGACTAAAACTAGCAAAAATTTTATAGCTCATTTACAACTTAGCTCACATTTTAGTTGCCTAGCCAGTTTCACATATCATCCTACCAAATTATTACCACAATATTTAAGCAATGTAGCCTTATAACATGAACAAAAACATAAAATGTATAACATGAATGAAACATTAAGCATCAAAATATATAAATGAAATTAAAATTTAAATATAATTATAGTCTAAATGTCTGTCACATAGTGTGACAATTTTAAACAATACATAAAATAATAAATCATCTCTCAACAACCATGACTAACTCTAGCCACAACATTATAATAACATGATCATCAACAACAAATGAAAGAGCCAAAGACATTATCAACTAAAGGTGCTAAGGTGCAATTGAAGGAGGCTGAGGAGCATCTCCAATGTCATCACTACTAGGACCACCGATGTCACTTGGTACTTGTACCACAATAATATAAGTTTAATCAATAATCAATACAATATGAAACTAAATTAAATTAAACTAAACAAAAAATAAAACATGATAAAATAAAATAAACCAAGAAAAACTAGGGGGGGTTCAGGTGCAACATCCTCAATGGGGAAGTTCTGAAGCCCAAATTATAAACAATGAAGGATTTGATCCTCAATCATGTGGGCCTAGTCCACCTGCCCGAGATTAATGCTTGCTAGGATGTTGCTCTCATCAATCTTGGTTCATGTGAATGACTCCCATGAATATGTGGCAATAGTTACCTCCCTAGAAGTAGTAGAGGCTTGCAGAGTTGGAGAATTAGTAACTATTATGAGCTTTCAAATAATTTGAAGATACTTTCTACTTGAACCTCCTTCATGAACAACTCTAACTTGCATCATTCAGTGGACTCCTCCTACAACCACTTAAGATAGGCCTCACATTTAGTGTTATACTTTTTATTTTGGTCTTTTTATGCTCGACCCCACTCAACAACCCAAGACCAATAATCTCTCCACTTTCTAGCCTTGCAAGCCAGCAAGTCCATTTGTAGTTTTTGCTGCTTGACATCCCTAGCAAGAGCAACCTTGCCATGGATGGCACTTCAATAATGTACCCATGTTATCTCCTTGATTCGTAAGGAGTTCCTATTAGCCACTTAGGCTTCCAGAAGTCCCTTATGATCTTGGAGATCTCTAATCACCTTAACTTGCCTCTTAGTTTCCCTTTCCAACACCACCACTTGTTTCCATATGAACTCATTTGAATGTTGGCACTTCCACAAAGTTTTTTTGCATGAAAGTGCACATCCAGTGGCACTTTCATACAACTTCCATGGCACATTCTCCACTTTAGAAGGAAAGCTAGGCAACAGATCAATATCCATGGCATGTTCAAAATCCCATCCAACCTTAAACACTACAAGCAACATAACAATAAAACACAGATATTAAAAAAAATAATAAGCAACAAAAATAACCAAAAACTTCTAAACCAATGAGAACATGAATAACCATAATAAAAAATGAACAAATATCAAAAAACAAAAATTTAAGTGATTTGATTGTCAACCATTTCATCTAACCAAATCCATAGTCTTTAACACTTAAAACCAAAAACAAGATAGTAACCAAAATTATGAATAATTTGCATATAAAAACCAAATAAAACCAAGCAGCCTATCAATAACTAATAGTAGTTTCATGGTAAAATATACATAAAAATTAAAAAAAATTATGTAGAAAAATTGAAGCCATGAAAACTAACTTGTTCTCAAACAACAGTCACAAAATCCCAAATTGAATTTTGCAAATTTTTATTAGAAATTCTAGTTAACAATGAAACTTGCTGTAGTAAAAACTCTAGGAGGGCAAGTTAAAAAATTTTAAAAATTCAAGTGACTATTGAGAACTAAAACACAAAATTTAAATAACCTTATGAACCTTTGAACATAGTCATTAAAATCCAAAAACCACACCAACACTACCTATATAGCTACGAAGATTTACAATTTTGACTACCAACATTGCAATTGTACAAGGTAGCTTGCAAACAACAGATTGGAACTAAAGATTTTTTTTCTATGTCTAGGTACTATGTGCACATAAAAAAGCAACAAAATTTAACATCAAAATTGTAGCCCCAAGCTTGGGAAAAATTTAAATAACAAACCAATATCATAACAAAATTTGAAAATTTTTCACAAAACTGTAGATAATGGCTACAATAAATCACTAATAAAAAATATGAAAAAAATTTCAAAATTGTTGAAACTAATACTAAACCATTTCTAACACCTCTAAAAATTATTAATAACTTGGGAAATTGACTAAAAATTTCTCACAAGTGTCAAAATTACTCATTTTCATAAGGGAAAAGCCAAAAAACCAAAAATTTCACTATATATTGTTCTACAAAAACATATTACAACTAGAATCTAGTAGTTCAACCATAAAATAGAAAAATTCACTAGTATATTTTTCTATAAGCCAATATACTAGATTCTACTATATATTGGCTTACAGAAAAATTCATAGGAAATTCACCATAAACTAGAATCTAGTAGTTCAACCACTATTTCAACTATTTAACAACATATTACAACCTCATAACCATAGAAATTGAAAGTTCCAATCCATTTTCACACAAAAAATGCAAAGTAGCACTCCTTTTTGGTGGGAAACTACAAAAAATGCATAGAAAAGATTGAAGCACAATTCATAACTTGGAATAGAACAATCCCAAAACCTCATAAACATAGAATAGTTCTAACATAGGAATTTTAAAAAATCCAATTCCACTCAACACATAAGCCTACACAAGCAAAAACACCTAGGATTACAGTGAAATTTCATATGAAATGGCCAAGAGTGGTGTACCTAGGAGTCATTGAAGATGGTCCTTCATCAATTAAGGGTTATAGTAGGTTGGAGAGCCATCTTGTAGCTATGTCAACCTCCTCCAAGGCTAGGTTCATTTTTATGGAAGCTCTCCTCTTTGACATCCTGAACAAATAATGCAAAAATTACCACAATCTTCAAGCTTCTAGAAACTATGCTTGCTCCTTGGTGTGGGATAGCTAGACTACATTGAAGATAGCTAAAGTTGAATCCAAGAACAAGATAAAATCTCTAATGCTATGTTTTTTAGGTGGAAGGTGGTGTGAGAGGTTTAATTTTGCAAAAATGTAATGTGGGAATCACTCCCAAACTTATGTGTTAGTCATCAAAACCCTAGTTTCCCGAAAATACTCACACAAGTGCCACATAACTCTGTGGTCACAATTAGAAGGTAGAAGTACATTGGATTAATGGAAAATCAAATTTTTTAATGATTCAAATTTACGGTGGGCCCCACTATATGCCTCTCTAACAAGCCAATAAAAATCCTAACATACTTGGATTTAGGCTTCTTCATGATAACTATGCTAGGCTTTAAGCCTTTAAAGGCCTTGGAATGGGTTCTAAACCCCAACCACTATCAAAACCTAGCTTTTAACCCATCTATGTCATGTTTGAACCCAAAGAATCCTATGTCCCAAAATTGGTAACTAGATGTTGACATTGGGGGATACTAAACACCAAGATAGACCAAAATTCATACTAAAACTTGTTATTTTAGCTAACTAAGCTAGCCAAGAGCTTAACTACATTGGCTACCATAGTCCCAATAGGGATGATGCCTTTGACAACTAACCAAAATCTTAATCAACTCTGAAATAGCCACACAATGCCTCAAACCCTAGCCAAAGCCCCCAACAACTTTGGAACATCATGAAACTAGTTAAAAAATGCTAAAATCATTCATCATGAACCAACTACACTAAATCTTATCCTAGCCAACATAGTTACAGTGTAGTTGATAAGAACATAACCACTGAATGCCTCAAGTGACCTTCAATTTAACATTTCTTAACCATTACATCCTTTTGGATCCTCTAGTGGCCTTAAAGTATCAAACAACTAATCAAAAATTAGATAAATCCTATCCCAATCTTAGTACTACACTAGGGATGGTCTCAACTATGTTGGCTAGTGTAGTCCTAGCATAGTTGGGTAGGAATAAATACACAAAGCCAAAAATAATCATTAGAATGACATACTCTAAACTCAACACTTTTCCAAAGTCTCCAGTAAGTCTGAAATACAAAATAGCTTAGCAAAAACAAGATAAACCCTACTCCCACCTTGGTACTATACTAGGGATGACTCCAACTATGCTGGCCAAGGTAGTACCAGTGTAGTTGGGTAAGGTTTAACCACCAAAAGCCATAAACAACCTTCAAATAACCATATATTGTCCTTCACACCTTTCCAAGGACCTCTGATGACTTTGAACTACCAAATACTATGACCAAAGTTAGTCAAAACACACCTGAGACTTTAGACTACACTAGGAAAGCCTAGGACTATGCTAGGACTACTAGTCCCAACATAGTCCCCTTGTGAAGATCTCAAAGTAGGCCATGAACATGTCAAATCAACTTTTGAGTGCCTCACCTCAACCTCAGAACCCTACTCGAGCCTCCAAAGGTTACTAAATCCTATAAACTAAGTTGGAAATGGCTAAAACTTATCATACACACCACACCTATGCTAGCTAGCATAGTCTAGGGGTGTATGGCCATATTTGCACTCAAAAAATCCTCAAAATTAACCATTTTGAATCTAAACCCTAGCTATGAATACCAATAACCCTAAGAACCTAAGAACTTGGTTGAATAACCATAAAAAACCAATCAAAAGATAAGATCCATGTGTGACTATGTTGTGGTAGATTAGGACTACACTAGCCAACATAGTCCTAGCATAGTTATTACTCTAGGGTAGTTGTACTAGCACCACAACATTTAATATAGCTTAAAACATGATTCAGAAAGTCTAGAACACTAAAATCCTTAAATTAGCTTTACTTTCATCTTTTTTGAACCATAGAAACACAAAATTCCATCAATCTATGCTAAGGCCACCCCCAACTACACTAGCCAAAGTAGTCAATAGGGTGTTGGTGTCAAAATGTCACTTCTAGTAGCCTATTTTGACCTCCATGATTAGTTTAGCCTTTCCAAGATCCTGTGCTACCCTAGGAAGTTGGTGGAGCACTAATTTCAACCTTAACATCCCACAAACCCACTTTTTCCATGCATCTACACTAGGACTATGCTAACCAACGTAGTCAACAATTTTTTATATCATTTACAACTTTTGGAGAATCGAAACAATGCCAAGGTTCACCAATCTATAACCCCAATCCACTGTGCTAGACATACATACCATCAAGACCCCAAAACCAACCATAACAAACCTAGGAAACCACCTGTTAAAACTGATTACACTAGAGCCTATCTCAACTATGTCGGCCAAGGTAATCCTAGCTAGGTCTAGTGTAGCCATAGGAAAATATTTTATTTTCACCTTTAAACAACCTTAAAATGACCTCATTCTATGCCCAAACTCTCCCATCAACCCTGTAGACCTTCACTATGGCTCGTTAAGGCCTAAAACTAGCAAAATCTAATCTTGATTAATTAATATTAATCATGTTTTATCATATGTTTTCTATCTTGGTTGGTTTGGCCTTACTTCACTATGTTTTGGCTCAATTTGACCTTACTATGCATTATTGACCTTCATTGTTATGTCATTTGGTGTCATTTGGCTTCTTCTTCATCATTCTCTCATCATTTGGCCTTGTTCCATCAAATGTTCCTATCATCTGGTATCATTTGACCTTAATTGATATGATTTGATATCAATCCATGTTGTTTCATCTTGGTATGACCTTTTTCTATGTCATTTGATGGGGTTTGACCATCACCTAATCCCATTTTACCATCATTTGACCTTCATTTGGCCTCATTGTACATCATTTAGCCTTTATTTCACCTTACTTATATTAACGTACCTCTTATAACCTTAGTGACCTTATTTAAGCCTTGTCTAACCATCAATGCAATGTGTTTTGGCTTATTACTAAAGCATTTTATGTTATTTTGACATTATTTGCTCAGTTTAATCACACTGGTGCTACTTAATGTGCTTATGGTTGATATATAGGATTGGACCCCATGGTGATGTTGAGCAATTTATTGATCTTCGTTACCTACATCTTGAGCCCAAGGATATTGTTGATCACATAGCCTATATAGAGAAACCTTTAGAATGGCTTGAAAACCTAGTCAAAACCCTTGATCTTAAGATTGGTGACATTACCAAAGACTCTCTAGTTGAGGTTCCTATCATGACACGTAGTGGTAAGGAAAAAACACTAAACCTAAGTTTCTCACTAGAACCTCAATAGGCTCAAGACATTACCAAGGTCCTCCAAGACAAAATTAAGATCTTTGCCTAGTCATATGAAGATATGCCACATCTTGATTCATGCCTAGTATAGCATAACATCATACTCTATCATAGTATCAAACCAGTTAAGCAAAAATTTTGTAAGATTAGACCAAACTTAGTCCTAGCAGTTCATGATGAAATCTAAAACCATATCAAACTAGTTTCATTAGGGTTTTTTAACACATGAAATGGGTGTCCAAAATAGTGGTAGTCCCTAAGAAAAATGGGAGCATATCTATCTATATCAATTTAGAAGACCTACATAAGGCAACCATCAAGGATGATTTTCCTTTGTCTAGTATTGACCATCTTATTGATACTATGGCTAGACATTCCTTGTTATCCTTCATGGATGGGTTCTCAAAATACAACAAAGTTAGGATTAACCCAAAGCATCAACTATGTATGATCTTCATGATACCTTGGGGCACCTTTTATTACAAGATGATGCCCTTTAGCCTAAAGAATGTAGGAGAAGCCTACCAAAGATCAATGATGTATATCTTTAGCAATTATATCCTAGGATTTCTTAATGACTACGTAGATGATATAGCCATTAAGTCCAAAGTAACCGAAGATCATGCACATTAAAACACCACCGAATTTGGACCGACGCATCTCAACTACAAATTTTTTTTAAGTGTCAGCACAAGGTAAATTTTTTCTAAGTGTTGAGACTATGCTCACCATTTCTGGGACTAGGATCTAGAGCATAGTCAGCATAGTTGGCACAAATAGTCCATATTTGCAAGATTTTTTCTAAGTATCAATAATAGTTGCAAATTTCTCTAAGTGTGGGGACTATGCTCTCACTTCTAGGACTATGCTCTAGAGTGTAGTCAGCTTAGTTAGCACACCAATAGCCAGTTTTGCAAATTTTCCTAAGTTTCAAGCTAGGAGCCATCAAGCATGCTTAGTATGGAAAAAACAATTTGGCAAAATTTCAACAAAAAGTTGTCAAGCATGCTTGGGATGGAAGAAATGGTTTGGCAAAATTTCTAACTATTGGACTATGCTCCAAAGCATAGTTAGCGTAGTCTATAAAAATACATGAGTTTTTGTAGGATTTTCTCTAAGTGCCAGACTACACTCTCACTATTGGGACTACACTCTAGAGTGTAGTTAGTGTACTCAGCATTCAACCTCAGTTTTGCAAAATTTGTCTAACTATTGGGGCTACACTCTAGGGCATAGTCTACATAGTCATGCAAAACTACCTCTAGAAGCCTCTAGAACAACATCAGCCTTCACATCAGCTTTGACATACCTTTGTCAAGAAATATCTGCAACTTGCATTTCTTTTACATCACCCATTTGTCCTAAAATTGCACCTACACTCGACACCACTCGAGAGAGTGGACAACATAGTCCGGGAGCGTAGTCTCCAAAACTACACTATTTTGCATTATTTTCAAGTACATTGTGGTTCTTGCACATGTAGTCTTGGTAGCATAGTCATAATTTAATAGTCTCACAAGGTCGATTAGAGCACACCAATAGAATACCATTTGCTTCAGTGGGAGGGTATTTGGGTGTAGCATAGTCCTAACTACCCCTATACCATGTGGCACCCAATCCGTAATTCATGGCAACCCTAACCCTATAAATACCTCAACATTTCATATTTTAGGGGTGGGCATTTGAAGCATTTTTTTGGAAATCCTTGCATTTAGTTGGTAATCTACATTTTGAGCTTTCTTGCTTTTGAGTGCACTTGGCATTTTAGCAAACTCTAAGCTAGCACTTGGCATTTTTGCACACCATCTGGGACACTATAGACCACTGCAGCCCATGAGACACCACGATAGACAACCTAGAAAGCCTAGACTTCATGATGGATGTTAGTCTTCATAGCCCAGACACCCTAAGATTGTAACTACACTACCTACTATGCTTTTTTATATGCTACATACTTCCTCACCTTTATTTGCAGTTAACTACACTCCCCCCATTTGGGGTGGTGCCAATTTCTCCCTCGCTCACATTCTATGCATTTTTACAATCTTCTCTTGCATTTTAGCATTTTAATTTCATTTTTCACTATTTTCCACACATCTATTTATGTGTTTTCACCTTCATTTTGTAGGAGAAACCTCAACTACACTCATCCTAGTTGACATCGTGGACGTTGCAAACACCGTGCAAACCCCTAGCATTCGTTTTGGGTGTAACACCCCATAAGTCCTAGTTTGATTGACAAGACCATTCTGGGCACCCTACTTTCATTTCCAAAAATCCCTCACATGAACATAGGGTCCAAGTTATGCACCTATGAACCTCTCGGTGTACCATTCTAGTCTCCAAAATTTTCAATCGCTACACTTTTCTAGCACAAGAAGGGGGGCCAGTTCCATTTCCTTCTACAGTCTTCCTTGGTCGTTGCCTCACATGCTCTCTCCATCATCATTGCTAGCTCCAGGCTAACATAGACCTCACAACCCTATGGACCTACCATAGCAATAGCTAGATCTCAGGGTAGCGTAGGAGTTGTCTAAAAGCCATTGGTGTAGAATAGACCTCGTCATTGGTTCCCCTAGAACCCTGCTTAACAACACTAGAGCGTATATCCAACACTTAGCTAGATTCTGGGTGCTCAAGAGATCATAGCTAGCTCTCAACATAGAGGGCATAGTTGGCTCTAGTGTAGTGAGCATAGTCCCAGAGTTAGCCATTTTTTAAGCAATTTTATACTTAGCCATTTTTCTGCATTTTCGCACTTAGTTGTTTTTTCCAGTTAATAGAGTTAGCCTTTTTTCTACCTTTTAAAAAAAGCAACTTTTGCATTTTTCCTTTGCATCATGAACACTAAGTAGTCTTCAACCTCCACTTTAAGCATGGTTGTTTTCTAGTCCATTTAGCAATAGATTCAGATTGACCATCCTGTTCATCTTGTCTTGGTGGAATAGAGATAATTTTTTAGGTTGTACAACCTACCTCCCAAGTACATGGTGCTGAAAAATAAGTAATATAGCTTCATTTTCATGAAGGTAGGTTTGTTCATAGATTTCCAAGAAATGAAGGCCAAATTTAGTTTTGAGCTCATACACTAAAACAAAAAGGAATGCTTCCCCTCCACTATGGACTTCATTCCACTTACGAAGCCCTACCAATCAATGCTCGATAATCTCATCTAAAACATTAGCTACAAGGTAAGGATAGACTACAAGGAGCCCTTGCAAGAGGAGCAGGATGAGTTTGAAGCTCAATCTAAGTATGATGACTCTTTTCACACCTCATTGTAGTAGACAACCTCCACTTTTATTCCTCCATAGTCCCACCCATCTATCTTCTTAGAGACAGGCATAAGCCCAATGCAACCTCCCAAGTTGACACCTATGATGGCAACCCATCAAACATAGCATATGCACCAGGATGTGTTCCTTCCTTTTAACCTACCTTTGTTATAAAACCACAACCTATCTTTTCATCTGTGCTAGCAACCATTGCTCCTATGCAACCTTATGTGCACACCGTGCACATTCCTCTGCCACATACAACTCAGGTGTCATACATCCTACCTATTGTGTTGACACCCCTCACAACGGCCCAACCCAAGAACACATGGTGGGGTCCAACCACTATGCCCATGACATAGCCCATGCAACAAGCATCGTGCATGGTCGTAAAACCTACAACTAGGTCATGGACCACCTAAACAACCTAGTGGCCAGCACAATCCATGCAGCCTACTATACCTTTCCCAAGTTTGAATCAAACATTTTAGCTTATTCAAACTCTAACCAAAGAGGTCAAGTGGCTCATGGCCACCTCCTCTAAAACTGTGATGGACTTCTACCAAGACAACCCAATTAGTCTTGTAGTTCCAACACTCACACTACCTACTAGGGTTCCGCTACCTCAATTCACTAAATACAACAGTGAAGGGGATCCCAATTCCCATCTGGTAACCTTCCAATTTGAATGCCTTCTACTACAAGCATGGACATACACCATTATCTATGTGTTCACCATGTCCCTAATTGAAAAGGCACTAGATTGGTACAATGCGCTCCCCAAGGCCTCCATTTCTTCTTTGAAGGAATTACTTAGACAATCCATCATGTGCTTCAAATATCAATTAAAGCCTAAGGTGACCTTAGACCAGTTAATGCAAATTAAGCAAGGCCACTTAGAGACCATGTAAAAATTTATTCAATACTAGAGAGCATTAGTTAACAAAATCCATGAGTCTATCGTAAAAACACACCTACTGGTTATTTTTAAAGGTGTAGTGAACAACTTCATTAAGTTAAAACTGTATACCTTTCCCTATAATCCTTAAGCCAAGAATTTTCTCAAACTAAGAGCATTCAAGATGTAAAGACCTAGCCTACATGGCCTATAAACATTTGCATGCAAAGAAAGACAAAGACAAGGACAAGGGCAAGCAAGCAACCACAAATGTAGCAACAGTGGCCAATGAAGCTAAGCCAAACAACACCAAACCAATAGCCAAGCCACCCAAGGCCTAGGCCAACAACAAGGCTTCTAGCTCTTGCACTATGTTAAGAAACCAACCCACATCATTGGTGACCATAGCACTAGCTACCCCAAGGTCAAACTTTGAGTGCAAGGATTGCTCAAAGTACACATCATTTCCCATCAAGTTGTTAGAGCTCTTAGACCAAATACTTTATGCTGGATGGATCCAATATAAGCAGATGTCCAAGGATGCATCCAAGTAGCATGATCAATATTGAAAGCTCCTCAAGAATCCCTTAGCCACACTACCAAACAAGCCTCCAGTCCCTAAGCATTTTAGGCTAGACTGGTTTTGCCATTATCACCAATTTCTTGGTCATGATACTAACTTTTGCATGGCACTGCAACATGATATACAATGCATTATTGATAGGGGTGAGTTGGTCCTTGATGCAACCTACCAAAGTTTACCCCTAAAACCAATCAATGAGGATCTACAAGGATCCTCTCAATGCAAGCAATTCAAGGTACACCATCAATGCTATCAATGTTGATGACAACTCAGAGCTAGCATAGCAACCATTCATGGTTTGTGTGCCCTCTGGCAATGTTGAGTCCCCCTCAACATCAACTAGTTTGAGGATCCCTTTTGCTGTCAAGGAATCACCTTGGGCATCCATAACATCCTTTGTGGGTAGGGTCCCTTAGCACGTTGCAATAGCAACAACCCAATCATCCTTCATTGTAAGGGTGTCACAACATGTGGACTCCCCACCTACAAGGAGCCTGGTGGTGGGAAATGCATCAATCCCTACTTGCCTAAGGCCCCACCCTACAAGCAATACCAACAAGCAATCAAGGTGGCAACCCAAGAGGACTAATGAGTGCCTCACTAACAAAATGATTAGGCAACACCAAGAGCAAAGGGCATTAGGCCCACCGAAGCCTGTCCCCTTGTCCTCTATCTCCATGGCCAAATCAACCAAGAAGGCCACCACAAGCAATCAACAATAGAGCACTAAAGCTCTAAAAAAGCAAGGAAAGCAAAGCCCAAATCTCCTCCTCAAGAGATTCATCTCTTAGGCCACCTGGAGGAGATGAAAGCCAACAACAATGTAGCAAATAATGGCAAGAACTTTCTTGATGCATTTGCCCAAGTCAAACATGCTCTAAAGCAAAAGAACACTACACTGAGCCTATACGACTTGATCAAGATGTCCTTCACCCATCGTGAAATGTTGGTTCACATGTTGACCTCCATTCCTATTATAAAGGACATCCCAGTGGATGAACAACTTATCCACGCTATGATGCTACCTCCTGCTCTGTAAGAATCAACCTCAACGCCCCTAGCATTTTACAATGAGGTGATCAAGGTTGACCCTAAGAAGGGTCAAGTCATTACTAGGTCAATGTTTATCATGATCCACACTGGTAAATGTAGAATCTACAGGGTGCATGTAGATGACAGGGTAGCAACTAATGTCATCCCATACACAGTCATTAACAAGTTAGGTCTTACCAACCAAATCAAACCCACAAAGACAACGTGTCTAAAATCCTTCGATGGGTCACATGTTATCACAAGGGGAATAGTCATGATAGCCTTCGTGGTAGGGAGAAATTCCCCATCAATACAAAATTCATTGTAATTGAAGAGATGCCCAAATTCAACCTGATCTTGGGCATGCCTTTGCTAGCCCAACTGTAGGTCGTCTCTTCTCCAATCCACTAAGAAATCCACCTTTCCTACAAAGGTGGTGAGGTTATAATTTATTGTGATAGTGTATCCCCTCTGACTATTAGCAACATTGACATAGAACAAGGGCTAGAGGTGGAGTTCCCTGATGACATGCCTCCCATGAAGGATGAGGGTGAAACATGTGAGGCAAACCAACCTGAGGAACCAAAGGAGACACTAACCTCTTGAAGGATACTTTGTGGGTAGAATTGCCCTTCAACATAGTTGACAAAGGTCAAGATAAGTACAACATAGTACCGTCTAGGCCCTACAAGCCTCCTAACTGACATCAAGTTAGGAAGCAACTACACAACTAAGGCATCCCCCTAGTCCAACGCACACCTAGTGCCTGCCTACCCCAAACCTTTGCATACTTTGCTTGCCTGCATCTTGTTTGTGCATTCACATTTGGTTATTTGCATTTTTGCATTGTTTTCTTAGTTATGCATTTACTTCTTTGATTTGTCCATTTTTTCTTAGTTTACATTTTCACTTGTTAAGCTTATTCTTTAGCAGTTATTAACTTAGCATGAAAAACATTAGAATACATAAAAATTTATAAAATTAAAATTACAAAAATAATGGCCCAAAAAGACCTTAAACTAACATGTGGCCTAGAATGGCCTAAAACTACTAGCACAACCCACCATGGCCTAAAACTGGCAATCTCCCTTACATCACATGGCTCGAAAAGGCCCTAAACTAGCACACGAACCACCATGGCCCCAAACTAGCATCATACAACATACCATGGCCTAAAATTGGCAACACTTCTACTTTCACTGCATAGCCCGAAATGGCCTTAAACTACCACTGTGGCCCAAAATGACTTAAAACTACCAGCACACACTATTAATGCACGTGGCCTGAAATTGCCTAAAACTATCATCGTAGCCTAAAATGGCCTTAAACTAGCATCAAGTTGCAGCAGCCTCATTGCATCAGTTCATCATATTACTAGCATCGAGCATATAGCAAATAAATGCAAAAGTTTGCACTTCATATACTTCACATAGCAAAAAATCCTATACATCTCACATCAATAATAGTACATGATTATATGCACCATATAGCAAAAAATACACAAAAATGGAAAAAAAATATCCAATAGAAGGGCTACATTAGGATATGCTCAACCAATGGTACTACGTGGGGGTGGAGCTCCTCCTTCCTCTGCTGGGGCCTGCAACATCACTTGGTGCCTCCTACAATAACAACAAAACAACAAACTTGTAAGCAAGTGTACAATGTACAAACTGACATAAAAAATGTAAAAAATAACATAAAAAACTAACCTGAGAGGGTCCTACATCGATTATGTTTGGGGTAGGCTATCAAGGCCCTCCTCCAAGTGTCAAAGGATCTCAGCCTCAAATAGCTACATTCAATCCTCCTGGCCAAACTCAACTCCCATGAGGGTCTTGCCTTTATCCATAGTGGTCCATGTGGGTAGCTCCATACAAAATGTTGTAGACAAAGCCTCCCCTAGAAGCATGACAATCTACCTCTTTGAGAAATCACTAACCATTGTATGGAAAGCAAATATCTCGAAGGCCCATCTCCTGTCAATTGCCTCAAGAAACATCTCATGGTGACAACGTTCGATAGACTCTTCCTTGAGCTACTAAAGATATGCATCTCGCTTGCACTTATAGTGGTGCTTGTGGTTCTTTTGAGTCTACCCCACTTGCACACCTTGACACTAAAATTCTTCCAGTCTTGATTCTTCTGAGCAAGTAGATCCATTTGTAACTGCTACTAATTATCTCCCAGGTGGCCTCATTCTTGCCCCAAATGGCCAACCAATACCTAGCATAATTGATCTCTACAGTTTGCCAGGTTCTATCCCCCTATGACCAAGCTACCAGGAAGTCATATTGAGACTAAAGATCCTTAATCTTCGTATCTTGGCTTGTCACTCTCTCTTGAAGTTTGTGCACATGCTTCCATAGGTGCTCATTCGAGTGCCTATAGATCCATAATGCTTTCACATAGGAAAGTATGCACTTGCTAACTACCTCATACACATGATGAGGCACCTACTCTACTTTAGAAGGGAACTTAAGGATAGCATCTACTTTAGCCACCCTAATTGAATCTCAATGAAGCTTAGAACCTATTGGCATACAACAAGAAAATCAACCATAGCCATAGACTAAGCATTAAATCAGTAAAGCAAGATAAGCAAAGCAACATCATATGCATATTAAGCTCAAGATATGTCAACTATAGGTAGTTAACCATGTCCTCAATGATGCCTTCCATGAAGGTAAACTTGTCTAGCATTTCTATGGTAGGTAGACATAGATGATAGACCACTAGTAGGCTCATCTCTCCTCTATAGTCCACCTCCCTATTGGCCTTGTCAATGACCAATGGGCCATTAGTGGGAAGTCCAAAGAGGTCTACAAAAAAGGCCTCATTGAGCTCTAGGACTACCCTCACACCAAGCATGTGGGTGATGAACTAGTAGACATCACTGTTGAAGGATTTTATGATGGTGACCATTTCAACTATTGGAATGCTTCAGCTATGGACCAAGAAAAGGTCCATCAACCCAACACATGTGAGCCAACTGGTTAATGCCTTTGAGGCCTGGTGGCACAACCAATGCTACTCCCCCTTCACATCACCATATTTCATGATGAGGGTGCCCTCAGTGTGACTTGTGGTAACCACCATCACCTCTCTTGAAGTAACTGCAACTATAATAAAGGCAAAAACAATGTTAAAATCATGCAAAGGTAAATCAACAAGCATATGTGAGTAGGCATAAAAGAAAAAATAGTAGATGCTTAGATCAGCTCCCAACTATTCAAAGATAGCCTCCTAAATGTTCAAAATAGAGGAAAATACCTCTATGGTGGTATGAGTGAAGGCAAGAGCCTCTTCCTCATTGTGGATACCCTACTCATCAACTCTGAATCTGGCATTAGGCGTGAGTAGTTAGCAAACTTAGCATGAGCCAATGGCAAGAAACACAATGCAAAAATCATAAGAGCACTTATCTTCTGATGTAGTATACCATTCCAGGTGGGTTTTGGAACAAAGTATGCATGTGTAGAGAAACAAAGAGGGTTTTTCTCTTCTTTTATTAAGAGAACTCTAGCATCTACCAAATCCTAAACAAAGGATGAGCATCCCTAGGGCCTCTACTCAAAATACCTACTCCATCATCATTGGTAGTGGGCTCATTGGACATGAATCTCAATATGTCCTAGTTAGCCCTAGGTAGCAATGTCTTAGTGATGATGCTTGCAACCTCCACCGCTAAGTGTGAGCACATCATCACACTAAAGTGATGTATTAGGAATGCTAAGAACTCCTGTGCCCCTGGCTAGAACCACACTACCTAATAACCCAACCACATATATGGTGTAAGCATGTTAAGAATAGGCTCCCTAAAGGCATACAACAATGGATCATTCAAGCTTGTTGACCACAATGGCAAAAAATTTTCCAATCTAGCGAACCACTCATACTTGAAGCCTTACTATGCCTAGTATGTAGTACTACATCATGACAAAGCAAGGTAAGCAAAGTGTACTACGACTATAAATTGGCAAATCATAAGTCTGCTACAACTATAAACTAGCAAATCATAAGTTTTCTATGACTATAAACTTGTACAGCATAGTTTTCTATGACTATAAACTGGCATAGCATAATCTACTATAACTATAAAATGGCATAGCTCATCCTTGGGTCATGACATTAAACTGATATAGTAGCATGTCTACTACAATGTTAAAGTGGCATGCACATATCTACTAGGACTATAGACTAGCATGCATCACGATTTGTTAAGACCTTAAACTAGGTCTACGGTCTTCTAAGATCTTAAATTGGGTTCGTAGTTCAACACACATAGTTCTACAAACAAGCGAGCAAGAATACTTCCAATTCACCTCTCATTTGCCTACATCTTATGGTCAAGGCAAGAACACTACAATTCCAAAAGGGATTTCCTATCATCAAGAGAGGCCTCTAGAACATTTTTAGTGTTACCACAACTAGACATTTTTCTAGTCTTCCAGAACTACTCCTAGGTATTTTTTTTGATCTTCTAAAGCCCTTGTCATCAATGCCAACACTACCAGCTTTGGGTAGCACTGGTAGCACTACCAGCTTTGGGCATTTTGTTGGTGCCTTAAGCTCCTATCGAGAGAGACCTCTAGAACATTTGTAGCATTATGGCCCTTTGTCATTTTGCTAATTTTTCTTTTGACTCTTGCTATTGCTCGAACTCTTAAGTACCTATAGCATCATCACCCTTGGCACCTTTACTAGCTTTTCAAATACTTGCAACTAGTTTAGCTATTGTAGCATTTGTAGTACCCTCACATCTAGTAGTTTACTAGCATCTCATGTTGTGTGATTATTTTCTTATTCTCTCTAAGTTGTGTACATCCTTATTACCCCACTCTAGCCTCCTTGCATTTATCCTTTTTACCTTGCATTCCCCTGCCTTTCCCTACATCAGCGAGCTTGTATACCCCTCTAATGCACATGATGCCTTCCTTAGCTCAACCATAGAACCCATGGTGGATATAACACAACTCATTCCATGGGGAGACTTTGTGGGCTAGTCAAAGTCTAGGTGGATGTAATGCAACTCATCATGGGGAAGAAACACCTGTCCTATAGATGCAACGTGGTTACCTCAAAGAAAAGCTCACTAGGGGCATACATTTCACTTGATGAAAAGCACCCTGTAGCTACCATTTTGCAATGTGAAAAACCCAAAGTAGGTTTGCCTCACAATCAAAAAGCAAAAAAAAAAAATATTACCAAAAAGCAATTAGATAAAAGCATGTACCCAAGAAAAAATTAGTAGATCTGCAATTTTGCAATGGGTCCAACCCCAAATCTGTGTTGACCTTCTCATAAGCACTTGACAAGAGATCAAAATTTCAAGGGCAAGCCATTCTGGTGCCATGGATGTTGACTTCCTCACAAGCATTCTAATGAGGAATTGTTATTTTGATGACAAGCCACCTTGGTGCCATGATCACCATCAGCCATGCTAACTCTACATCTTGCAGTATCACACTATTTTCATTTCATTCCCTTGTTATTTTTGGCACACTACCTATACCCTTTACCTCTAGCATACCATTACCCTTGGCATTCTTGAGCATGGTGCAGCGACATTCAACCAAGCACTGATGAGTGATGTTGGTGCCAAGCCTACTATGATGTTTTGTCATTCTTTGTTAACATCTCTCGGGCCACTCGTCCAGACATTAACAAAGAGAGGGCAATGAAACATCATTGAATTTTTGCCACCGCATCTTGACTACAAATTTTTCTAAGTGTCAACACAAGGAAAATTTTTTCTAAGTGTTGAGACTACACTCCACACTATTAGGACTACACTCTAGAGAATAGTCAAGGTTGTTAGCACAAATAGTCCATATTTGCAAGATTTTTTCTAAGTGTCAATAGCAACTACAAATTTTTCCAAGTGTGGGGACTATGTTGTCACTGTTGGGACTATGCTCCAAAGCATAGTCAGCATAGTCAACACACAAATAGCTAGTTTTGCAAATTTGCCTAAGTGTCAAGCCAAGAGCCATCAAGTGTGCTTGGCATGGAAAAAATAGTTTGGTAAAATTTCTACCATAAGTTATCAAGCATGCTTGGGATGGAAGAAATAGTTTGGCAAAATTTCTAACTGTTGAACTACACTCCCTACTATACTCCAGAGCATAGTCAACATAGTCTACATGAAGACACTAGTTTTTGTAGGATTTTCACTAAGTGCCAAAATATGCTCTCACTATTAGGACTATACTCTAGAGTGTAGTCAACATAGTCAGCACTGAACCTCAGTTTTTCAAAGTTTATCTAATTTTTGGGGCTACACTCTAGAGCATAGTCAGCGTAGTCATGAAAAACTACCTCTAAAAGCCTCCAAAGCTCAACACCAACCTTCACATTAACTTTGACATACCCTCAGAAAGCAAGATCAACAACTAGCATTTCTTGTGCATCCCCATTTTCCCTAAAATTGTACCTATGCTCAACACCACTTGAGAGAGTGGACAGCATAGTCCTAGACATAGTCTCCAAAACTACACTATTTGAAATGTTTTCAAGTACATTGCGACACTTGCACATGTAGTCTTGGTAGCATAGTCATAGTCTAGTAGTCTCATAGGATCCATTAGAGCACACCAATAGAACACCATTTGCTTCAATGGGAGCATAGTTAGGTGTAGCATAATCCCAACTACTCCTCTACCACATGGCACTCGATCCGCAATTCACAGCAACCCTAACCCTATAAATATCCTAGTGTTTCATGTTTTAGAGGTGGACATTTGAAGCATTTGGTTTAAAAACCTTACATTTAGTTAGCAATCTACATTTTGAGCATTCTTGCATCCAAGTGCAGTTGGCATTTTAGCAAACTTCAAGCTAGCACTTGGCACCATTGCACATCATCTAGGACACCGTAGATCACTATAGCCCATGGGACACCATGGCAACCAACCTAGCAGGCCCAAACTTCTTGGAAAATATTAATCTTCATAGCCTAGATACCTTGAGACTATGACTACACTACCTACTATGCCTATTTGTACACTATGTACCTCCTCACCTTTCTTTGCAGTTAACTATGCTCCCTCCATTTGGGGTGGTTCCGCTTTCTCTCTCACTCACATCCCTTGCATTTTTAGCATATGCTCTTGTATTTTAGCATTTTACTTACATTGTTTGCTATTTTTCACACATATATTCATGCATTTGCACCTTTTTCACATTAGAAACTTCAACTACACTCATCCTAGTTGACACCATGGATGTTGCAAACACTGTGCAAACCCCCAACATTCATTTTGGATGTAACACCCTATAAGTCCTAGTTCGATCAACAAGATGGTTTTGGGAATTCTACTTCCATTTCCATTAGGCCCTCACATAGATGTAGGGTCAAAGCTATAAGCCCATGAACCTCTTAATGTATCATTCTGGCCTCCAAGATTTTTAGTTGCTACACACATGACCTTAACCTTGTGCTTAAATAATGCCTTAAGTATGAGCTTAGGCTTAACCCCAAGAAGTATGTCTTTAGCATCAAAACTGATAAGATGCTTGGATTTGTAGTATCCAAAGGAGAAATACATGTTGATCTTAATAAGGTTAAGGCTATATCAAATATGGTAGCATCAACTAACCTTAAGGAGCTTCAAGGGCTACAAGGTAGATTACAATTTATTTGTAGGTTCATCGCCAAGCTTACAAATAAGTTACAACCAATGCAACACTTGCTTAAGAAAGAACTTCATTATGAGTGGACTACACAATGCCAATAAGCCTTTGAAAATATTAAGCAAGAGTTGGTACAACTACCCATAGTCTATCCCTCGCAAAATGGTAAATCTATTTAAATTTACCTTGTTATCTTGGACACGTCCATTACCTCTCTACTATGTTAGAAACAAGATGATGGAGCAGAGTTGCCTATATACTACTTAAGCCATGCAGTGATTGCCTATGAAACTTGATACACTGAAGTGAAGAAGTACTATCTAGCCTTAGTCTTCTCATTAAAGAAGTAACAACACTACCTCTTTAAAAGCCAAATCAACATCATTTACAAGGACAATGTACATAGAGCCATCATGACTAATATCTATCAAAGTAGCTATATAACCCATTGGAAATCCATAACATCCAAGTTTAACCTCCATTACATATCTCAAGCCTTAATGAAATCTCAAGCTATAGCTACACAACTTATCATTTCCTCGATCGAAGACCATGTAGCCATTAACCCTGAATTTCTTGATGAACATGTCACCATTGTTAGTGAAGTTCCCAGGGCTATGAAGCAATTATGCACTTTGAAAAAGCTTCAAATACCCATGGGGCTAGTTCTACTATCATCATAACATTCCCATCTAGTGAAATCTAACCCTTCATTTACCATTTTCAATTCCCATGTATCAACAATGTGGTGGAGTCTGAAGGATTAATCAAGGAAATGATGGTAGCTTATGATTTGAAAATAAAATATCTAACAATTAAAGGTTATTAAAATTTTATAGTTAACCAAGTAGTAGAGGTTTATGTATAAAAATCCAAACATTTGCAACCTTACCATGACCTAAGAAAGCAACTAATGCAACAATTCATACATGTTAGTGTGCAACATATACCTTGTATTGAAAATGCATTAGTTAATGCCATTGTAAATCTAGCTCTTAATGTGACGTATGATGTGTTTAGCAAGTTACCTTTATTAACCTTGAACTATGTGAAACATCACTAAAATTTGCATGTTGTAATCATTTTTCATCATGTGGCCTTCACCCCATGAAACCCAAGGCAAAACTTCATTGTAAATGTAAAGATTGTAATCCATGAGGGGAAATCTCATGCATTTAACACTTTTGGGGCTAAAATGCCTTATTAGTGATCAAAGCCTCATCCCCCAAGTGGAAAAAGTCATGTATAGTCTATATTTAGTCTTGGAGGGATCAAAAATGCCTTTTGGGATACCAAAAATGACAATTTGATGGTTTTATGAGGAGTATAACACTTTCTATGCTAGAAATGCATGCATGGGTGGTGTAGTTCACCTACCCCTAGTGTAGAGGGATATAGCCCACTTACTCCTAGCATGAATGGGGTACAACCCACCTACTTCCAATGTGGAAGGTATGGTATTCATACACAACATGGAGGAGGGGGATATGACCTTTCCCCCCAAAATTGATACACCTTCCCTCAACATAGAAGAAACATGGACCAGATTTCAACATTCCATTGACTTTAATGTTGACCATACACTCTAGCAAGGATGGCAGAAGGCCTAACATTGAAGAACAAAGCTAGCATGGATTGTGTGCCCCCATTACTATTTATAGTAAATAGGATGGCCATGGGGTTATGGTACTTTCCATACATAGCAACCACCACCCCACACCCCCCCTCCAAATGGGCACCCATTTCACCTATACATGGTAGAAATTTGCAGCAATTTTCTAGCCAATTTGTAGCCTTTTGCAGCCAAATTGCAGCTATTTTATAGCCAAAATCATGGCCCAAAACCTATAAGAACCAATCCCAAACACCATTTTGAGATTCTACACTTTGGCATTTTTAATAATTTTAACTTTTTTAGCACCCAAGAGCTCTTGCAAACTTGCAAAAATGTAGCTTCTTGGAGCCTTCCAATGTGGAACTCTAGTGACCTTGTAACTCATGTTATCCCCCTTGGAATTTGTGAGTTTGTGGCATACACACTACACTCCTAGGATCCTCAACTCCTAGCATAGAGCATTCTGGCAGTCCAAATCCTTCACACTTTTCAACCCCTTGGTAGTAGCCAACACTGTAGACTTGGAGCAATAGTAGAGGAGGTTCAATATCATCGAGAGTGGAAAAACATCTAGATCATTGATTTAATTATATTAGCTTTAACAGAGTCTAAATCCTCATCCAAGTGAACCCCCACTTATTCTCCTATGGGCATATCTTGTACACATCCCTTAACTTGTTCTTTATTTTTTAAATAGAGTTTAAAGTTTTAGTCTTGCGTGAAATTTGTATTTACTTTTAGTTGTTCAAATATGCATTCTTCTTTTTTGCATTATTTATTTTTGTATTCTCTAAGTCCCTAGGTGAGTCCCTAGGTGATCTATCAGACTATATAGGGCATCCTAAATTCCATTTTTTGGAGGCCCTAGGGATTTTAGATTGAGGATGCTATTCCAAGATTTTTGATTTTCTAGTGATTGAATTTTCCCATTGCAATAGTTTTCTAACATTATAAGGAGGACCTCCATCCAATTTTTGCATCCAATCCTATGAACATCATTGCCAATGTTGTCTATCATCCTAGAATTTGCATTTTTTTTAGTTCAAAACCTTTGAATCTTTGCATTAAAAAACCACTACCACTCATCCCCATGCAACATAAACTTCAACATGGAAGTTGCAAGCATTTGGGTCTTGGATTTTCATAACACTTGTGAATTCCTTGGCCAAAGCTAGCATTTATGTATTAATAAAAGAATTTCATTCTTTGCTACCAAAATTTTTTTTTCAAAGTTGGTAGCCATTGTAAAAGCTATTGCTAATCCATTTTAGCAATAAAAATAACTTTCTAAAAAGTAAAACCCTTCACCAATGTTGGCTAGGAAGGTATGTGATCTTCCTATCTCATCCCTCTGCTACCCTCTTTCCTCCTACTATACCTAATGTAGGTGTAGCTAGGAATCCCAGTGTGAGTGAGGTTGGTACCACCACATATCATATTTAGTAAAGGGGTATATCCCTTTTGGCAAACCCCCTTACTATTTATAGTAAGTGACTTATTTTGGCCATTTTCATCATATTTAACTTTTTGTCATTTCCACTTGCTAGAATTCATACTTTTGACCATCTATTTATAGCCTATATCTAGCCTTTTAACCATCATAGCCATGTCTTTCCAATAGTCAAGCAAGTTGCCCTTCAATTTCACCAACAATGAGTCCAACCAACAAACCATAAGGATCTATGATCCCAAGGACCCCATTATAGTCTAATGCAAATAGTCTTTGAGATTTAGAGGGTAGAGTCATGGGTTCTCACTAATAAATGAAGAGAACTACAATTTCATTTATGCTAAGATCTAGGCTGGCATGCTGATTCTGTGAATAGAATCAAAAGCTAAAAGGGAGTTTAAGCTCATACATTGCAATGGAATGGAGTATATTCCCTCTTTATATGACCAAATATCCCTCACTAATTTCTATGCTAGCATCCTATCTCACTTGATCAAGATGGATGAAAAGGACTAGAATGCTATGTTAGATGGACGGTCAAAGTAGGAAGATGAATTCAGGGGAAATTTGAGCTTGAAAATATCTTGGATGTGATTTTCCAACAAGCCACCCCTAAGACAATGAGGCCTACCTCCACCCCCTTTGTCTCCTCCATAGAGCATGTTCCAACACCTTTGCCCCTGCCTTATGTAACTATGTTTGGCCCTACACTAATCATTGCTACACACCAAACACAATCAATTCCGCAATCCACCACACTTCATTTCTTCATACCCTCCAAGACCCATCCACAAACCTTCATTGGTGTTGATCACCACCACCAACTTGTTGACTAATCAAGTGGGGTCCACCATGGGACCCCAAGCAAGCCAGGGGTCGCATACCCCCTTTGCTCCATTTGTGCCCTAAATATCAACATAAAGATCTTTCTCCTTGTTTATTCCAACAACTACAGCAATAACCCAACATCTCCCTTTCATTCTACAATTTATAGCAAGGCCCTAAGCCTCCCAATAGATACCATAGCCATTTTTCCAAACTCTCCAACCATTAGGGGCATCCCAAGGATTGGACTAGGCATTTTAGATGATCTAGGACTTGACTGAAAAGTTACAGAAACTTGAGGCCTCCTCTTTATAGATTGTGAAGATAATGAACTTTTATTAATATGATCCTATCAGTCCCACTACTAACTCTTCCCCCTAGCATCCCTATGCACTAGTTCATCAAGTACAATAGTGAGGGTGATCTGAATGCCCATCTGATTACCTTCCACTCTGAGTGCTTGCTGTTACAACCATGGTTGCACACTATAATGAGGATTTTTCCTATGTTCTTAACTAGGAAATCATTTGATTGGTATTTTGCCCTACCTAGAGTATCTATATCCTCTCTTAAGGATCTAAAAGCATAATTCATTAACCAAGCCTAACACCATGCTTGACCAGTTGATGAAGGTCAAGAAAGAATCCCTGAAGCTAATGTAGAAGCTCATATAATGATGGAATGGCCTGCTAAATGAGATATTAAATCCTATAACCAAAACGCACCTTTTGGCTATATTCAAGAAGGTGGTTAATGATTTCATTAAATCTAAAATATACTACCTTGACCCATGGTTTCTTAGTCAAGCATTCTCCTAGACCAAAAACATAGAGGATTCCATGAAGGCTAGTCATGGCCCTACCTATGTGGCATACAAAAATCAACATACGTGATGGTGGTAACCGTAACCAAAGAAGCCAAAACAAGCAACCATGGGCCAAGGGCCAAACCATCCAAAGCCCCTGCTAACAACTAAGATAACCAACCATCAACCTTTAGGACCATTGCATCAACCATGACCAAACCAAACTTTCAACAAAAGGATAGGATAAAATACACTACTTTGCCTCTGAAGCCATCCAAACTCTTAAACCAACTGTTAAAGAGTGGAAAGATCCAAGACAAGAAGAGGTCTGAAGCTACTTGTAGAAAACATGAAAGGCTACTCAAGATAGCCAAGGATCCCACTCAAGCAACAAAGGATAACCCATAATTACCTATGTAGTTTAAGCTAGACCACTTTTATCACTATCATCAACTTCATAGTCATGACACAGACTTTTGCCGCATGCTAAAGGATGACCTTCAAAATATGATAGATAGGGAAGAGCCAGTTCTAGATGCATCCAATACTATCCAACCATAAAATCAATTGATGCAAGTGTACAAGGACCCATTGGATTCCAATAATAGTGCATATGTCATATCAATGTTCAATGTTGATGACAATCAGAGACCAGCAAGGGAACCATTCGTGATTCAAGTACCCCCTCATGATGAAAGGGCCTCTTTAGCTTCCACTAGCTTAAGATTCCCTTTTTTGTAAGAGTACCATTGAAAACACCTTCAAGGGAGCCTTTTTCATCATGGTTCCCTAGCCCAGTATGACCCAACTAGCTCATACAACCAAACATTAGCCTCCAGTGGTGCTCAATGCCACAACTTCTTCCTCCCACATAACTAATAACAACCAAAAGGCCTTAACTAAGCAAAGGAAGAAGCCTAAGTAGAAGCGCAACAATAAGGATGATAAGCAAGCCAAGTCAAGGAAGGATGTGGGCTCACCAAAGCCCACTCCCATATCCTTTGTGTCCATAACTTCTACACCCTAGGCTACTTTCTTAAGCAAACCATGGGAGGATCCCAACAATCAAGATAAAAAGAAATAGGAACAACCATAACAACATAAGTTTGAAGTTCATATTTTGTGGTGCATGGAGGAAGTAAAGCACAACCAACAACAAGAGCTTCCTCAGTGTGATGAAATAGGTCAAACAGTATCTCAAGAAAAAGAACATAACTTTGAGGCTATATGACTTGATCATGACTTTCACTACACATCATGAGATGCTAGTCAAGATGTTTACTTCCATCCCCATTAGTGAAGACATCCTCACTAACAAGAAATCCATCCATGTAGTGATGGTTTCTTCTTCACTGATGAGTCGTGTGCTGGTGGCTGAGATATCACGTACGTGATATCTCAGC
>MNCI01009777.1:202642-250208 GCA_015680685.1 Gnetum montanum
TCGCCACTCATCATTCACCAATGAAGAAGAAGTCAACATCGCTAGTGTTTTATGATAGTGAAATCATGACCAATCCTCAAAATGGTGAGGTAACTAGGGCTCCTCTTTTTATCATCACACAAGTAGGCCAATATCAGATTCATAGGATGCACATAGATGATGTGGCTATGAATAATGTTATCCCATGCACTATTGTTGAGCACCTAGGTCTAATGAAGTAGATACAATGTACAAAAACTATCATTCTCAAGTTCTTCAATTGATCAAGGATTACTATCAAGGGGTCTATCTTCTTTGACTTTGTAATAGGAGAGAAATTCCTCACAACCGTTGATTTCTTAGTGGTGGAGGAGATTCCAAGGTTCAACCTTATAATAGAAAGACCTTTGTTGGCTCAACTATGAGCTATGTCTTTGCCTATCCACCAAGAGATTCACCTTCCTTATGAGGGAGGTGAAATCATCATTCATGGTGATAACATGGTTCCCTTAGCTATTAACGACATAAAGCAAGCATCAGAAGTGAAGTTTTAAGAAGAGACTCCCACCCACAAAGTCCAATAATTTGAGAGAGAGGAGACATCCAAGAATGACAATGAGAGAAAACAAGATGCATTATGGGATGAAATCTTTTCAACATAGTTAGTGAAGAAAATGGTCAATACAAACTTGTGTAGAATAGGTCATACACATTTCCTAATCTTTCAAAGATTAGGAAGAATCTACACAACTGATGTACATCTTGACCCTTCCATCAATATCCTTATGACCATGTAAAAATATGTACTAATAGCCATATAGCCTAAATTTTCTTTGTTAACCTATTGTGTCTCTTTGTACACTTTATTTTAATCTTTTATGCATGTAAGCCTAAGGTTTTACTTTCATTTGCATTTTTATTTATTAAATCCTTTCTCTTGTTATCTTCCTTGTTAAAATTTTAAAACCAAAAAATTAAAATAGAAAAATTCCCAAAACATTTGTTTCCTTATAATGTGGACCTGCCATGGTCTAAAATTGGCAAACCCATGGCTTTTTGAGGCCTTAAACTGACATCGTAGTCTACTAAGACTCTAAACTAGCACCATAGTCCATTAATATTTTAAACTAGCACTGTAGCGCCATGGCCTTGAATTGACAATAATGTATGGCCCACCATGGCCTAAAAATGGCAAGCAACCCTCATCCTATAGTCATTCCTAATCTTATAGTTTAGTTGTTTTCTACATAACCAACATAGCCATTCTTAACATAGTTATTTATGACATTTATAGCCTTAAGACCGTAAAATAGTAAAGTCATCAACAACATATATAGCAAAAACTAAAACTAGAACTTAAAATTTAAAACATTTTAAAATATATATAGCCATGACCACACTATGTGGCATAACTATTAAAACAATAAATCATAAGTGTCAAACTATCTACAACTCAAACCTTGGCTAACATCATTCATATAACATCCAACATGAAAACTAAAATAGGATCAACAAAAAGTGTTATCACATCAAGCATCTAGTGGTGCTAAGGAGGCATCCAAAGAAGGAGGTGATTAATCATCATCTTCATCATCATTGCTGGGGCCATTGATGTCACCTAATGCCTATCACACAACAACATACAATCAATCAGTAACCAATAGCCAAAACTATAGCTTAAACAAATCAAAAATTAAAATTCAAAACATAAAATCCATCAATCTTGTATGAAATCTAGCTCCATGAACTCTCAGGGAAGATGTTGAAGGCTAGCTTACAAACGATGGAGAATCTAGTCTTCCATCATGTTGGCCTAGTCAACATCCCCAAAATTAATGCTTGTGAGGATGTTTGCCCTATCCACATCCATCCATAATGATAGATCTTGTGATAATGTAGTCATAGAGACCTCATCCATAGGCATAGTGACTTGAGGAGTAAGGGATTCAACCACTATGAGACTTCTTTCAAAAAGTTTGTAAGCACTCTTAGCCTAAATGCCCTAAATGAACAACTCCATCTTATGTCATTCAGTCGTCTCCTTTTTCAACCACTTAAATTATGCCTCCTATTCAGCCTTATACTACCTGTTATGATCTTTCTATGGTCATCCCCACTCTAGGACCTAGCCACTATAATCCTTCCAATCTTGGGTCTTTTGGAAGAACAAGTCGATCTACATTTGCTACTCGACTAGCTCCTTGGCAAGGGCCACCTTGTCATGGATGATGTGCTAGTAGTAGATCCAGGTAATCTCTTTGATCTATAATTTCTCTAAGTTATTCACTTGGTCTTCCACAAATGCCTTATGGACCTCGAGTTCCCTAATCCTCTTGACTTACCTTTTAGTTTCCTCCTTGAATGCCACAACTTGCTCTTGTAGGAATTTGTTGGACCTTTGAAAATCCCATGAAGCTTTTGCATACTAAATTGCATGATTAGTGGTAGTTTTGTATAGCTTCAGGGAAACATTTTGGGTATCAAGAGGAAGCTTAGGTAAGTAGTCAAACTCCAAGCCTTAGTCCAAATTCCACGCAACTAATGCCACTGAAAACAACAAAAATATAATCATAAACACAACATACAACCTAAGATATTCATATCTTGAAAAATAACTTATAGCAAAATGACTAAGACATAGTAAAGCATAGCTTTTACTACTCTCAAGTGCAACCTATTGTAGCCAATTGATGATGTCATTTTCCGCCCCATGCATGAATTCTATCCTATTTGGCATCTCTATCCATGGCTTCACATGAAACATGGATTTACAAGCCTTCACAAGTGCCTTAAGAACTAAAAAAAAGCATAACAATGATCCAAAGATTAGAGTGGAAACAAAGCATAAGACCATAGGCTATAATGACTAGGTTTAAGGCATAGGCATACCTAGATCCTCATCCTTGTTGGGGATGATAACTATGGGTTTTCCAAGTAGTGGCTCATCA
Organism: Gnetum montanum; assembly: GCA_015680685.1. Classification (NCBI taxonomy): domain Eukaryota; kingdom Viridiplantae; phylum Streptophyta; class Gnetopsida; order Gnetales; family Gnetaceae; genus Gnetum; species Gnetum montanum. The sequence continues at coordinate 205,570 of MNCI01009777.1, forward strand.
AACAAGGCATCTAGATCATCCATTTCAATGTTGCCTAATCCTTCAACTTCATGTTGCTATAAGAGAATATCCTTTGCATGCCTTTTTCCTTCCATTGCTGCAAAGACCACACATCTTTTCTTCTCAATAGCACATTTGTGCTCCTCCTTCACAAATCTCTACTCTTCTTCTATAGCAGTAGTTTGAGCTACCATCTTAGACAAGTTAGCACATGTAGCCATAACATACAGAACATGAAATATCTAAAATACTAAAAATATATAGTTAAACTTACTTGCAACTACCTAATGTAACCAATTAAGCTACAAGACAATCTTCTACTTGGTGGGTGGCTGTGATGTTGGCTTTGCTTCATTTGTAGGTCATTTCAACTTGGCCTTGGCTATCCTGTTAGCCTTGGAATGCAACCATGAGGCCCTTAAAATGTTCACTAAAATGGTCCGAGGCTCCTTCCCCATGCTGTTAGGGGATTCATATTGCCCACCACCAAACCCTTTAGTGGTAATAGATAACGAGTCTCCCATGTCCTCCAATGGATTCTAAGCTGGCATAGTTGGATAAAGATGCTTTATCCAAGGTCTAGAGAGTTGGTTTGGGTCCTAGCTTATCCATAGTTCATTCCTACCCAGCACCAAGAACTCCACAAATCTATTTAGATAACCTACAAAAAATATGTAATGCATGTAGATTATCATAGAGGTATCTTCACAGAGTTTAAGGATTTCCTCCTTAAGGTCCATAGCCAAAGCAGTAGCCTAGTTGAAACAAGCATCCTTTATCAAGACTTTCTTGAAGGTCCATCCTTGTACAATACTGATTATCTTCTTTTGTGACAATAGTTTAGGAAAGGGGCAGGATCTAAACAAAGGATAAGATTCCTTTACTTCAATATTTGTAAAGCCATCCAAGATAGGTCCAAAGTGGCCCTTGATAGCACTAGACCACTCCTTAACTTCCTCATAATGGCCAAACTCCTTCACTAGTTTGGTGGCAACTACCATCCCGTTAATGGGAACACCAAACAAGTCATGGAAGTTTGCCTCATTAATGGCAATGACAATCAATATGCCTCACACTATGGTGTGGAACACATTGGCTCTTACATTGAATGATTCAATGATGTTCAACATCTTTGTGAAGGGGATGGAAGGGCTAGGCACCCTGAATACATTAAGAAAACTAGCAAGCACGATGTTTGCTTAGATATCCTTAGGTGCCTACCTCCTCAACCACTCCTGTGCCAACCCCACATCACCAAACTTCAAGATGAGAGTATCCAAGGAACATTCAAAAAGGGGTATAGTAACATCAAAAGGAGTGGAAGGTCCTGCAAGCCAATGATAACTACCTAGCATTAGTATGAGTACATTTAGACTATAAATAAAGACCATAGGACACTTAAATAGCCATAACACCTTACGTATAACATAGAAAATCATTCTTCTTCTTACCTTTCTTCTTTGTGCTCAATGAAGCTTGTGTGGAGGTCCCAGTGGCAATGCCTTTATCTCTAATGCTCTTGGAAGCCACCCACAAGCTGTGTGTTGTTTTAACAACTACACACTTCTTGTAAACAAGGTTGAATACATTGGTGTATTCATTAAAGTCCTCTCTTAACCATTCATATATTAAAAATTTTGATATTGGGGCCTTTGGTAAATTCACTCAATGTGGTTTGGGCCACCACCAAGATTTGATCATCCTTGATCATTAATCCTGTACCTGCAAGGTGCATGTAAAACTGATAAGTTAGGAAAGATGACCAAACTAGAAAAGCCAAAACATTAAAAACTTGTAATAATGATGCTTACCCTTGTAGGAAATACATGTTTCCTAGAGGATTCTAAAACAAGGTGCCATGACTATGGATTTTATAAGGGCCCTATAGGGGGAAACAAGAATAGGATTATGTTTCAACACTTATAATTTCCTTACAAATTTTACAAAACATCCTAGTTGGGGCTTAAATTAGCCCCTGTAAAATACTCTAAAGTCTTTGTTAAAATTTTTTTAAATATTCAACAACAACCATGTTACAACTTTCATATCCATCAAACTCTATAGCCAAAATATCATAACTGGATTATACCTTAGTTCAATCCCTGCATTAACATAGAAAGCCTCAAAAACCTAGAAAATGGCCATAACAAAAAGCTTGCTAAAAATAGTAAAAATTCTTTAATTTTTCATGAAACCAACTTTAGAACATAATTAACATCTTTAAGCCTCCCTAGTAGCATGGGACGTTGACAAGAAAAAATTCTTAGGCATGTCAATGCTGCCCATCCCCAAGGGGTAAATTTTTACAACCACAATTAAGCCTAATTTACACAACCATGATCAGAAATTCATTAAAACTTTATCTTAGCATCAATTTTAGTGATTCTACCATGGAAGAAGTCTTGAAATTATAAGATTTTCAACCATAAATAGTACAACCAAAAAATTCATTACCCTTTTTTACACAAAACATAACCAAAATTACACAACCATAGCCATCACTATAAACCCCCTTTTGTGCAAGGTTGGCAAAAATTTGTTAAAAATTTGTTTGGGCTCCAAATGGAGTGATTATACTACCATTTGAAACCTTAAATCAAGCCCTCTACATTCAAAACCATTATCATTTTTTTGAGAAAAACTTGTGAATATTCATGAAAATTTGAAAAATGGCATAATCCCTAACTACACAATGTAACTAAAATGGCTATAACTCCATCATTACAACTCCAAATTAAGAAAAACCACAACCAATGAAAACATTAAACATAATTCTAAAAACCTATATCTTTTTATTTTAGTAATATTTGGCTTCTTCATAAGCAAAAATTCATAACTTTTCTTTATTTTTTCACCAAAAAAGCATTAAAATGCATGAAACTCACAAAACCTAAATTAATTTAGCCATGAGTTAAAGCCAAAGCACCTAAAAAAACCTTAAACCCATGTAAAAAACTATCAAAATAGGGGATGGAATTTTGTCAAAATTTAATTTTCACAAATATTATGGCCTAGATCTAACAAAAATGGCTCTACCTCCAAATTGATGAAAAAAGCATTTCAAAACAGCAAACCTAATTTCAAAATCAAATCAATTAAAGCCTAGATAAAAAAATTACCTTAGATACACATAGGAAAAACTAAAATATGAGGTGTGATTTTTTTAGAATTTCATTCTACCACTCCTTAGTGTAGATCTAAGAAAAATGGCCCTTATCCTAGCTAGGGAAGCGCATAAATGGCTAGGAATGGCCTACCTTGGAGTGGCCATAGACGATTCTTGGATTGAGATTGACCTAGGAAGATTGGAGATGTTCTATGTGGCCTCATATGCCTTTTAGATCATTTTTATTTATTTATTTTTGCTATTTCCTCCACATTTCTTCATCTTTTCTCCACCAACATTGAAGATGCTTGGAAATTGGAAGGATTGAAGTATCTATGTTGGCTAGGAGGAAGGTATTTCAAGTAAGAAACATCTATCAAAACTCTAAGGAGTGCACTATAGTATATAATAATAGTTTTTTCTCAATAATTAGCAAATTTAACCATAAAAACCAAACCTAAACCTAAACACCCACTCCTTTACCCCTATTGTGAATTTTGTGCATTGGAACTCAAAGTGTACTAAAGTTCAAGGAGAGGAAAGTATCCTCTATGCTAGGAAAGTTGGAAAGAAAAAAATTATGTTCAAATTTTAAAGTTTGAATAGTGGACTCCACCATATGCCCCCATGCATGGTGTTCTAAGCTAGGAAACTTCATTAGTGCTAGGTTTTTGATCCCTTAGAACTCCCATAGTCTTATCACAACCCATCCACCCCTATATCCATGTTGGGTAGTGTGGATCCAATGTGGATACTAGCCTCCCTCACCTCACAACACTCTCATATTGACTTCCTTGCCATTTTTGGTAGTTGTGACCTACCCTTCCAAGACCCAAACTCTAAAAGAAGGTTAGATCTTATCAAAACTTGACATCTTGGACTTCCACACTAGGGAAACATTGCCTAGAATGGAGCGAAGGGGCTAACATCCATACTTGGCCTCTAATACCCATCAAGCCTAGATTTGATCCCTAAAGTGAGCCCACATGGCCTAGAACCCCTCTAGTCATTCCTAGCAACCCTAAAACCTCATCAAACCTAGTCAAAAGTGCCTAAACCTTTTAGATTTAGTTGCTTCATGCTAGGGGTGGATCTCTCCATGCTTTCAAGCATAGATCTAGTGTTAAGAGATGGGGAGTGACCTTAAATAGACAAAATTAACCACCTAATTTCTCTATTCTAACTTCCAAACCCCTTGTCAAATTCTGGTAACCTAGATATGTTAAAAATAACTTGATTTTCCACATTTAAATCCACCTCCATGCTAGTGAAATCCCCCTTTATGCTAGCCAACATAGAGTCCACATGGAAGCCCAAGGATATAATATAAAACCATTTACAAGGCCTCAAATTACCATAATTTCCACTTTGATAGCCTAGATACCCCTTCATGATCTCCAATAGTTGGTAGTTGCAGGAACTTAAGTTGATTTTTGCTCTTGAAGCCTTCTCCACGCTAGTGAATCCCTCCTCCACACTACCCAATTTGGAGCCAATGTGGATACCCTAGGGATATGTATTAAAACCTAGTTTATAGCAAAAATAGCCTAATAACCTTCCCTAGTGACTTCTAGACCTTGTTGAAGCAAGACAAAGCCTTTAGATGCCTTAAAACTGATCAAAAATGGCAAAAAACAATTACCCTCCTCCTAGCCATGCTAGGATCACCCTATCCAATGTGGATGAAAGGGGGATGATTGCATGAACACCTAGAACTCTTCAAACTAGTGGATTTTGACACTGAACCTTGATCCTCAATCCCCTACATTTCTGGAAAATTCAAAACCTTGTTACATCCTATTGAAAGTGGCTTGAAACTTGGACTCAAGTTCATCCACACTAAGGAAGATCCTCTTCAGTGCTAGCTAGCATGGCACTAGTGTAGATGGAGGGGGATAGATAAAACTTCCAAGATTGGCCCTGAAAGTAATTTATGTCGACAATCCAACCTTCCCATAAGCTTCAACATCTAGAATTTGTCAAAAATCATTTCATTTCAAGATTTTTCTAGCTTCCATGCTAACCAACCCTTTCTTCCATGCTAGCTAGCATAGAGCTAGCATGGATGTAGCTAGGAATGTTCACAGGGGGTTAAAAACACATCAAAATAATGACAAATTTTCTTATACCTATCCTACAACTCTATCAACACTTCCAAAAGTCACCGAAAAATTGCAAAAATCTAATCCCCTAAAGTATAGCATAGAGTCAGCATGGAACAAGAGGGGTAAGCCCAAAAACTATCTAAAACCCTTCAAAACTACCAAGTTTTGATCCTAGGATTCAACCATCAACATCAGTAACCTTGGAGATGTGCATGCACAACCAAAATTAATCAAAAATAGCCAAAATCTAATTTCCTTTAACCCTCCATGCTAGATCTATGCTAGCTAGTGTGGAGCTAGCATATAACTAAAGGGGTGATTCCTAAAACCACTTAGAAACCCTACAAATTGCCTAATTTTGACCCTAAACCCTAATGCTCGACATCAGCAACTCTAGGGGCTAGCATGCTTGATCGATTACTACCAGAACTAGTCCAAATCCAACATGTTTGATCTATCCATGCTAGGAATTCCTCTTCCACATTGGCTAGCATCGAGCATGCATGGATGGGTTTCCTTTCCACTATTGGCATCAGATTGACACACCCATAGACCAAAAAACCTACATTAGAGAAGCCTAAGACCTCACAGCCTCAAGTTTATGCTTGTTAAACCTCATTTTATCCCTTAAATCTCACCAACTCCTCTCATTCAGACTAAGAAATCCTGCCCAACATGGAATCAATGGGGATATAACCTTACATGGGCTTAAAAAACCTCCAAACATGATCAAAATTAACCAAAAACAAGAGAAATCATAGTTTGTAGCCCTAGGAGCCTAGAAATTGGATTGATTCACTTTCCAGATCATCCTAAGATCAAAAGGAAATGGCTCCCTTTACTCCACACTTGCTTCACACTATCCAACATGGAGACTACCCCAAAATTGTTTTAATACTTAAAAACCTATCCAAATGGCTTCAAAACATAACTATGTGATGCACAACTATCAAATCTTGGTTTTGACTACCCATCCAACCTTGTTTGATTTAATTTTGGTCTAAATTTGGATCTTCTACACTAATCCCCCTCCCATCCATGTTGGATAGCATGGAGCCATGGGGACGTAACCTTAAGACTTGCTTTTTGACCATTTTCCACCTTCAAAGTGATTAATTTTGATAGATCTAGCCCTACACTATGTTGGGAAGACTCCTAAACTCCAATCTTGATCCTCTAGATGTCAAACAATACGTCTTCATTAGTCTCCCTGCTATTCAATGTGAATATAGTGTGGAATATACTTTCAAGCTCCAAAGGAGGATTCCATGGGTTAAAACTAACACTAAAGTTAGTTCATTCTCCTCCCTAGTGAACTATGCTAACGTGCAAGCCATCCAATGTTAAAAACTAACCAAAAAAATCTTGGGAAACTATCTATCCACCCTATAGGTCACTCCTTCCATGCTAGCCAACATAGATCAAGCATGGGTCCAATGTGGAAGCCTTAAAGGCCTTACATTCCAGTCCAAACAGCCTAGAAATAGCCTCTGTTGATGCCCAAACTTACCCAACAACCTTGTCGCCTTAAACCATGGCCTTCTAAGGCCTAACACTAGCAAAACCTAATCCTATTTGATCAATATTAGCCAAGGGTTATCATATGTAGCTTGTTTTGCTTGATTTGACCTTATTCCATGATGTTTCATCTTATTTTGCATGGTTGACCTCCTTGGTTTCACTGAAACCATGCATAACTTCATGTTTAGCTTATTCTCTGCATTATAGCCTTTTTAACGTTTGATTAGTATTAAATGGTGGGGCTTGACCTTCCCTAATCAACATTATGTACCATATTTCCATGGCTTGCTAAGGCCTAAAACTAGCACCATGACCTACCAAGGGCTTAAACTGGCAAGCTTGTAATCTTAGTTAACCTTTTTTTGTCTTGCTATTCTTGTTTTAGCTTTATCTAGCCTTTGCTTGACCTTTGTGTAGTCCTTGTTTCATTTTATTAACCTCTTACTATCTCTTATAGCCTTATACAACCTTGTTCCCTTGTGTTTGCATTTTATAGCATGGATTTGCATAATTTTATAGAATTTTGACATTATTTATTTATCTTTACCTAGGTGCCACTTAAGGTGCTTATGGTTGACATCCAAAGCTGAAGTATGAATACCTAGGAGCATATCAGTTTACCCTTGTGCCTACATGGATCCCATGGTGATGTTGAATGATGTATTGATCCTAATGGCCTAGCTCTTGAGTCTAAAAGTCTTGTTGACCACATACCCTTGATAGAGAAACCTCTAGAATGGCTTGAAAACCTAGTCAGAATCCTTGACCTAGAGGCTGGTGACATTACAAAAGGCTCTCTAGTTAAGGTTCTTGTCATGACACATAGTGATGAAGAGAAAACCCTAAAACTAAGTTTCTCACTGGAACCTCAATAGGCTCAAGACATCACCAAGGTTAGATAACATCAAATTCTTTTCTTGGTCATATGAAGATATGTCAAGTCTAGACTTGCACCTAGTACAACACAACATCATACTTGATCTGAGCATTAGACTAGTCAAGCAGAAAGTGCCGAAGATTATACCTGATTTAGCCTTAGTAGTACATGATGAAATCACAAAACTCTATAAAGCTAAATTCATTAGGGCTTTTGACTACACAAAATGGGTGTCCAACATAGTGGTAGTACCTAAGAAGAATGGGAGTATTCTTATTTGCATCAATTTCTGAGACCTAAATAAGGCAACTATCAAAGATGATTTTCCTTTACATAGTATTGATCAACTTATAGATAACACAGCTAGACATGCCTTATTATCCTTCATGGATGGGTTTTCAAGATATAACTAGATTAGGATTACATCAACTTAGCATGACCTTCATGATTCCTTGGTGATGAGTGGTGATGTACCCCTACACTCAACCATACGAAATGAGCATAGCACGTGTGATCCAGTTGAACTTCGTAGACTAAATGCCTAAACGCCCCATGGAATACTTGGGGTTAATCATTCGTTGTCTTCCTAGACTTACTTGTTGTTGTCATGGTGTATGGTTAAGTAAGTCCAAGGTATATAATTTTTTTGGTCTTTTCTAGTTTTATGTCTTCTACACTAAGAGCAAAGGGTTGAGAAACTAACTAACTCTAACTAATGTCCTAAGTCTAAATTAACTAGCATCATCATCCGTTCCCACTTACCGTACACACCCTGAACTGTGCAACTGTGGCTACCAAATGCTAATCGTTAGTGGGATCACCACACGCAACGCACATGCTCAAAGTGGTCATGCTGAGGCACCTAACTAGCCTAAGTGTGATGAGCAGTTGATTCCTTGACTAGCCGTACACATCCGTAGATGCTCATAATCAAGTCGTACTCATCCCACGTTCTAGGAGATAAGGGTGAGAGAATCTAATCGCGATGAGTAGCCGATTCCTTGGTTAGCCATACACATTCATCAATGCTCGTAACCAAGTCATACTCATGCTGCGCTAACAACAGGTAATAAATAACATGTAAGAAATAACAAATAATAAACCTATTCCATGCACTACAAGGTTTATCCACAAAGCTCATCTTTATTGCCGTACACAACTTGCGTTCAGGTATAAAGCTGCTCGAATAAAGAACCGTTCACTTGGGGACTCCTACTACGGGCACATGGAAAATATTCTATCTCTGGGGTGATCAATCCACTAGAGCTTTGCTACTTCTAGCCTAGGATTTGAAATGAGGGGAGTTCCACCTCTTATTTATAGATTTGGCGATAGACCACGATATCGCGTATGCGATATCGCAGGGACGACGCGATATCATGAAGGTCGCGATATTGTGGCTCATGTGATATCGTGTCTCATCACTTGGGATACCTTTTTCTATACCATGATGTCCTTTGGCCTTAACAACATAGGAGCAACATACCATAAAGCCATGATGTATATCTTTAGTGATAACATGTTAGGTTTACTTAATGATTATGTAGACAATATAGCTGTTGAGTCCAAAGTGGCTAACAACCATGCATATGACCTAGACCTTGTACTTAAATGATGCCTTAAGTATGAACGTAGGCTTAATCCTAGGAAATGTGTCCTCAATGTTAATACTGGTAAGATTCTTGGCTTTATAGTATCTAAAGTAGGGACACATGTTGATCTTGATAAGGTTAGGACCATATTCAAACTAGTAGCACCTACTAACCTTAAGGATCTTTAGGGATTACAAGGCAAATTACAATTTATCCATAAGTTTATTTCCAAGTTTACAGATAAGCTACAACCTATGCAACACTTACTTAAGAAAAGGTTTCACTATGGGTGGATGGCTCAATGCCAAGAGGCCTTTGAAAACCTTAAGCAATAGTTGGTATAACTACCAATAGTCTATCCTCCACAAGAGGGTAAATTATTTTACATCTACCTTGCCATCTCTGATGCATCCCTTACCTCTCTACTCTATCAAAAATGTGATGATGAAGCAAAGATGCCAGTATACTATCTTAGCCATGCATTAGTTGCCCATGAGACCTAATACACCAAAGTGGAGAAGTATTTTCTATCACTAGCTCAATTATAGAAGAAGTGGAGACACTACCTCTTTAGAAGCTAGGTCAATGTCATTTGCAAAGATAACATGCTCAAAGCCATAATGACCAATATCTATGAAAATAGCCATATAGCCTGATGTAAATCCATAACAGTGAAGTTTGACCTTCATTATATCTCTCAATCCTTAACAAAAGGTTAAGCTATAGCCATACAACTCATTTCTTTGCCCATTGATGGCCAAGAAACAATAGAATCCAAGTTTCCTGGTGAACATGTTAACACCATTAGCCAAGTGCCTAAGGGTTATAAGGTAGTCATGCACTTTGATAGAGCTTCAACAACACATGGGGCTAGTGCTACCGCCATCATAACATTTCCATCTAGTAAAATTTGATCCTTCGCCTACCATTTTGAGTTTCCATGCATCAACAACATAACAAAGTATGAGGATTTAATTAAGGAGATGATGGTATCTCATGACCTAGGAATCAAGCACTTAATAATTAGAGGTGATTTACAACTTGTGGTCAACCAAGTAACCAAGTTTTATGCATGCAAAGCCAAACATGTACAACCTTACCATGACTTAGGAAAGTAATTTTTACAACAATTTATAGATGTTGATATCCAACATATATCTTGAAATGAGAATGTCATAGTTGATGCCATTGCAACGTTAGCCCTCAGTGTTATGCTAGATGTGTTTAGTAAGTTGTCCACCTTGACTGTGGACTATGCCATCCCCATCACGTAGAGTGCTAAGGATACCTTTATGGTCATAGTTCATACTGCTCTTACTAGGAAGTGGTATGATGATATCAAATTTTACATTATGCATGGTGAACCTTCACAAGGTCTGACTACTACTCAACATGACATTATATGTAAATGATTCAAAAAGTATGTCATAGTAGGTGATACCACATTCTTTAAATGGTCCTATGATGGCATATTGTTATGTGATTAGGTAAAATTGAAGCCAGAATAGTCCTAAAGTAGGTTCACATGGCTGTTTGTGGGGGACATATAGGACAAAGAGCCATGGCTGCTAAAATTAGATGATTAGGTTATTCCTAGGTCTATATGAAAAGCAACTACCTATATAAGGTTAATACCTATGACATGTGCCCGTAGCATAGCAATATCATTCACATACCACCAACTAAGTTTCATACTACTCAGATCACTTGGCCATTTTAATGATGAGGGTTGGACATCATTAGACCTATTACACCTAAGTCTTCTACAAGGCATAGCTTCATCATCACTACAATTGAATACATTACCAAGTGGGTTGAAGCTATTCCCTTGAGAAGGACAACATCTCAACAAGTTTGTAAATTCATTTTGGACAACATAGTAGCCCATTTTGGCATACCCATGACCATAGTCACAGACAATGGATTGCAATTTAGTTGCCAAGAAGTAAAATATTTCTACCATGACCTAGGAATTAAGCATTCTATCTCATCACCTTATTACCCTCAAGCTAATGGATAAGCAAAAGTAAATAATAAGTCCATCATTAACTTTCCCAAGAAGATGCTCAACAACAACAAGTACAAATGACGTGAGCAGCTTGTCCATGCACTTTGGGCCTATCGAACAACCAACCATACAGCAACTAGTGTAATGACTTATAGTCTGGTTTATGGTTCTAAAGATATTCTACCTCTTGAATTATAGGTGTTGTCACTCCAAGTAGCTTTGACCAATTTCATTAATAATGAGTAAGGTAAGGAGTTTTGGATCATGGACCTAGACTTAGTGGAGGAGTAGTGGGTGTGGATGCTTACTCACATCAAGCAATATCAAGATGGGAAAAATAGCAACAACATCATAACTTGACCAAGTGTAAGATCAAGGAAGGTGACTTAGTTCTCAAAGCCACCTATGAGCATGTAGATGAATTTTCAGCCAACTAGGAAGCATCCTTCTTAGTCAGCAAATCCTACAACAATAGAGAATTCAGCATCATAGACATAAATGGAAATGAATTGGCCAATTCAATCAATCATTCCAATTTAAAGCCCTATTACATGTAGTCTGTAATGACCTTCATAGCCAACTTCAAGTAAGCTTGCATAAATCTTTCAATGGTCCGCTAAGATCTTAAATTGGTGCCATGGCCTGCTGAGGCCTTAAATCGGCACCATGGTCCACTATGACCTTAAACTAGCACCACTTCATGCCATGACCTTAAATTGGTACCATGGCCCACCATGGCCTTAAACTAGCAATTTTGGTATCCTAGATAGCTCTAGCTTTGTTTGTCATCTCATCATGCTATGTGGCCATGTGCATTGTAATGTGACAACATGTTTTCTTTGCTTATTTTTCTTGTCCTTTTGGAGTTTTTTTTGCAGGATGAAGCCTAAAGCCATCACAAGGATGCAATTCATTATGGTAGCAAGTCACCATGAGACCTTAATGTGCATGATTTGGTAAGTTTGTCCTATTGTGTCAAGAGTGCTTGTACCATTACCCTCAATATAGCACTACTCCTTGAGCCCAACCCCATAGCCTAATTATGACCCTCCATACCTTGAGTAAAAATGTTGACCAGTGTCTTGTATTTATGCACTTATGGCTATATGACATATTTTTGTCATGCTTCACCTCCAAGTCCACTTGAATGTAATGCATCTCATTCAATGGAAAATCATTAAGATCATCAAATGTAACACATCTCTTTCAATGGGAAAACCCTCAAGTTTGTTGAGTGTAACACAACTCACTTAATAGCAAAACTAGATCTAACTAGCCTTGGTAAAGAAACCTAATGAAGGTTTCACCCCACAAAAAAAAATAAAAAATAGGGGATGAAAATTGTCAAACCTGATGGCTAGTAAAGACTAATGGCTCCAAACATAAGAGAGAAGCCAAGTGAACCATGCTTCTAAATACAAAATGCATAACCTAAGTTGCCTAGCCTCCATGTTATTGCCACGATATAGCCATGGTGTCAACACTTGGAATACATTGTTAGCCTTTACAACCATCTCCCTATTACCTCATTAGCATTTCCTCATCATAACCTTACTCCATCATCATGAGCACTCTTCGATATGGTTTGACACAATTGGATTGAGCATAGAGAGGGAACGTTGGTGATGGACCTGATGTGGCATTTTGTATTCTTCGTTGATGCCTCTTAAGTCAATCCTCCAAACACCAACAAAGAGGGACCATTTAAATACCACCAAAATTTTCATGTTATAATCATTTTTCATCATTTGGCCTTCACCCCATGAAACCCAAGGTAAAACTTCATTGTAAATGTGAAGATTGTAACCCATGAGAGGGAAATTTCATGTATCTCATACTTTTGGGGTTGAAAATGCCTCATAAGTGGTCAAAGCCTCATCCTTGAAGTGGAAAAAGTTATGTATTATCTATATTTGGGCTTGGGGGATCAAAAATTCCTTTTTGGATGTCAAAAATGATAATTTGATGGGTTTTGTGAGTATAGCACTTTTTATGCTAGAAATGCATGCATGAGACGTGTAGTTCACCTACCCCCAATGTAGAGGGGTACAACCTACTTACTCCCAGCATGGAGGGGGTACAGTCCACCTACTCCCAACATGGAAGGTGTGGTATTCGTACATAGTGTGGAAGAGGGGGATATGACCTTTTTGCCCNATGTCAACACTCCATTACTTCAACATTGATCATACACTCTAGCAATGATGGCAAAAGGCTCAACATGGAAGAACAAAGCCAATGTGAATGGTGTGCCCCCATTACTATTTATAGTAAATAGAATGGCCATGGGGGTATAGTACTTTCCATACATAATAAGCATCTTCCAAATTGGACACCCATTTCACTTATACATGGTAGAAATTTGTAGTAATTTGTTAGCCAATTTGTAGCCTTTTGCAGCCAAATTACAACCATTTTTCAACCAAAATCATGGCTCAAAACCAATAAGAGCCAACCCCAAACACCATTTCAAGGTTTCACACTTTGGCATTTTTGAGCATTTTAAATTTTTTAGCATCCAAGAGCTCTTAAAAACTTATAGAGATGTAGCTTCTTGGAGCCTTCTAGCATGGAACCCCTATGACCTTGTAACCCTCATTACCCCCCTTGGAATTTGTGAGTTTGTGGCATCCATGTTGCACTCCTGTGATACTCAACTCCCAACATAGTGTATTCTAGTAGCCCAAATCCTTCACACTTTTCAACCCCCTTGTAGTAGCCAACATTGCAAATCTAGAGTAGTAGTAAAGAAGGTTCGATAGCATCAAGAGTGGCAGAATATCTGAATCATGGAGTTGATTACATTGACTTTAATGGACTCTGAACCCTCATCCAAGTGAAATCCCCTTTGCTCTCCTACAGGCACATCTTATACACATCCCTTAAAATCATTCTTTATTTTTTAAATAAAGTTTAAAATGTCAGTCTTGTGTGCATTTTGTATTTGCTTTTAGTTGTTCTTGTCTACATTCTTATTTTTTGCATTATTCATTTTTGCATTCTCTAAGTTCCCAAGTAATCTACTAAACCATCCAAGGCACCTTGAATCCCATTTTTCAAAGGCGATATGGATTCTAAGTTGAGGTTGCTACATGGAACTTTTGATTTTCCAATGATCAAATTTTCCAGTTGCAACACTATGCTATTTCCATCACGCAAAACACTGAGGACAACTCCATAGCCTGTATCAATATTACTTCCCAAAAGGAGTGGTATGATGATATCAATTTTTACCTTATGCATGGTGAATCTCCATAAGGTCTAACTATTTCTCAAAAGGACGTTATACATATAAGGTCAAAATAGTATCTCATCATAGGGGATAAGACATTATGTTGATGATCCTATGATGGCATATTATTAGTGTGCTTAGGAAAAACTTAAGCCCACATAGTCTTTGAGCAAGTTCGTAAGGACGTATGTGGGGGACATATAGGACCTAGAGCCATGACCACTAAAATTAGATGACTAGGTTATTCCTAGCCCTATATGAAAAGTGACTGCATGAAAAGGGTCAAAACTTGTGATACCTATCAATGACATAGCAATCTAATACACATGCCACCAACTGATTTACACACTACTTAGATAACATGGTCATTTCAATAGTGGGGATTGGACATCATTGGACATATAAACCTAAGTCTTTCATAGGGCATAGCTTTATCATCACTTCAACCAAATACTTCACAAAATGGGTTGATGCTATTCCCCTAAGGAATACAACATCTCAACAAGTCTATATATTCATACTTGATAACATAGTATCCCATTTCAGCATACGTATGACCATAGTCATAAAAAATGAACCATAATTTAATAGCTAAGAAACATAAACCTTTTGTCAAGACCTTGGTATTAAGCATTTCTTTTCATCATTGTACTATCCTCAAGCCAATGGACAAGCTAAAGCTAGCAACAAAGCCATCATAAACTTGCTAAAAAGATGCTAAACAATAGCAAATTCAAGTGGCATGAGAGGCTTGTCCACACAATTTGGGCCTACCAAAAAACCTATCAAACTACAACTAGTGTGACCTCATATAGCTTGGTCTATGATTTTGAAGTTGTTTTGCCTCTTGAATTCTAGGTTCCATCGCTCAAGGTGGCTCTATATAACTTCATCAATGATGAACAGAACAAGGAACTACATACCACTGACCTGCATTTGGTGGAAGAGCAATGAGTACATATGCTTGCTCACATCAAGTGATACCAAGAGAGGTAGAAGCAATAGCATTGTCATGACCTGAACAAATGAAAGATCAAGGAGTGAGACCAAGTCCTCAAGGCTATTCTTGAGCATGTGGACAAGTTCTCAACCAACTAGGAGGGATCTTTCTTAATCAACAAGGCCCATGGCAATGAAGCCTTTAGAGTGGCAAACATGAATAGAAATAAGTTGGCCCAATTTGGTCAATCATTCATATCTAAAGCCTTATTACATCTAATGCAACCTTCATAATAGGTACAAACCAACAAGTTGATGTCAATGGCATTACAACTAATGACAAGAGAGCTTACATAACCTTTCTCTATCTCTCTGTATTCAACATAGTAAATGAATTGTAAATATTTGGAACAATAGTGACTAATGGTGATCTAGTTTGTTGATTATCTCATGTGACCTTATGTATTATCATGTAACAACATGCTTTATTTGTCTTGTTTTATTATTCTCTTGGACTTATGCTTGCAAGATGACGCCTAGAGTTATTGCAAAGATGCGACTCATTACAACAAAAAGTTACCATGTTAAGCTCAATGTGTAAGATTTGGTGAGCTTGTCCTACTATACTAAGAGTGATTTCTTCATAATTCCTATCATTGCCTCTCTTAAAACTCAAATCCTGTAGCTTAATTATAACCTTCCTTATCCTAAATAACAATGTTGACCTATGTTTAATACTCATGCATTATGGTCATTTGACATCTTCTTTATCATGCTCCACCAAGTCCATTGAATGTAACACATCTCATTAAATGGGAAGATCAAATTAAACCTAGCCTTAGCAATGAAACCAAATGAAGGATTCATCCCACCAAAAAAAAGGAGGGAAGAAAATTGCCAAGAAGCTAAGAGGCCAATGAAGACCAAAAGATAGATCAATAGCTCCAAACATATAAAGGGAGAAGCCTAATTACCAAAACATTCTTGGAGTGGAATTTTGATTCATCAAAAATACTACTAAGTGATCAAAACTTCAAAGCACAAAGGATGAATACCACATCAACTACCTAGTATGTTATTGCCATGATATAATCATGATGTCAACATTGAAAATTCATTGTTAACCCATGTGACCTCTCCCTCATGACCAAATATAGCCTTTAACCTATATCACCTCATTGTAACCCGATCTCATCATCACAAGCACTCTTTGACATGTTTTGACACTACTAAATCAAACATAGAGAGGAAGCATGGGTGATACACCTACAGTGATGTTTTGTATTCTTTGTCGATGTCTCTCAAGTCAATCCTCAAAACATTAATAAAGAGGAACCAATGAAACACCATCAAGAAAATTCATGTTGTAACTTGTAAACTTTACCATCCAACTTGAGGTAAGATTTTATTATAAATGTAAGGTTCTTGGTCCATGAACTGCAATCTTGTACACATTAACTTTTTGGGGCTAAAAATGCCTCATAAGTTACTACTACCTCACTTCCCAAGTGGGAAAAGTAATGTCATGCCTATATTTAAGCTTGGAAAGGTTGAAATGCCATGAGGACTACCAAATGTAACATATTCATTGGTTTTATGTGTTAGGAAATGAAATAGGAAAAAAAAGAAATAAAATATCACAAACAAACACACAAAAAAGAAAGATTTTACATGGTTCAACTTAACTTTTCCTACATCCATAGCTACACTATGGTCTTTATTGATTTCTAAGGTTTCACACTGATACACTAATTCTCCACCAAAGGAAGGCACATTACACCTATATATATAACTAGGATTTTTAACTTTCCAAACATAAATAGCTAAATTTTCTAGCTTTTCTTCCAAATTAATAGCTAGTAAATTTAGCTTTCCAAATTTTAACTTCCAAATTAATAGCTAGAAATTTTAGCTTTCCAAAAATGAAGAGAAAAAATTAGACTCCATTCTTGAACATCTTGCACTTGGGGGCTGATTTTCAAAATCCACTAATGAAACCTTGTACCTCTATTGCCCCATCAAAAAAATGGTCACCTAGTGTAGCACCTCCTCATCATTAACATTGGAAGCCAATTGAGGTAGTGCACAACCTTAGTTTATCCACAATAACAACTTTGGTCATCATGTGTGTTGGGTTCTTGCATCCAAGAATCTTTTTTAATAATAATTCTCCATTGCTTACCAATCCATGAATGTGATGATACCTCAATTGAATATGCTTTGATCTTGCATGGAATGCTAGATTTTTAGCAAGATGCATGGTGCATTGACTATCACTGTAAAGTGCATTGTTGTCTTGTGTCTTGCCCAACTCTTTTAGAAAATTCTTCAACTAAATTATTTGTTTACTAGCTTTTAAAATAGCCATATATTCTACTTCTATGGTTGAGAGAGTAATAATTTTCTGAAGTCTAGACATCCAACTAACAGTAGTACCATCCAAAGTGAAGACATAACTCATTGTACTTTTTTGACTATCCAAGTCTCCATCCAAATCATCATCTAAGAAGCTTTGTAAAGTAACATCATTCTTCTTAAAACAAAGTGCCATACCTAATATGCCTTTCAAATATCTAAAAATTTACTTCACATATTCTCAATTCTCCCTTCCTAAATCTAACATATACCTACTAACAACTTTCACTGCGTGAGCTATGTCCAACCTTGTACACATCACAACATACATCAATCTTCCAAGTGCTAAAGAATAAGGTACTCTAGCCATGTATTTTCTCTTCTCATCTATCTTTGGTGACTGCTCCTTGGAGAGACAAAAATGGCTTTCCATAGGAGTATTTCTGATCTTGGCATCTTGAAGACTAAACCTGCTTAGCAACTTTTCTATGTACTTTTCTTGAGATAGCTTCAAAAGTACCTCTGATCTATCTCTAAATATTCTCATCCCAAGTATCTGCTTAGCTGGCCCCAAGTCTTTCATCTCAGAATTTTTTGCCAATTACTGCATCAACCTAATGATCTCCTTCATACTAGATCCTGCAACTAGCATATCATCAACATATAATATCAATATGATATAACAATCCTCAAAATTCTTGAAATACCAGTAATGATCCATCTCACTTCTAACAAAGCCATTGTCACACTTGAACCCATCAAGCTTCTTGTACCATTACCTAGGAGCCTACTTTAACCCATACAAACATTTCTTCAATTTACACACTAGATTTTCCTTTCCTAGAACTTGGAAGCCTTTTGGTTATGTCATGTAAATGTCTTCTTCAAGATCACCATGTAGGAACATAGTCTTCACATCTAACTATTCCAAGTATAGATTTTCTACAACCATAATACTCAGCACCAATCTAATAGTAGTCAACTTGACTATAGGAGAGAATATCTCATTGTAGGCAATCCCTTTCTTTTGTTGAAATTCCTTAACTAATAATCTGTCCTTGTATCTCTTACTACCATCATGCTCATCTTTAACCCTGTACATCCACTTATTCTACAAGGCTTTCTTCCCCTCTAGCAACTTAGTCAATGTCTATGTTTCATTCTTCTCAAGGGATTTCATCTCATCTTTCATGGCTAACTCCCACTTAACTGAATCTTTCACCTACATTACTTCATCAAAATGCTCTGGTTCCCCAACATCAATCAAAAGTAAATAATGTAAAGAAGAATAATATTGTTGTGAAGGTCTAATCACTCTATCTAATCTTCTCAATCAAGGCTTAGGGGTAATTGGTTCTACTGCTATACTTCCATTTTCAAGACTAGATTGCACCCTTCTAGCCACATCATTTTTAGAAATTCCCTCTAACTTAATTTTTTCATGTTCTTTTGTCTATTCCCTTGCACACTTTGGTTCTATGCCAATCCTATCCTTAAACATCACATTTTCATTAAAGGTAACATTCCTATGCCTTATGATCTTCTTATTTTAATTATCCCAAAATTGCTAACCAAAATCATTAGATCCATAACTAATGAAAAAACACATTCTAGCTTTAGGATCAAGCTTATCTTTATCATTTGAATCAACATGTACATATGAGATAGACCCAAAAATTATCAAATGTGAAAGATTTACCTCCTTCCTAGTCCATGCCTCCTCTAGTATTCTAAACCCAAATACAATTGAAGGACCTGTATTAATGAGGTAGGCTACTATGTTAACTACATCTACGCAAAATTGCTTTAGTAGCCTAGAGTGTATTCTCATCCTCCTAGCTCTTTCATTCAAGGTTTTGTTCATCCGTTTAGTGATACCATACTGCTCTGGAACTCTTGGAATTGTCTTAACCATCCTGATCTCATTTTCTTAATAGAAATTCTTGAATTCTTTACTATCATATTCTTCTCCATTATTTGACTTTAGACATTTCATCTTCAAACCAATCTGCTTTTCAACTTTAGCTTTTCACCTTTTAAATGTAGCAAACAAATCATATTTATTTTTGAGAAAATAAACCCATACCTTTCTAGTGAAATCATCAATGAAGATGACATAATAGCTCGAGCCTCCGAGAGACTTTACTGAAGCTAGCCCCCATTCATCTAAATGCACCAATTCAAGCTTTTAGGCTTGGTTGAAGATTGTGTCTATGGGAAACAAACAAGGATTACTTTCTCAAAGACATAGAGGAAATCAAACTAACATCAACAGACTTCAAATTTGGTAACTTTCCCTTTGAAGCTAACAACTTCATACCTTTTTCACTCATGTATCCAAGTCTTTGGTGCCATAAGATCGAATCAACACCACAATCATCAATTGCCACTATTCCTTTCTTTGTTACAATCATGTATAATGTTTCCACCTTACTGCCTCATGCAAAAACCAAGTTTTCCTTGGTTATCATCCATGACCTACCTTCAAATGTTGTTGTATACCAATCTGAATCCATCTTACTTAAGGAAATTAGATTTTTCTTGAGTCCAAGAACATGTCTGAGATCTTGCAATTTTTGTTGCACCCCTTAGGTAGTCTTTATTTGAACTTCACCATTTTCCACAATATCCAAAGGTTCATCATCTATAACATAAACCTTTCCAAACTTTCCTACAACATAATTGTGTAACAATTCCTTGCATGAAGTCAAGTGGAATGAAGCACTCAAATCCAAAATCCAAGATTCAATAGGATTGTCTACACAACTGATCAAAGCATCAACAATAATCTCCTCAATTGCATTTGTTGATTCAACATCTTGAGTTTAATTCTTCTTCTTCTTTGGTGCCTTGCATTGCTTTCAAAAGTGACCCTTTTTATCACAATTCCAATAAATAACTTCTTTGTGATTTTTATATTTTCCTATACCTCTCAACTTCAATCTACCATTACCATGGTTTTGATCACATTGATTACTCTACCACTACTTTCTAAACTCAAAGAAAATCCTAAGGATTCACTTGACTCCCTTCTATGAATGTCCTCACTAAGAATCAAGTGTTGAATATCATTCAATTTTAATTTTTAATTACCTAATGAGCTACTCACTATAGTCACTATTGCAAACCAACTCTCTAGCAAGGATGATAGCAAAATCAATGCCTTGATTTCATCATCAAGGTAATCTCCAGCAAACTCGATTGACTAATAATCGCATTGAATTCATTGATGTGATCTATGACTAATGCACCTACAACTATCTTCAGATTAAACAACCTATGCATAAAATATACCTTGTTCGAAGCAAATGGATTTTCATGCATGCTTGACAATGTCTTTATCAAACCCATTGTGGTTTTCTCATTAACAATGTTGAATGCGATGTTTCATGCCAAAGTTAATCTAATCACACCAAGTGCCTGGCGATCTAAGATTTCAATCTTCTTATTCCATGGTTTCTAGCTTCTTCCCAAATGAGGTTTCATGTAGTTTCTTCTAGTACAGATAATGTTCAATCTGCATCTTCTAGAATCTGAAATCTTTGCCATCAAACTTGTTAATCTTAACCTTCCCTTCCTCCATCACTCCCACTATCCTTCACCAAGAAGCTTTCTTCAATACCAATTTTTAGGAATTGAAATAATATAAAAAAGGAATAAAAGATCATAAACAAATACAAAAATAAGAAAGATTTTATGTGGTTCAACTTAACTTTTCCTACATCCACGGTCGCACTAGGATTTTCAACTTTCTAAACATAAATAGCTAAATTTTCTAGCTTTCCTTCCAAATTACTAGCTAGTAAATTTAGCTTTCCAAATTTCAACCTTCCAAACTAATAGCTATAAATTTTAGCTTTCCAAAAATGAAGAGAAAAAATTAGACTCTATTTTTGACATTATGGTGGTCATGACCTTTACTATGCTACAGCTACACACACCCTACGTTAGAGTTGTCAGGTTTTCCATTTTCCTAGCAAAGGCCAATATAGTCATCACAATTTCCAGTAGCTATAGCATGGCCACCTTACTCATCATAAATTCTTAGCAATATTAACATGGCTAGTGTAGACACCATACTTTCCATTAGATTTCAACAATTTCAGCATAGCTCTCCAAGACCAACATGGTTGAGGTGAAGCCAACGTAGTAAAAGAATTCTCAACATTGGAGTTGTTGAATTTTTCATTTTTCTAGTAATGACCAATGTAGTCATCACAATTTTCAATAGTTATAGCATGGCCTACATAGTCATCACAAATTCTTAGCAATCTTCACATGGTCGGTGCAGTCACCATATTTCCTAGCAGATTTCAACAATGTCAAGGTAGCTCTCCAAGACTAGCATAGTTGAGGTGAAGCTAGCATAGTAACAAAAGTCCATTTACTATTTTTAGTATCTGATGTAATTTTGATGATCTTAGGGTGTCCAAACTTACCACAAATTGATAACTATGCTAAGAATTATGGCATGTTACACCTACAAATAACACCAATCTATCAGCAATCATGATAGAAATTTGCAGCCTAAAATTAGCAATATTAAAGCCTATCAAAACCAAACTTGAATACATTATTCAAGTTTTAAAAATTTTTTGCAACCTTATAATCTTTGCAACCTTGACCACTTCAAACTTGTTTGGCATTTGTAAGTCTTTTGGATTAAATTGGTATCTATCTAAACACTAGATATTCTTAGCGTAGTACCATTGCAACAAGAGTTAGAATCATTTACACCACTGGTAATCAAAGTTGTAGATTCAAGTAAAAACCAACAAGGAGTTCTTAGTGACCAAAGTTGGAAAATACTTGGATTGTGGAGTTTGACTGCAAAACACAACCTGCCAGCTTCAACAAGCTTCAAGCTCTATCCAAGCAAGCTTCTTATGCATCTAGACACATAATATGTACTCCTTTGAACTTTATACTTTAAACATCTTGTTGTTTTAATAAATTTTGTAGTTCATTTTTTGTGTAGAATTCATTTCAAGTTTAATTTCTATGTTTATTTTCATTCAAATCTATAGTTTAGTTTTTCATCTTTAACCTCCATTTACATTCTTCAAGTCCCTAGATAATCAACTAGACCATCTAGAGAACCTTGGATCCTCTTTCTTGGAGGTCCCTCGTATTCAAGATTAAAACTATTCTATGCCTATATTTTTTGATTTTTCCAACAACTAAATTTTTTAGGTGAAACATGTTGGTCCTAAAAAGTCCTCTTTCAATATTTAGGTTCATAACCATTTAGATGGCTATCCAGCTATAACTTAATAGCCCTCATGGCATTTCATTATTGCAACTATAGTGGAATTTCTCCATGCATAGGTGGAGCAAATGGAAAGGGAGGGTTGACCTTTTGGTATGTTAAAACCTTAAGGAAAATGGAGAATATAAGATGTTGTGGAGTGTGATGCTTAAGAGATGACATCTGCAAAGAGGTGTCAAAGTAGTAATAGCAAGAACTTGCCAAACATGAATGATGACTCAAGGAATGACAACTACAACAAGATGTCCAACAAGAAAGC
The DNA here is from genome assembly GCA_015680685.1 of Gnetum montanum. Classification (NCBI taxonomy): domain Eukaryota; kingdom Viridiplantae; phylum Streptophyta; class Gnetopsida; order Gnetales; family Gnetaceae; genus Gnetum; species Gnetum montanum. The sequence goes on from MNCI01009777.1 coordinate 228,833, forward strand.
TTGGACAATGACCTCATAAGAAAAGTGGGAGCAAGTGAAAAGAAGAAGACTACAAAAAATTCAAGATGCTCCAAGGATTGAGAAGAAGTCAAATTAATGGAAATAAGCTTCAAAAATCAAGAGTTCAAATGCAAAGAAGATTTCTCCTATCAAGAGAAGATGTATCCCTAATGATGAAGACATCTTGGCCAAAATGAAGGATGCCCAGAAGAAGACTTCTCCCAAAAATAGGAGACATCTTATTTCAAGAGAAGATGTCTCCCTAAATATGTCTCCTCAAAGATGTATCCCTTGAATGGAAGTCTAATGTAGAGGGACATCTCTCTCTCAAAGAAGACGTCTCCAATAATCATTAGATAGCCATTGCATGAATTCTGAGCTGATTTTGAAAATATCAAGCCTATAAGAAGACTTCATTCTCTTGGAAAATGTGCAAGTTGATGTGCAAGCAAGTCTCAACACAAGAAATCATTGTGATCTGCATTCTATTGAATTTGTACCTCATTGTTCCATCATTTTTATTGCAGTTTTGATTATATGGTACTGTGCTTCAGTCTACAAGGACCAACAAATCAGTTGCATCCTTCCCATGTAACTTATTTTTCTCTTTCTTGTTGCCCCACTAGGGTTTATACACTTCTTGAGAGAAGGCATTGTCATTAAGCATGTTGAGACCAAGCTAGATTGAGTAGTTGGTGTAGTGTCACAACACTTTAGAGTAGAGCTTAATTTGTTAAGGTTGTGGGATCCTTGAAACCACATTCTAAGCTTGTTGGGACCTNCGTTGTGGGATCCTTGAAACCACATTCTAAGCTTGTTGGGACCTAGCTAGCTTGAGTGGATTCACAGCGACAAATCACTATGGAGCGGGGCTTGGAGTTGTATAGGGTATGATACCCAACAATAGGGATTCCTTCTCACAAGAAGTGCATCAACCCAAACGGGGTAACAAGAAAGAGAAAAATTACAAGGGTAGGATGCAACTAATTTGTTGGTCTTTATACTTTGAAGCACAGTACAATATAATCACTTCCACAATACAAATGATGAAATAATGAGGTATAAATCCAATATTATGTAGTTCACAATGATAGCTTGATAATGACACTTTCTTGCACACAAAGCTTGCACATTTCCCAAGAAAATGAAGTCTTTGTATAGCCTTGATGTTTCTGAAATCACCTTGGGATTTATGCAACTACTATGTAACGGCTAGGATAGATGTCTTCTTTGAGATTAGGATGTGTCACTATTTAAACCTAAATTCTAGGTAGACGTTTCACACCCAAGAGAGACATCTTCTACAAGACATCTACATGTATACATCTTCTCCACATAGTAGACATCTACTATTTTTGCCAAACATCTTCTCTACTTCTTCTGTACTTCAACCAAGATGTCTTCTACTTCTTGTAGATGTCTTCTTAGTTTTTGGGCCTTGTTTCCTGATACTTCCTTTTGTTGATTTGGCTCATCCTTGATCTTGGGAACTTCTTCATTTTGTTGTAGTCTTCATCTTTGTCCTTACTCCCACTTCAATTCTTGAGTCTTCACTTTGACATCTTGTTGTAGCTTTCATTCCTAGAGTCTTCACATTGACATCTCTTTGTAGATGTCATCACATGAGTCCTTCTTTGTGTCCTAAAAAAGCATCACAATCCACAACATCCTATATTCTCCAATTTCCTTAATGTTTTGACATACCAAAAGGTCAACATGTAAGTAATCTACCCTCCAAGTGTAGAGTAACCAGGTTGGGGAACCATGTATGTTTGGATGTGGTTTTTATATCGATTTATTGTCAATGGAAGACTTATTCATCCCCCCATTCTAAATTCTACAATCCTTAGGGAGTAGTATTTGATGATGCAAAGTTGGATGATGGATACGAAGGAGGATAAGTAGAGAAAGAATCAAGTCATGGAGATGAGTTTGATGATAATATGAAGGGTAGTAGTGGTAATTGAAAGGACTTTGGCTTTCAGAGTCATAAGGAGATCTAAGTTCCTAGACATAGTATCTAAAGCAATCTAGCTCTTAGTAAGGGTACTACTGTCTGCGTGGTGGCATCACTCATGACTATGGATTTTGCCATTGCTGATATTACTTCTAAGGTTGATATGGCATTCCACTCGTATAGTAGTGTGTTTGGTGGAAATACTGCATTAGATTGCCTTTAGGATAAGGCAATCTCCTAGATGGCTACCTTTTTGTAATTTGGGTTTAAAGCATACATCCCAAATTCTTGCATAAGCAACATCATAAGACAACATCCCTTTGATGTTCATATTGACAAATATCACATCCATCACATTGGTTTCTGAAACTACAACCTTGTCTACCATGGTCACCCTACCTTTTTACTATGGATACTCTTTATCTATATTTCTTCTTCTTCTTTTGTCTCTTTCACTACTCCCCTACTTTATCTTTTTCTATAAAATTCTTAAAGTAGTTTGGAACTTCTCATCTAAGGATTCCTACTTTTATCCACCTTGACTGATGTTTCAAAAATATATTTTTGTATCAATAAGGTATTTCGTTGCACCACTTCATCTAATGGTGTGTCCTCCTCTATATCACAAAAATGTACCTCCATTTTACAAATGGAGGGATATCTATTATACTCCTCTACACTATCTTATTTTTTTTAACTATCCTTCTTCCTTGGCTACTTGTTCTATTAGCCTTTGGATTTGATGGGCTCTCATTTCAACAAGTCTATCTTAGGCATAGACCCCAAGAGTTTCTCTTATTTTTTTTCAAAGTCCATCAATGATATGGTGAAGTTGTTCCTATTGAGAGAACCCATAGCCTAGGCATCAGAGCATTAAAGAGTAATACCTTTCAAGGATTCAAGATTCTCTTGCTTCCATCTTTGGATCTTCTTCCTCAAATTGGACACTCAAGAGTACATTTGGTATTTTTCATTGAATAGTTCTAACATTGTACTTCATCAATGAATGGATTCTAGTTCCAAGACTCTGTACCAACTTTTCTGCTTTTTTTATAAGTATTGTTAGGAAAATTTTCAATTTCTACTATTCATTTTCAATAATTTGTAAGGCACAAGCATCATGGAAAAATTGCAAATGATGTTGTGGATCTACATTTTATCCCCCCTTAAAATTTAGAAATATTGTTCATATCCAATCATTTAATCCTACTATCCTTACCACATCCATTACTACATCCAGCATGTTCCTAGTAGTCAATAATAGTTCATCATCATTACCACATCCATGGTGACCCCTATGATAACCATGTCTCCCATGGTGAGTTTTGCTATGCTACCATTCCTAATGATATTCTCACTCCTCTTTTTATTGACTTCCATCTTAGGTCCTATCATCATGATGGAACCACCTATTATCTCCATCACAATCCTGATCATCCCTATCTTTACTCTATCATGGCTCCTCCTATTGGAGTTTGATGATGAGTATGATGGTGAAGACTAAGGACTAGGAGAATAGTGCCTTCTAGTCCTTCTTCTTTGATTCTTATCCTAATTCTTATTTTTATCTTTTTTCCTCTCCTTTTCATTATTCTTATCCTTAGATGAATAACTATGAGATTCATCATTTAAGGCTTCTTGGTCTTCCCATTACTAGGCTTCTCTAAGGTGGACTAAAACCATTAGTGAAAGGTGTCCTCCTCAAAGTCCTTGCCTTCTTTATACAACTGTAAGAACAAGGGTGATGGGAGATGCTTATCATTGGAGATGTCATAATGAGCCTCCATGTGTTTATGTAGTTGTACTTTCATAGGTTGATAATCCCTAGAGATGCTATATGTTACTTCATCTCAAACCCTACTACTTCAAGGCCAAACCTCTAGAGTTTGGTCATGACCATGACAAGAATAGATTAATCCAAAGGTAACAAGATGTTACCAGCCATATCTTACCAATACAATTGCTTATCCTAATGGAGGATGAAGGTGAATTCTGAATAATAGGGATTCATATGAGCATACACGACCTTTATCTACTATGGCTTCTCATTGGTAGTCTTTATGTCCTCTCCTGTTGTCTGTTGTTTTTTTTTTTCATCATGTGGTGGAGATTCTTTCCTATGAGAAGAAGCCATTTCAAAATAGATGTAAGTGCACCCAAGGATAATATTATTATTATGATTATGAGAGATACTTCATTATATTCTCCTTATAATTCCTTTGTATGAATTCACTAGTTAGCAATATTTTGTCCACTTAGCAAAACTAAGTCCCTAGCAACATCACCAATGATGAGTAGTTGGTATCCCCTACATCCAACCATATGAATGACAAGCATTCACTAGCAATTCAATCAAACTTTGTATACTTAGTTATCAAAGTAACCAATATTCCAAAATAGTAAATCATGTAATTGCAAGGTCGTTGTCTTCCTAACTCACACTCATGTGTTATCAATACATATGGTTAAGTGTGGTTAAGATACATTATTTATATTTTTATAAGTATTTTTATATTTTTTCTACTAATGGCTAGATAACTAAGTAAACATTAAATAATTAAGTGTCTAATTAGTTAACTAGTCTATTAACTAACTTATCCTAATGTGGAGTAATCATTCCCATTTTTCATGCACATCCTGAACTAGTATTACTACTACTAGGTTATCAAGTGGCTATTACTAGGTGTACCAAATATCCACTACTTGGGTTACCAAGTGCTAATACTACTTCTTGAATTGGTCATACTTACGTGTCTATGATTAAACATATTAACTAATTAAAATATTAATGTAAAGTGCATAGAAAGTAAAGTGTAGAAAAGTAAAGTTCAACTAGTCTAAGTGCTACAATGGATGTAGGAAATCTTGATTTTATTACCACTCATGCCAATGCATTTAGGTATATAGGCACTCAAATAAAACTTCATACAATCTTTTAGATCAATACTATGGGAAATTAGAGAGAAAATATTCTAACTATAGGAAGAGAAAACTACAAGAATTCAACTAAGGCTACAATTAAAAGATGTCATAAATGTGAGTGATGCATGCATTGACATAGGTAATGAATACATCAACATTGACATATCTGCATCAATGCATCCTACCATGCATCAATGGGTATATGTCAATGGGGCTACATCAACAGGCATTTGTCAATGCAACCTCTCTTATTGATGACTCATCAACTAGTCTCAAAAGAAAGGAAGAAACAACATTAATCATTAGATTTAGCATGTGTACCTAAGAAGACCTTCCTCAAGAGAGAGATTTGAAGGTAGACAATCACACTTTTGATCTTTAGGTTGAGCATGTTCCCAAAAAGATCTTCCAAATGAGTGCCAGAGGGGTTGGCAAGGGACGATTTGAAGATGAATGACATGAAAGAAAATGTGAATGTAAATGATGTGCAATAGAGGCTTATCATTCTAACTTCTTCCTATTTCATACAAGCATGTAAAGTGAATTTCATTCTAAGCCCCCATCCCTTGGTACTTCTTGGTGAGGTGGCTTGTATTGCAATGTAGTCATGGTCTATATTGTACATTTGTAATTCCTCCATATTAATCTTATCATGTGTCTAGTCCTTATTTTTATGTCTTAGGTCTTAAAGCTATGGGACTAGCTTTACTCAGTTGTGGAGGAATGATGAGGCATCTAGTGGTAATTTGTATGTCAATTATAAGCCCTAGATTTAGGAAGTGTTTCATATGCCCTATGTTTATATTCTAGTGTATTCAGTTGAAGTTCTTGGTCTTTTGAGATTCACCCTAGCCCCCTATGTCACACTTTGAGATTGTTTTCATGATTCCAACTTCATTCAAATGTCCTATGATTCATCAAGTATGCTTCCTCAAGTTCTAGCTTTCACTTAGGATCCATCACGTAAAGTATCTCTTTTTTTTTTTATGGGAGGAGTAGGGAGGGGGAAAGGGGAGGGGGAGGGAGGATTGGATGGACTAATAACCCTACATCAGTGTGCCCCTATCAGCACACCCCCTACTTGTCCAATTCAGGCCAAAGTGTAGAAAGTGCATTTTAATTAGCTAGGGATGATTGATGGACCTTTGTTGATGTCTGAGCATTATTAAAGCTCCTCTATTTTATTATGAAAATTATAAATACTCAAGATGAGCTCTCCCATATAACTTAGACCCATCTTATGCACAACTTTAATTTCATTTGAGCTTTTAGTATCCAATTTATGTGAAGAGCTCTTCCTTCCTTGGGTAAGTTGATTCATTTCCTAGTATTGTGTGTGTTTTAAGTTGTTTCTTTCACAAGTACGGCAAGACTCTATCAAAGTGCTACCTTGCTCATGTAGCCTAGAACCATTTGACTGATGTGGAGACTAGTATTTTTATGGTGAATAAAGCTTACGATTTTCTTTTATTTCACCATTAATGCTTGAAATATTGAAACACCAAAAATATTATAAAACATTAAAAACTATAAAAATATTTATTTATTTCTCATTTTCGTAAGGTGCAATGATTCACCCTTACCCAAGGAGGTTACAACTATACAACATAGTGTTGGGCTATCGAGGTTGTGACTAAGAGTCATACTTATTGCATTTCATGTGTGGTGTTGCACCTATCCCTAAGAGGGATTGTAACAAAAGCATTGCACCTATTCCCACAAGATTGTGATGCATGTGTGTTTATATTTATTTTATTCTTATATTTACAAAATACATAAAAATAGAACATAAAATTATAAATATTCTCTCTATCTCTCACAATGGCAACATCATTTTTAATTATATTATATGTATTATAATATCTTTTTATATTTCTTAAATATAATGACATACAGTAGTGTTCTTGGCAATCCACTCAACATTTTCTTCAAAGCTTACAACTAGATTGCACTGCATTCCATATGATAAATCCCATTAGCCAAAACCATTAAACATATCCTCCTTTTGCTTTGTGTTTGATAACTTCTCCTTTTTTATTAAATTTCATTATATATAGTGACTTATAATTAATTAGAATTCTTCCTTTTGGTTTGTTAACTAATTTTCATATTTTATTTTTCATGATGGCTTTGTATTCTCTATCCATGACTTCCTTCCACATGTTTTAAAGATTCTTCTATATTTTTTAATTCTAGAAAATTGGTATTTGATCTAGCTATTCTTCTATCAAATTATGTTGTTAATGGTATTTGATATAGCTATTCTTCTATCAAATTATTACCTTCCATTTATTCTTCAAGGTGATCTCTTTGTAGCCATATTTTAAGATTATTTTGAACTTATAACCTTTCACTTAAAAATTAAAAATCTTTCATGACAAATTTTTTTTCTATGAATTCAACATCTCTAGATGAGTGTAATTTTTTCTCTATAGGATCATAGCAAGTGTATCCACTTGTTTTAGTATCATAGCCTATAAAAATACATTTATTTCCTCTATTGTCCAATTTATCTATGAATTATTTTGAAGTCTTGACATAATGATGATATCTAAATGTTCTCATGTGTTTTATATTTGTAAGTTTCTTGTAGAAGAGTTTGTATGGGAACTTGTCCTTGTTAATACTACTGATAATTCTATTGGTGATGTAGATTACTACATTCATGACCATGCTCTAAAAGTTGTTAGAGATTTGGCCATTTTTTTTAGAAGACATCTTATCATATCTTGTAAGGTTTTGTTCTTTCTTTCTACAATGTCATTTGACTATGGATTGTATCCACATGTGGTATGATAAGAAAAATGTCTTGATTTGTATAGAAATATTTGAATTCTTAATTAATTAATTATTTCCTTCTATTTGATCTAATGACTTTGATTACTAGGCCCATTGTATTTTTCTTCATAGTGTAGAAGTCTTTGAATTTGATTATTATCTTATCCTTGTTCTTCATGTTGTAAGTCTAGGTTCATCTTGAATAATCATCTACCATGACAAGAGTGTAATTAGCTCCTCCTATTGAGGTGATAGGAATTAGTCCAATGAGATATATATGGAGAACATTAAGAGGGTGATCTTTCCTTTGCATAGTTGTAGTATGAGGATTGTCAGTTTACTTTCCATGAATGCAAATTTCATACTTTTCTTGGAGTATCTTTAATTTGAATTCTTATTGCATTCTTCAGCTTTGACATATTTTATAGGTTGTTAAATGAAGTGTGTCCTAATCTCTGGTGCTAAGGTTTAGCTTCTTCTTCATTTTTTTTTTAATGTTTGAAGGTGCTTTAATGTGAATCTGTATATATTTTTCTCTTTGAAATAGTAATCTTAACTATGGTTTGATTATTGTCATGGATGAGGTTGCCTTCCAAATCATAGTGATTACAATATATACAATAGATTCTATTATTATAGGCTTTTATTCTAATAATTTCTTCTTTAGTTTACTTTTTAATGATACACTAGTCATTTTTGAAGCTGATTTTTATTTCTTTCTCAGCCAATGTTCTTACTAAGATAAGAGGGTTTAAGAGATTTGGTACATAGAAGACATCAATGATGGCTATGACTTTGTTGTTGGGTAATTTGATAATGTAATTTCTAATTGCTTCTAGATCAAGGTGGCTACCATCTTCTATTTTTATGTTGCTACTTGGTTTGTATTGTAAAAGATGGGACTTATATATTTTCATGTGATTAAAATAACCACTATCTATAATCCAAGAATCTTTCTTAATTAAATTGTTAGAATTAAGAGCTTTGATCTTACCTTAATTTTCCTCTTGATTCATGGTTGAGTTTATTGCTCCTTCTTAATTCTTATCCTAGAGTTGTAGAGTATCAAGCCTAGTTCTATACTGGCATGATTTTATGATGTGACCTCTTTTTTTATAAAGTGTGTATGAAGGAATGAAATAGTATATTTGTGAATTTCTTTATTTTTGAGAATTCCATCTTCCCCTCATGAAGTCTCTACCTCTGTTGTCTATTTGTGGGATCTCTAACATGTCTAAATTACTTTGGTCTTAGGCATCATTCCTATTGAATCTTCCTCTTCCTTTGCTAGCTATCAAAACTTGTTCTTTATCATTTTTATCTATTCTCAAACTTTCTAGTATTCTAATCTAGGCAAATAGATCATTGATAGTGAGTTATTTGAATTCTTTATTTTGTAGAAAATTCATCATCATGTTTTGATATATGGAATCATTGTATAGTACTGCAACCACCTTTTGTACCTTCTGATGTTGTGTGAAGTCACATCCACATTCATTAATATTTTGTATGCTATTATACATTCTCACAAAAAAGTCTTCAATGTCTACATCCCTATTAATTTGAATTTATCAAACTAAATTTTGTACAGATTTTTTTTGTGTTAATTTTTGGTGTTAGGTAATTTGAGCATAATCTTTCTCATAATTCTTTGGAAGTTTTCAAGAAGCACAATCTTCTAGCTATTTTTCTTGCACATTAAAAATAATAATCATTCTTGTATGAGAATCTTTTATCTTTTCCTTTTCTTCTTCTAGTAGTTCTTGAATTAGAAGCTCTTCTTTGTTTTATTCATTTTGAGGTGATCTTGATATATGCTTCTACAAGCTTTATTGCTTCCCATACTTTGCTTACTATAAGTCCTTTCATCATTTTATTCCAAAGAATAAAATTTTGAGTCCCATTGAATATAATGGAACATTTAGCTATTTCTTTATTTCAACTCATGGTAACCAAGCTCTAATACCAATTTTGTTGAATAGAAATCTTGAAAATTTCTAACTTAATGCCTTAGGATCTATCAAAATTCTAATTTATTTATAACCAAAAATTGTGATATTGCAACATGAGTCATGGTTTAGTTGGAAATAAATATTAAGATTTTATAAGAATATCACAACTTCAAAATGAGTCATGGTTACTTCTCCATGACTTTACTATGTGTCATGTTAAATTTATCTTATATGAACATTCACCAAGAGTCATGGTCATTGCACCATGAGATCATCCTGAGTCATGGTAAAATTTTCTTGAGAGACTTTTGAACCACAAAGCAACTGCAAGTTGTGGTTGATAGCTTTTATATCAACCATTAGGATACCATTAGCCATGGTCTAAAGAAAATGATCTCAGAAATACCACAAGTAAATATGGACTCATGGTCTAAAAACTTGCTATACCATGACTTGACCACAAGTCATGGTCAAACTGTTTTTCACAAATTTCTTGACTTTGGATGATCAAGACATGATGAGTTTTATATTTACCGATTCCCTACAAAATGTTTCATTATCTAAAATGAATATTTTTAAATTCTTTTTCTTGGTAGAAATGGCAAATTAAATCAAACTTGTAGATGATCTTTAAAACTTTGAACTAGATGAATTTGATGATGAAAACTTGTTAAAAATGGAATTAAAGTTTAGTAAAGAGAATGTTGATTCAAATGTAGGATGTCTTGTATTTGAATGATGGATAGGAGAGATGACTATTTGAGAGATCAACTTGAGTTGTTGGAATGAACATGAAAACCAGTTTGGTAACAATGAAAATTGATGATGTTGTGAGAACTAATTCTTTATGGAATATGAATAGTTGTTAAAACATAATAATACTTGTAAGAAATTCATAACAAGAACTTCATTACATAAAAACTAGGTCATTACATTCATGTATGGCCTTATAGTTTATAAAAAATAATTGGGGCCATACTTAGAAAATTTGAGTAGTTCTTGATAATAAAAATAAAGAAATTTATGCACAATAAAGATGACTTGGGAGAAAAAAAGGTTACATCCATCCATTAAATCAAGAAAATAAATAAAAATATTTTACCTTTTAAAATTTTACCCTCATGTAGATAGTGGCATTGTACACTGGTGTTAACACTTTCAAGTCCAATATTATATTTGAGAAACATTATGAAGGTATGGTAGGACATATAAGAAGAGAAAACCCCCTTAAGCTTGTTGGGAGGAGCTACTATTGGCCAAGTATGTCTATCAAAATCTTCAAATTTGTAAAAGAATATTTAACATGTCAAAAGTTCAAAGGTGAAAAAGAAATAGAAGGATATTACTTATCATTTCTTATTACTAAGTTAGAATTGAAGAGTATGTCAATGGATTTTGTTGGGAGAATTTCCAAATAAAAAATGAAAAGAGACATCTTTGGCAGGGAAGAGACGTCTCTGGGATAGGAGAGATGTCTATAACAAGGTAGAGATGTCTTGCACAAGGATGAGACATCTTCTTGGATAGCTTAGCTTATGGGAGAGATGTCTTTCCAAGACCAAAGACATCTAGCATGAGTGGGGAAAGGTTGAAATTCAGCTATGAAGGAACCAAATCAATAGAAAATGACAAGAAAGCGATAGGTAAGGATCCAACAACCATAGAATAAGAATTAATGAAGAGCAAGTATAATCCATTGGTGGAATCAGTGTGGAAAACTCAAATTGTCAAGAAAAATATAAGCTAGAAATCTCACAATGCAAGAAGTCACACCCACATGACTGAAACAATGATATGAATGACAAAATAAGAATTCAACTAAACTATCTCAAAATTAGAGGAATTGAGATATGCATTGACAAGATCTAGAATTGATAAAAGGGAAAAACATATCTAGGAAAGATGTCAAAAATGAATTAAAATCATAAGATTCTAAACTGCCCATCAAATGAAACCAAACCACATTCTCTCTCCACGTATAAGATAATACCAAATAAGAATCATAGCAACACTACTCATTTAAGAGCAAACGATATAGACCCATTGAGCAGCCAAGCCCATTCCCATGAAATTGTTGATGATAATTCTTACAAAACCCATACCCTAAATCAATGGAAACAGCATTATCATCAATCAGAAATTATACACAACAAATCTACTATATTATATTTCAAGATTTTCAAAACAATATTTAATAGCCCACAAACACCATCCCATCCCATTAATGTGCACAAACTTGCAAATAAAAATGAAAAAGAAGCCAAGATTACTTGCCTCTAAATTTGCATGAAGAAATCCACAAGAGAAGAGAACAATGCAACAAATACCTAAGGGAAGCATAACCAATCTAAAATCCATGAGCATCTCCACCAACGTTAATCTTCCATAGCACCTCTCTGTCATGATCTTGAATCATCAAGATATGTGAAATGAGAGAGTCACAAAAGTTTTAATGGAAAATTAACAAAAATCATGGAATGGAAGAAAACAGCCAATTACCAAAACAAGTATTAAACTAAAAAATATTTTTATTAATCCTACTCACCTCCCAAGTAACTTCTGTAATTTGATGTAACATCTACTCATACTAAAATAATCAACAAAGTAAATTCTAATAAAACATTGTTCCAAAAATATCCTGTAAATCTCATAAAAGAAACTAAAACTAATTAAATTAAATATAACTCAAATAGCTACCAACACTGTATAACAAACAAGATCATAAGATACACCCTAGGAATATCAAGTAAACTATAGATCACTAGCCATGCAATGCTCCCAACTAAACCTCTCATAAAATCCTACACACTTGACAATAAGATTAATGCATACACACACACACCCCAAAAGATACATAATAACATTATTACATACATGCATCTTAAAGCTCACTAACATGAAATATCAAATGTGTAACCATAAAATATATTAAACTAATAACATGCATAACAAACACCCGAGCACAAGTAACATGATCTCAATAAAGGATCATATGTACCAAGGGTATCAAAATGAGGGTTGTTACAAATGTTTCTAAATAGTTACAAATACAACATTCAAGTCATTTAGGCATAAGAATGGAAGGATGAATGAAAAGATAAAATAATATATTAATAATGTTTGATTCAAAAAAAAATTAAAAAAATAAGAATTGAAAAGTTATTCCCATCTCTCTCTATATTATGAGATTTGATGGAAATAACATTTCAATTCTTATCTCTTTAACTTCCAAAGAGTAAGACATCTATTAACTACAATTCCTTAGAGTTTCTCCTTATTGGAAGTTCAAGTAACTAGAGTGCAATTCTTGAAATATATTCACATTTTTCTCATTGAAACAATAGTTCTAAATCCATGCAAACCCTACTTGCCCTTTTTAAAATATTATTTACAAAGACAATATAAAAAAAGGTAGAGTTGAACATAAAAACATGATTTAAGGAACCTTACATTTTGAAGTCTATAATTTTATATGCATATTCACTAGTATAGGGCATGCCACAAATTCATAATGAAACCTTCAAGAAGAAATTAAATAAAAAGTCATACTAGTTTATATAAGTACTAAATATTCGTAAGGATTCCGAATACAAATTTTCAAATTTGAATTAAAGAACATCAATATATAGCATTAAGTAGGATGTGAATTTGATAGGCACTAGTAAAAGAGTGACATTTTTTAATTGACTATTTAGAATTTTTCCTTATTATCTTAATAGTTCTTTATGTAAAACTATAAATTTTAATTTTTCAAACAAAGCTATCCTCCATAGTTTAAAGATGTTGAAAAAAACTATAAATCATAGTATGATTAACCATTATTGAAATGCACATGCAACTACCATTAAGCATACAAAAATCATTCTTAAGATTCTAAGTTTGAGAAATTAGAGAGAATGTATTACAAGGATAGTACACTAAAAATATATAGCAAATGTGAATATATACATATGCACACAACAATTAATGATATGCAAATATAATTTTACGTGTTTTGCAAAATGTGAAACTTAAATTTTTGCCTTAATTTTACTAGGAATATCTCCAAAAAAAAATGTAAACGGGTATCAAATTCACATAGTATAATCAAGAATAAAGAAGTAAGCCTCCTTGAATAACTATTGCAAATGAGACTAAAACTAATCCCATAAAACCCTTCTTTGTTTAAAGAACTAAAACCCTCCTTTGTAAGCTTTGATTTGGTTATAGATGGGTAAGACCATACTTGACAAGGGTACAAAATAGCAAGGTTCTCCAAAGTCTAATGTTTCTTTAAAAAAAAAATGAACTATATATTTGTTACTTTTAACATGGCACAGACCATGACTATAACCCATATACCATCATGGACATCTATCTCAAAACCTATACAATTCACCATATTAACAATGGTAAGTCCCAGTTACTTCAAATATATTCACAAGCACTTTATATGTAGTCATAGTGAACAAATGGTGATGAAGTGAGAACAAATCCTATTTATCATATTTTACTATCTTTTAAAAAAATATTAATTTCTTAGACATTCTAGAATTACATATGTAATAAAAAAAGAACATACCAATAAACACATATTTGAATTATATTAAATTCCACTACAACTCTCAAATGTTAACAATTCTAAATTCTCTTTCCACTTTGATTGTTCACTGTCATGTGTTAAATTAATTATATGGACAAGTTTTCAAATGCTTGAAATAATAAAGTTTTCTAACAATTTTAACATTTGAAAATATATGCAATGGCATAATATTCATTAGTCTAGCATCTTGGATATATACTATCAAACTTAATAAAATCATGAAGGAGAATCTAACTAAAAGTGGAAAGCTTGTTGCTTTTTATTGAAGCCTTCAAACTATGTATGCAAACAATCATATATATGGAATTTAAACTCTTCTAAGTGGACAAAGATAGGTGTCAAGCAAAAATTAAGTTATACATCCTTCTTTAAGGAATAAATGATTATTTCAATGCACAATTAACATAATAAATATTAGATGAATATAGATTTAAAAAGTTTTCTCAATTCTAAGAGACTTGCTTACCTAGATGTGGGGGTTTCAAGAGGAATAATAAAAGATATGTTGATACAATGTTGCTCTTTTTATGCTTATGCATCTAACCTTGACATAGACTCCTTCAAGTATTTCAAGATTGAACAGGGTCTAATCCAATAGCTTAGAGATAACAACTCTTTTTGTCCATTAATGATGGAATTAGTTGTCCAATATAATTTGCATAGGTTTTTTTTTAAATTTCCAAATTTTTTAAATCATTGCACTGTAAGGGTTTGAAAGCTGTCAAAAAAATGATGGTTATTTGTTTGATGTACAAAATGCCACCAGACTCTGAAGTGAATAAAGCTCTCCCCAACAATCATGAGAAAAAACCTATGCTCATGTTATTTAAATAAATAAATATAAAATAAATGGTTTAACACATGTTCTTAATTGCAAGCAAATAAAAGATGCTGTCTTTAATGTAGTTGATGTGAAGTATTTCGTAATAACCTGTTTAATTGATTTTATTATATTTTATGGATTCTAAATTGTAAATTTATGCTCACCTATTGCAACTTCAGCTTGCGATTTGCCTTATATATATGGTTTGCAACATGCCAACCACACTCTACGTGATTTGCCCATCAACATTCCTATTAAAAAAGATGTTATAATTATTATAAGAACAATTAAACAATCATTCATATACCTGCGTGATCAACCAAGCCTATCTCTGGATTAAAATCATTTCCTTATACCTGCTCATCTAGTCTGATATGACTTAATTTTATTCTGCTGTTAAAGCTTTTCACCTTTTCGATTTTATTTACTACGGATCTGGAATCAGCTGTTTCTATTTTGTACAAGTTCGTGAGGCATGTTATTACAATGGTCTATTTTTTATTTGCAAAAATACAATGCATGTATTATATTTCCTGGTTTGATATAGCCTTGCTCATATGAGGTTCCAACTTTGTTACACGGGAGCTTAGTAACTGCATATATATAGCTCTCACGATTACATCGCTTTTAGAAATCACCTTTACTCAACTTGTATGTCTATGTATTTCTTTGGAGAAACACTCCTGACCAAAGGCAATCATATTGAGCTCCGAAGTAAATTTAGACCATATATATCTTCATTTGTATATCATTTCATGTTAGCAACTTATTAGAACATACCATCCCAAGAACATGCAGGAGCATACAAATTGTATTATTAAAATCCTTGAGAGATGTCATTGAATGACCTTGAGATCGAGAATGGCATGTCAGATGGTTCATTCCTACTGCTGCTTTTATAAGGCAGGATCTCTAATAACTTGTGGCTTAAAATATGGTTTAACATAGTTACCGAGCAATTCTGCATAAACTTCATATCGAGCTGTCATGCGAAATCCCCATTTATCTTTGACCTGCCTACATAGGTTAAGATCCATATCTGCAATAATCAACCCATCTTCATGGCGAGATAAGCAAGGTGTACAAGAAGAATCAGGAGCCGAAAAGTAGCTTGAACCATAGAAGTGTCCGAAATCTGCATGCTCAGGCTTTCCATCCCCTGATGTGAATGGATTAGGAAACACTTCAGTTCCAACACGATTTATGGATCCCACGTAGTAGCTGTTGGCTATAGCTGCATTACGTGCCTGTCAGAATGACACAATCAAATTAGAAAAAACGGAATAAAAATGGTCTTGGATACAAGTAGTAGCAGCAATTATCATAGAATACAATCTTGCAAAACAATGGTTGTTACTTTAAAAAAAACTGTATCAGCCATTTTTTACACAAAGTGCCAACAAATATCACCTCAATGGGCCACATAGGTTCACTAAGATCACCAACTGTTGCTGATGGATTGAAGACTATCTCTGCTCCATTCAGTCCAAATGCCATCCAATTCAATGGATGGTGCCTTCCATAACATATGTTAACAGCTATCTTTCCATAGCACGTCTCAAACACAGGGTGGCCAGTGTTTCCTTCCATATAATATGTGCTTTCATTGAAATCACCAACCCTTGGAATATGGTTCTGCCAGAACAGCATTAAAATGAGAATTGGGGAAAAAAAACAATGTCTTTTGGCTTGTAATCATATAGAATGCGGCTCCCACGTTTTTATGGCCTTGGACTTGAAACACTTCATGAAAAATGGATGTCCATGAAACACAGTCAATGAGTCAAATATAAAACTTCACTTGAAAACCGTAGAACTAACATTACCTTTCGATGTTTCCCTATGATATTCCCATGATTCCCAATAACAACTGCAGTATTCCATATGGTTTCACCATGATTCATATCTCGCTCAAGAATTGGATTAATAATCACCATGTTATACTTCTTTGCCAGATCTCTGAGAAATCGAGTTGAGTCTCCATCACAACTCTCTGCAAACTCACACCATCTCTTTTCTCTTGTGCAAAAGGCGAATGGCATTGTCCAGGCCTCCTGAAATATACATGTCAGTTGTCTCACACAAACAATGCACAACATATGCAATAACATAACGACCAAAATTTTGTTGTAACCTGCAGACAGATAATATTCACATTGGCAGCACCGGCAGCATCAATCATGTTCTTTACTTTTTGAGCTATAGCTTTCTTTTGGTCTGAAAACGGTGCAGTTGTGGGAAGAACAATTTTATTCTGAATTAGCCCAACACGCACCATTCGTGGAGTTCGCATTTCTTCTTTCTCAGCATTAAAGCAATATGCCTTGTAAAAACGAATCACAATCAAAATACAAAATAAGCAATTTGGGGAAATTATAGGTTTGCAATGTTATCTCACAAACACTGCAATTACATGAAACATATATTCTAATAAGAGTTTACATGAGGATTTTTGCAAAGATTACAGTGAAGGTTTGATGCATTTGGTTTTGGTGAAGTATACAATAAGGGTTTGATGCAGTGGTTTTGGCAAAGATTGCATTGAGGGTTTGATGCATTGGGCTTTATCAAAGATCTCAGTGAGGGTTTGATGCATTGGTGAGGTTGCAGCAAGAGTTTGGTGCATCAACAAGGGTTTTGGCAAAGATTGCAGCAAAGGTTTGGATGCATTGCTGAGAGTTTTGGCGAAGATTGCAGTGTAGGTTTGGTGCATCAAAGAGTGCATTGACTTGTTCGATCTAAGGGCACAATATACACCATGTCTGAGGGCACAGCAATCCTAACTCTTGACACAGGTATTTTTGGAGGAAACAATAACACATGAATGGCTGACAGGCACACATTTGAAATGTATTTACAACTATGGAGGTGAAGAATATTTTATGTAGCTGGAACTACCCATTACCTTTTTTGATTTTGTCTAATCATTTATGAATTTTCAATGTCAAACCACGAAAGAATGCAGGTCATTTCTAATGGAGGGGACAAGTACCCAGATGATAATTGCTTTTTCCATCCTTGGGCTTTTGGATGCAAACTGTGGAATAAAATTTTTTTTGGAATGAAGATGTTGTTGGTTCTTTGTGCCATAAATGGAATTTAATCTATGGTATACCAAGTTTCTCACCTTTGCAATGCAACTAACTGATCTGTGGTATACCAAGTTTCTTGGAAAACTGATCCAGATGCTGCAAATCTTTAAAATGCATATTTATAAAAAATGTCAGAGATGTGGTGGATCTAAAAGCAAATTGGCATGGCCCTCGTATCTTGCACTTGCAGCATTAAAAAATGAGAGTTAAGAGATGGATTCCTAAGCTTCAATCTTCTGCTATGGGTCCTATCCCATTTTGGGAAATTCAAACCTAGTTTGGAGCCAAGAGAGAGCAAGATGACTTTTCAATTCCAATAGTAAAGGCAACACCTATACATTTGCTACTTGGTTCGTGTGCAAGCCACAATTGAGAACTAATGGCCAAAGGAATCAACCAAGAATTAATTACGAGTAGCTTCCACATACCTTTATGTGTCTTGAATCTATTGGGCAACATAATGGAGGAACCTCATCCTCCATGCCCAAATGAAGGTCATTTGCTAGAACCTCACATCAAGACACCATTCGGCACTCATGGTGTTCTAAAATTCTGATATAATATGCACACAAGAAACAAAAGAAAATGAAGAACATGGTTTTTTTTTTCTTAGGAAAATTTTTGGTGAGGTGGGATATGTTTTCCAAGCAACATGAGGTCAATTTGGAGGAATTTGGATAGTTGGGTTTTTCAAAATGCTAATATGAATTACTCGGTAACTGCACCCCTGGGACAAGTCTGGGGGAGCTGCCCCCCCACCTTCGGGTGCGCAGGCTTTCCTTGACTTCCTAGATACGTACTCCCTAGTTGACTTACCCATCGCAAATTGCTAGTTCACCTGGAGCAACCAACGGAAAGGGGTGCACCGTATCCTTTCCCGCATTGATCGGGCCTGCATCAGCTCCGATCTCCGCCTCCGCACCGCTGTTCACGTGACGAGGCAGGAAAGGGCCGCTTCCGATCACCGTTCGCTGGTCATTTCCATTGGATCGGCTAAGCCCCAGGCCCCACGCCCCTTTTGGTTCGAGGCCACATGGCCTCTAAGCCGTGGCTACGCCCCTTGGTTGAGGATATCTGGGCTAATTACCAACCGAATAGAGTGGACCCTCGAAACTTCCTCAAAGAGGCCTTGCTCCAGCTAAAGTGGGTCATTTGGGCCCTCTCGGTGGAGGAAAAATTCTCCTTCCGATCCAGCCGCCAGATGGTTCGTGCGCAGCTGGGACAAATCCAGGCGCGGCAGGAGACTAGGGAGGACTTGCACTTGGAGGAGATGCGTCTCTTGCGACAACTTCAGAATCTTGACCAGGAGGAGGAAACATATTGGCGGCAGCGATCCCGGGTTAGATGGCTCCGAGAGGGGGACAGACAAACAAAATTCTTCTTTGCCATGGCCAAAACATGTGGCGAAAGCCAGGCCCGCTGCCTCCGCACCCAGACAGGTGAGGTGATTGATGACCCGCAGGGGATAGCCAATGTGCTATCACAATACTGGGGGGAAATTTGGACCAAGCGGCCCACCCAACCCATTTCGGTCCAAGTGGAGAAGGTGCTCCACGCAGTGGACAATCGACAACTACTGGCCCCCTTCTCCTAGCTAGAATTGACTACCACCATCGACAATATGCCTGGAGGGAAAGCGCCTGGACCGGATGGCTGGCCGCTGGAATTCTTCAAAGAATTTCTGGATATTGTGGGGCCCAATATCCTGGATGCTTTCAACATCATGCTGACTAGACGACAAGTGCGACGAGAAATCAATTGCTCTCAAATTGTATGCATCCCAAAGCAATTGGATGCCCACCGCCCGGAACACTTTCGTCCCATCAAAGTCTGCAACGTCCTCATCAGAATCTTCTCTAAGCTCCTGGTCAACCGACTTTGGCCTCTTTTGCCCAAGCTGGTAGGAAGCAATCAGGCTGGTTTCGTTCAGGGTAGGACTCTCCACGATCAGGTTCTCCTCATGCAAGAGGTCCTACACTCCCTTTGCACAACAGGGTTCCCTGGTCTATGTCTCAAGCTTGACATAGCTAAGGCATATCACACGCTCAGTTGGGAGGCCTTACAGGACATCATGCATAAGAAAGGATTCGATCGCGGGTTCATCCAACTATGTCTCCACATCCAATCTTCTGCAGGGTTCTCCTTCGATGTTGGGGGGTGGTTGTGGGGTTTCTCATCTCCTGGTAGGGGTTTGAGACAAGGTGACCACTTTGTCCCCTACTCTTCATCATTGCCATGGACCTCATGCAACATTATTGCAGCACGTCGGGGGTGGAAGGCTTGGACATTGTCGGGGTGGCTTGCCGTGTTGAATATTATGCTGACGATACCATGTTATTTAGCTGGCCAGTGGCCCCACAGGCACGGTGTATCAACATTGCCCTAACCAAGTTGGCAGCAGAACTAGGATTGGAAATCAACCGCACCAAATCAACGGCACATTTCATCAATGTTGAGACATAGGTGAAGGACAGGGTTGTACAAATCCTAGATATTCAGCCGGGGACAATCACCGACACCTACCTCGGTATCCCGCTGTTCCAATGGGGTCGGAAAAATGCATGGGCCCCCCTCCTGGCGAAGATCGAAAAGTGAATGAACCATTGGGCCAATCGCTTCCTTACACGAAAGGGCCGTCTCCTAGTGGCAATCAGGATCCTCACGGCTACCACACGATTTGTGGCGGCAATCGCCGCTCCCCCCACGACCGTCACTCAACAAATCAACACAATGATCCGAAGTTTCATTTGGAGGGGGGGCAGAGGGGGGAGCAAGCTTCACTTAGTTGCTTGGACCCGCATTGCGTGTCCTCGAAAAGCGGGGGGGCTGGGTATCACGTCCTTCGAGGACGAAAGCATGATGGGACAGCAGCAGCTCCTCCACCGTCTGACACGCATGCACAGGGAGCTCAATCAGTGGGCCTGCATCACCCGAAGAAAGTACACGCAATGGGAGCTTGGAACACACGCCTTGTGGCCTTGACAGGCGATCTGCTGGCACGCGCAAGCAATGATGACCTTGGGTTGGCTCCACCTCAAGCCGTGCGCCATACTGACAGAGAAATACCCCCGAAGGACGGATGGCAAGGGATCTGGCGTGGGCGGCTCCCCAAGAAAATCAAAATGTTTCTCTGGCTAATCAAATCTGAGGCGCTCCCTGTGCACGCCGTACTGAAACGGCGTGGCATCCTGCACGATGACACATGTCCACGCTGTAACGCTGCGCCGGAAACAATTACTCACTTCATTTACGAGTGTCCCTGCATGCAAG
>MNCI01009777.1:252010-281511 GCA_015680685.1 Gnetum montanum
CCTCCCACGTTTCTGGGTGTGCCCCCCCCCTTCGTGGGTTGGTGGTGGGGGGTGGCGGTTGGTCATTGGGGGTCCTTTCTATTTGTTGGGGGTGCTGAGGCTCCCTCCTCCCCCCCTCCCCCCCTTTTTTCCAATGGGCCATCCCTGATGACCCTTAAAGTGTATAATTGTGTACTATATTTCTCGGTAATACAATCCCGAACATTCTCTCAAAAAAAATGCTAATATGAAAGCCATTAAGGTAGATGAGAAATGGGTATTTGTTAATGTTCATGGTCCAATGAGGCTAAAAGACAGCATTCTGGCAGAATTTTCCTAATCTGTGCGCTCTTATTAGTAAACCCTTGTGTGTCTTATAAAATTTTAATGTCATTACATCCTCTTGTAAAAATTGGAGGTGAAAGAACTTGGAATGCAGATAGTGAGAATTTTGCAATGGCAAATTATAGCTTCGGTCTTATGGATCTCTCAATGTTTCAAGGTGAGTATGCTTGGACAAACATGAGGCAAGACAGATTATATCAACAAGTTAGATTGCATTATGGTGACAAATGCTTAGCTTAATTTATTTCAATGTGCAAAAGCTTGAAGACTAACTAAGGCCTCTTCTGATCATCGGCCTCTAATTCTCTGAACAAAAGAATTGCAGCAAACAAAGCCTATTTTTAGAACTGGAATGACTTCAAGATGTGCATAAGATTATAGAACAACAAAGGCAGCTTACTATGCAAGATATTCAATATAAGCTTTTGCAAAAATTCCAAAATTTGAGACAAAAAATCCTTACTTGGAAGCAACTTAATACCTCAAATTGGAAGCAAAGAAAACATGAGTGTTTATAGAATATTTAGGAAGCACAAATACATGTGTATGAGGAAGGTTAGATACAACAATGGTCAGAAATAGAGATGAACCATCTTCAAGAATATTATGATACTCAATATCAGGAAAAATAATTCTGGCGGCAGAGATAAAAAATGAACCAGCTTGCTTTTAGGAATGAGTGTTTCAGATTTTGTTCATATTCATGCTTCATTGCAACATTAGAAGAATTGCATAGCTGCGTTCATATTGTCCACTTTGTACATTAAGTGGACAATATTGAAGAAATTAATATTCAATTTTATGAAAATCTTTTTACCACAAATTATGCTTTTGATAAGCAGCATATGAAGGAAATTATACAAAGCATTTATCATTGTTTATCACGAGGATATCTTGTTGTTGAACCAATGCCCTACCACAGGAAAACAGTGGTTTTCTCCATGGATTATTTTAAAGCTCTAGGTATGGATGGTTTTTCATTTGGCTTTTATAAGCATTTTTGGAGGATTATTCAGAAGGATATTTATGATGTTGTATTTGAATTTTGGAGAACTGGGAGGATTTAATTAGATGGAATGTTACTTGGTTCTATTGTCAAAGAAAAAGAATGCAATTGATATTAAAGATTATTGGCCTATCAATTTATGAAATTCTTTCTATGAAATTTGCTCAAAGCTTTTAATGCTTTGATTACAAAAGGTGATGCCTCATTTGGTTGTTGAAGTATAAGCAGTTTTGTAGAAGGGAGACATCTTAGATTATATGCTTCTGGTGCAAGAGATTCTTCATTCAGCTGATTCGCAGAAAGTGCCCAACATTGCCTTAAAACTTGATATTTCAAAAGCTTACAATACAATCAATTGGAGCTACATGAAAACTGTGCTACAGAAAATGGCCTTTCCTAATCACTGGATACAAATGCTTGAGAATTACTACCAGCAATCTAGATTTTCCATTATTATTATTGATCATCACTTTGGAAATTTTTCATCTTCAAATGGGTTACAACAAGGTGATCTTGTTTCTCCCTTTCTTTTCATTTTGGCCATGGAGGGTTTGGGATCATACTTGAGACTAGGCATTCAGCCAGCTTTTGATTGCAATTCTTTCACGCATACTCAGTTTATTGATGACACATTTCTATTTTCTGATGGGAATCCACAATTTGTAGCAAACTTGCATACATCAATTTTGAAGTTTTCAAATGTCTTTGGTTTAAGAATTAATTTAAATAAAAGTTGTGTGTTCAATTTTGGAGTTAATCAAGAACTTTTACAGGAATATGATTTATTGGGATGTGAAATAAACTCACTACCTACCATGTATTGGGGGCTTCCTATCTTTGTGGGCTGTATGAAGAAGGAACTTTGGTAGCCACTTCTTCAAAAGATTGATAATAGACTTGCTAGGTGGAAGGGTAAGCTGTTATGACAAACTAGTGGATTATGATTGGTAAGATCTACTTTCTTGGCTTTGCCTCTTTATTATCTTTCTTGCTTTTATTGCTCTAAAACAATAATTTCTAGGCTAGAGATAAAAGAAAGAACTTTTTTATGGTCCAGCTATTTAAAGAAAGCACTTCATGTTTTAGATTGAAATACAATATGTAAACCATGGTTTTGTGGCACATGGAATCTTAGGCATATGCAAGACATTTATTATGTTTTGTTAGGAATGGTTGCTTGGCAACTTTACATATCAAATAGATTGTGGGTTCAGGTGATGAAAGCCAAGTACATGTACGATGGTTTTCACTTTGGTAATGCTCCTAATATTCCTAATCCATCCCCAATTTGGAAAGAGCTTCAGTCTATAAGACATTGGTTTTTTCAGAATGTTTCTTTACATAATTAGCAGTGGAACTGGGTTGATTCAAAATACTCCACAAAGAAGGCTTATGCTACTTTACACCCCATGGAAAGAATGCATAATCTATTAGCCATCAAGAATCTTATTTTTATTCTTTGCATTCATCTCGTTGCTAGTCAGATGCTTCATGGAAACTTACCCATTAATCAATATCTTGCACAAAAAAAAAATATTATGGAGGATCCAGTTCGTGTCATATGTTCTTCAATAGAAACTGTTGATTATCTCTTTATAAATTATCTGTTCATTTAGGATATCTGGAATGAGTTCAAGCGAAGTTCCAAGAGGTTACCACTTCTGGCTAATTCTATAAATGATTTTTTGTTGGCTCAGGAACAACATCATTATAGAGGACAACAACGTAAGGTGTAGACTGCACTTCCATGGTTTATTTGGTTTGTGGTATGCCAGGAAAGAACAAAATTTTACAGTTTTTCAGCAGAGGTCAAGAAGCCTGACATCGGTGTGCATTGTTGTTTTGACTCTTTGAAGGGCCACTACAAAATTTTAAAGAAATTATAATTGGAACAATGTTGTTTAGTTATGTCTCCAAAAGAGCAATATGGATGGTAGTTTATATGTTGTTTTGTTTATTTTTTATTTCAATGGAATTATCTTTTTGTGGCACGGCCACTATAAATCCGAGATGTCTATTTCATTTTAAAAGAAAAAAAGGTTTCCAATGTCTATTTGTAATATCTAGACATGAAACCGTCTGACTCTACATGTACCTGTAAATCAAAAGAATTTTCTCTGGACATGTTAAGTACATCATTTGACAATGGCAAAGGTGTCACCACCCTTCCACAATTTAATCCTAGCAACATTCGACTTGCTTCCTGCCAAAAAGGTGTCATTTAAACATCTATCAGTGATCTTAACAAAAAATTGTGTCAAAACAGAATAAGGAAATAAAAGGTTATAAGAAAAATTGAAAAACATATCAAAAGTTGGCAACAAAAAACACATGGCAGCAGCCCCTAAAAAATGAGTTTATCCTTGTAATCTGCAATCTGTTTTTATGAAGCACCAAATCCAATAAGAAAAATGAGATGCTATTATGACTTCAACTAAGCATACCAAATTTATAGTCAACACAGAGTAGATGAGTTACAACACCTATAGAGATGTTTCCTTGTTTAAATAACACTTACCTGATAGTCATGTTTGGTAGCAATGTTCTTCTTTAAGGCATGCCTCAGCAGCTATCCACATATTTCCCTGTTTTAATTTCCATTTAGGAAAAAATTTACTGTAATTTAAACTTACTATTGCGATATCTATTTATGTGCAACCTGGATAAATGTCGGACTTTTACTTGTAGCTCATATTCTGGACCCAGACAAGTTACTAATAGGGATACATAATATAATGTTATCTTCTCCAGGATTAGAGATGAGAATGCTTGGTCTCTATTATTATGCTTTAAACACATATTCCAAGTTAAATAGTATAACATAATCAAATTACCTAAATAAGTAATTAACAAACAGTAGTGACAAATGAACATAACTCTTAGAAGCTATGTGTTTTGAAAGAAAAGTTCTCCCTAAATGAAGAAGCACAATCAACAAAGAGGATATTCATTTCAGGAGTTCTGCATCACAAAAGAAAATTTATAGTACCAGTTGTTTCAACTTCAATATTTTTAAAGAAGATTATTTGTTTCTCTACAGATTCTAAACAAATCATTCACAGGGATGATCTTGTACCTGAAACCCCTAGACGGGACTATAAAGATAGACCCTTGGCCACAATTCTTGGTTGATTTCTAAGATCCTAATTAATTACTAGTTGTACTTGATCTTCTCAAATATATGTGGACAACTAAATGATCTTTGAAAAGGTTGTCAAGCATTTATATTAAAGTACGAGGTTCAATACCAGATCCTAATATAATTCCCCAAAAATGAAAAATAAAAAGCACCATCAACGATAAAAAAAAATGTAAATAAAAAACAGTACTGAATTGTGACTACTGTAGAGTATCAGTCAGTATATAAAAAAATTATCGTGGAAGAATTTTATCAACAATCAAAAATTGAGTACAGCTTCTGAACTATACGAGAATACAGAAGCTAAAAATTCCACCATAAAGCCCTTTAGATTGCATATCTAAGAACCATCCATTATTATTCTAATCATAATAAAACAGCAAGCACATCCAACCTGTTGAGCTCAAGAGCTAGATGTTATTGTGCCTTACCAGCATAATGCCAGAACAAAAAGGAAGCCACTTGGGCTCAGTAATATAAATAATAAATGACAGCATGCAGCTGTCTCTTTGACATCATAAACGCACTTGCCACTAATTCAGATTTCACTTATAAATTTGAATCGTATCATCAAAAAAGTTACAAATCACAAATAAATGTCAGTAACATCACATATACAGAACACTCATTAAAACCAATGACTTTGAATTGTTTTGATGAATCATATGTAATAAGTGGGTCAAATGGTTTTTTCCTAAGCATCAGAGATGGCCTTTTTCAATAGAAGATGACTGATGACGTAAAAGAAAACCAAGACAATGCAACATCAAAGAATATATGAGATGCAACCGTAGAACAACACATGATGAATTTTGCAGTGACAAAGGATTTAGTCTCTTCGGACAAGATAGCTGAAAATAAACCATCAGCCTAAGTAATAATCCAATGATGACATAGTTAGTGCCCGCATACCTCAATAAATCGAACAAGTTCAAAGAGTTTAAATAAAATGGTTATTAATTATTATCCAAATAGCATGAATAATATGAGTTAAGACTTCATGGAGATAAAACATATAAAATTTAACAAAAAGAAAAGAAAATTTATTTTTTGTACAAGATTTAGAGAAACATAAGAGGCCAAACAAAAACTCCAACAAGTAGTCATTATAAATCAATTTAAGTTAGACAGCAATCATGCTAAAAACGCATGGTTCTGTATAAGGCACGAGAGAATATATCTAATAAAACGTTGCAAAAACAAATTACACTCTGTTTTGTGCATCTAATCTAGGATGCTAATTTGTTTTGAAAATTCATCCGATCACTAAAACATGAATTAATCTCCCAAAAGTTTACATCGACCAAGTGTTGATTTAAAATATTATACCATAACAAATCCTGCAAAGCTAACAAATATGGATTCACATGCCTTATAGAGAGACGGCGACAAATTGGATTGAAGCAGCTGCTGAAGTGACTTATAGCCACCCAGAGATCCATCTGAAGCTTTACCACCATCATCAGCGTGTGTATGGCACTCGTTGCCATTTCCTGCCATCGCTGCTCTCTGTGTGTCTCTCTCTCTCACAACAAGGCCCAGCAAAATCACATGAACGATTTGTGCTCGATGATATGCAACAACTATTTAGGATTGAAAACAACATTGATAAGCTGCCATACTTTGTCATTCCGTCGGGGCAAGGCGCACTGCTCTTGGCATTTCAAGATTTGCAAAGGCGTAGCATTTGACCTTATTATTGTATTGTTCAATCATTGCTTAAAATATTCTTATAATATTATGTTTTACATTGTGTTTGAATGCTTTATAAGTGGTGTTGATTGTTATATTCCATTGGCATTCAAGGTGCTAGGAGCTGGTATTAGGATTTGATCCAATACTTTTTAAGTTAATCCGTTGAGCTATGATTGCTACTCAATTAAGACATTTATTCTAAGACATGAAATTTGAATATTAATAGAATTCAATGGTACATATAAATAAAACTTAAAATCAAAGAAATGAACTATATACGCTTTTTAGGATGCAAGCAAATTATCTTGAATTTAGATGAAAGTAACAATGTTCAAATGCACTACGTTCAAGCTTAACAAGTAGAAGTACAAGTAAATATAAAATGCATATGGATAAATTATTAACTAAGTGATGAGACGCGATATTGCATGGGCTACGATATCGCGTCATCCCCTGCGATATCGTAGTGCGCCATCGTATCTATAAATAAGAGGCAGCTCTCCCTTGTTTCATCATCCTAGGTTAGAAGTAGGGAAACTCTGGCAAATTGATCACTCCAGAGATAGAATATTTTCCATGTGCCCGTAGTAGGAGTCCTAAAGTGAATGGATCTTTATTCGAGCAACATTGTACCTAAACACAAGTTGTGTACGGCAATTAAGACGAACTTCCTAGATAAAACTTGCAGTGCATGGAATAGGATTTTATTTAATGTTATTTATTACTTTCTCTCTCACCCTTCTCTCCTAGTAATGCGAAATGAGTACGACTTGATTACGAGCATTTAAGGATGTGTACGGATAATCAAGGAACAGATGCTCATCGCAACGCGGAATGAGTACGACTTGATTACGGGCATTTAAGGATGTATACAGATAATCAAGGAATCGACTGCTCATTGCACTTAGGCTAGATTAGCTTTCTCAACCCTTTCCTCCTAGTTAAGTGCCTCAGTACGACCACTTCGAGCACGTGCGTTACACATGGTGATCCCAACAATGATTAGCGTTTGGTAGCCACGATTGCATCGGTTCAGGGTGTGTACGGTAAGTGGGAACGGATGCTGACGCTAGGTTAATTTAGACTTAGTTCATTAGTTAGAATTAGTAATTAGTTTCTCAACCCTTCACCTTGTTAGCATAGGAGACATAAAACATAAAAATCTATAAAAATCATACACCTCAGACTTACTTAACCATACACCGTGACAACTACAAGTAAGTCTGGGAAGACAATGAATGATTAACCCTAAGTGTTCCATGGGGCGTGTAGGCACTTAGTCTGCGGAGTTTGATCGGATCGCGTGTGCTACGCTCGTATTCGTATGGTTGAGTGTAGGGGTACCTCACCACTCATCACTAAGGAATTTAAAATCCAACTTACCTTATAGTTTTTCTTATCTATAAACATGAGCTTCATGCTTTAATGAAAGGTTAGCATTTGCAAGCAAGAGATTATCAATTCAAGTCATACATGAGGCATTGTTATATTCTTGTATAATTTTTCTAATATATCATGTTGACTACATGTCTTTGGGATGTACTTATAATCAAATTGTTTTGGGTGTCCACATGTAACAACGTTACTCTAGGGAAGCACCACCAAAGAGTCCCAAAGTCACTAAGTATTCCAGAGTGAACTTAAGGTGGACTATGCCTCAATGTCTTCAAGAACTTGCAAGCATAGCATCAGTATACAACACATATATAACCCATTAGTCCATAGGTTAGAAGCATTGTGAGGATGCCTTCATAATCATATAAGTGAGAAAACCAATGTAGCACCTACATAGCCAAAGAAAGCACTAGAAATACATGAGACATCATTTCCTTAAAAGAGCTACAATGTGTTCCTACTCTAACACATCTAGTCCTGAACCTTGCGTTATAGAAAAGGGTAATGACTAGAGCATTAGAGCCAAAATTCTTCTACAAGCCTAAATATCCTTCTGACATAGCACATAAGGAATCCAAGCCATGTAGTTCTTTAGTGATAATTAAGATAACATGGATCTTATAAGGATCTTCACATTGCTTTTGACCCCTATTTCAGAAGGCAAGCAACATTTGGACCATCAACAAGATATACTCTATACTTTTCCCCCCTTAAAAGAAGCCACATCTTTGGAGTTTAAGTCTTTGGTCATATATTTTTAAATTGTGGAGAGAAAAGTGGATATCAAGGACATCAAGTTACTTAAAGTCATGCTAATAATTGTAGATAAGAAGGCTCAATGACTTAGGTTATTACTGATAAAGCATGAATGTTAAACTCAACTTAATATCTAATTAAGGTATAAGAATGCTCATGCAACCTTAGTTAAGAGAGAATATGGTTTTCTTATTTCCCAAGTAGTACCAACCTTTCTTCCTAGAGCAAAATCTACTCGCTTTACATATGAGTCATTTCCTCTACCTTTGGCAATTACGTAGGAGTGTAGAGTCAATCCTTTGTATCCAAGGGGAGACTACTTTGCACCTTGGGGCACAACACCTTGGGGCACAACACCTTGGGGCACAACACCTTGTGCCTGTTCGTAGCTTAATACTAGCATGAGCAAAAATCTTTGGGACTTTAGCCTCATTGTGGTAATCATCCTAGGGGCATTTCTTCCTCCTTTCAAAAATCTTGTGATATTCACTTCTCTTTGAATAATGTTTGTGCTCCCTTATTAAAGACATGGTAGCAATTTGTGCTTCCTAGTAGAATTCATAGCCAAAGAATATATGCTCTCTTCTTAGAGTCATGATAGAAAATGTATGCTTTCTACTTGATGTTACAATCAATAACATATACATCCTACTTGGAGTCATCATCAAGAACATGTGCTTCTTACTCAAGGCTACCATTAAGAACATATGCTTCCTACATGGGGTTACTTCACCACATATACTCTTTCCCCACACACTCACTCCCTCATTTTTTACTTCCTCTTTTCTTTCCTTTTCACACACACACACAAATGCTTCAATCGATCTAGGAAATGATAGTACCATACTAGCCACATTCCATCCTCTCTAGCACAAACTATATTGGTAGAAAATTTGATTATCCATCTTCTATTAAGGTGGTTAACATAAAATCACATTTCACATTCATTGTCATAGTTAATAAAGTGACTAGCATTGGAAACAATCTTTGCCAAGATCTCCTATAAAACAAAACCCACTAACATAATGTTTATAGGGAATAAAAATTATTGTACTACCTAGGAAGAAGGTAATCTCACCAAGTCCTCCATCATGCTAAATTTTGAACATGAGGGGAAGGTAGTAAATATAGATATTTAACCATCACAATCACCATTCTTTCAAGAGCATTGTCACATGTTTCACTATTCATTAATTTGAAGTTACCAAATCAAGCACATAAGTACTTTTTTTTTCTTTTAGCGTTCACAAGCTAACAATAATGTATCACGTTGTTTTACATAGGAATGAATCATCATCCATGTTCAAAACAACTACTCCTTAAATAAAATCATATCCTCAATGAGGAAAATTTTAATAAAGAAATCAAGATATTAAAACATCCAAGAATTTTCATATTCAAACTACCATCTAGAAACAAGGACATGGGGACACTCCCCTCAAACATGAGATTGCAAATAGGACAATTTGAAACAGTGTCAATTTGCTTCTAAGGATCATGAGTTAATTCATTAATGAATCATTAGCAAAGGATCTTCATATGAGAATCCAAGTATTGCTCCATAACACAAAAACACAAAACCATAACATCATGACATCAAATTATGGAGTTCTTAAGGTATTCAAATTAAAGACTCTGCACAATATTAATGGGTACAAGAACAACCATACAACAAAAGCATTAATCCAACATATTATCATACTCAATGCATGAAGGAATGACCATCTTAAATTATTACAAGGATCAATCAATAGAAGAGAATGTGTTTCTCTTACAATTTATCATAACAAACTTGGACATACATAATTGTCTTGCATAAACTAGAGTTCATCAATAACATTCTATTAACATACCGTATGATTTCTAAATACAAAATTTTGAGCTAGAGCATTTTTGTGTTTTATGAAAGGCTTACCCCAACAAGAAATATACTTCCTTGAAATTAATCAATGCTTGAATCATTCAATTACTTTTGTTCTAGGTAAATGGCACATGATTGCATTACCTACTTATAACAACAATTTTCATAATTGGATCCTTTACAAGAGTAAGACCAAGCTTTGTTCACTCACATTTAGCCATCCCATATATTATTGTAATTGATTTGCAAAAGTATTTGACTATGTCTTCTACTTAAACCAAAACCTTGGCTTCAATACCAAGTTTAATGACACTTCTTTGGAGAAGCACCACTCAACATGATCCAAGAGTCTCAAAGTCACTAAGTGTTCTAGAATGGACTTTAGGTGGACTATGTCTCAATATCCTCAAGAACATGTGAGCATAGCATTATTACAAAAACACATATGCAACTCCTTAATCCATGGACAAGAAGTGTTATAAGGATTCCTTCATAATCATAAAAGGTTTGAACTAATGTAGCACATACATCACTAAAGAGAGCACCACAAATAGATGAGACATCCTTCCCTTAAGAGAGCTAATGTGCATTCCTACTCTAATGCCTTTAGCCCTAAACCTTGCTCTATTGAGAAGGGTGGTGGCCCAAGCATTAAAGCCAAACTTTTTCACAAGCCTACATAATATTATCCTTGTGACATAACACACAAGGAATTGTAGCCATGTATTTTTTTAGTGATGGTTAAGATAGCATGAAATCCATAACAATCTTCATACTCCTTCTAGCCCCTATTTCAAAAGGGAAGCAACCTTTAGACCACTAATAAGGCATGGCCTTTACATCATACTACTACTCAAGACAATGTTATATTGATATATTAAAAAATATGAAGGTACAACTTATAAATCTAGTTATAGAACTTCAGTTATCCTTTTAATACTTTAACTACTACTTAATAAATATTTTAAATATAAATTTAATACATTACTTAATAACTATGAGCATTTTTATTTGCTCTTTAACAAATATTCCATAAGTTTTAAGCTTTAAGATTTCTTGAGTAGGTCCTTATTTATAGGAAAGAGGAATACAATTTTTTTGGCTTGGGAATTACTTTACATACAAGTTATGTCATGTCTAATGTAGAACATCACTTTTAGAGATTGAAGTTGATGAAAAAGTTAAATTTGATGTAAAAAATTAAATTAATATATTGATCTTGCTCGCACTAATGTTGAATAGAGATAAATGATATGAAGAATGACATGGGACATCACTTTTAAAGTCAATTGTCAATGATGCATCAAAGTAATGTGGGAAATGACCCAATATGTCATTTTCAACATTAATTATAGAAGAATGCTAGAAGTGATATGGAAACCTGATAAATCATGTTTTTTCATCACTTCGATATCGAGGTGGCCACGATACCAGGTACATGATATCGGGTATGCGATATTGTAGTCCAAGATGCGATATCGAACATTTAATATTGCAGGGTTACTCCCAAGTTAATAAATACTGTGGCCAGGTGCACAATTGGGAGTACGTTTTTAGCAATCAGTAGTGAAGCTCTTGTAGTTTGTCCATTTGAAAGTTAGAATATTTTCCAAGTGCCCGCAATAGGAGGTCTAAGTGTGAACGGATCTTTATTCAAGCATTGATGTACTTGAGCACACCATTGTGATTGGCAATAAAGATGATCTCTTTGATTCATCCTTGCAGCACTTGAGATTTACTTTCTCATGCATTTATATTCTATTTTATTTTATGTTTATTTTATTTTATGCACTTTACCCTCATGTTGTTAGCATAGCAATTCATTTTGATCAATTAAACAAATTGTTAAATTGCATAAGCATGACCCCTTCGAGCATATGTGTGACATTTGGTAGCTCAGAAACAATTAATGTTTGACAGCCCAGTAGTTTTGCATGAAGTTCAAGATGTGTTCAACAAGTGGGAATGGTTACTTGTGTTAGGCTAGATTAGACTTTAGTTTCCTCAGCAATTAATCACTTTTACTTTTAATCACTCCTACTTTTATTCTTGTTCCAGGTAAGTAATTCCATAAAAACACAAATGATAAAAAATCATATGCCTCAGTCACACTTAACCATACAATTGCATTCCACAACTAGAACTAGGAAGACAACGAATGAACAACATGAACACATTGTTTAGCTCTAGTATACTTAGTAACTATAGTCTACGAAATTCGACCGGATTGCATGTGAATGCTTGTGATTCGTATGGTTGGGCATAGGGGTACCTTGCCGCTCATCATTGGCACCGTTTTCGAGAACTGTAGTTCTTCATGCGCTATTTAAGCCTAGTGAAATTTAGTAACTTCATTATCTGAACCCTGAGAGTCAAATTTTACGAAAATAAAAATTATTATTATTATTATTAAATTTAATATCAATTGCACACTATTTATTAACATAAAATGTCTTCTTCTCACAAGAGCCCATCTCTTCCTAGGGTAGTTCAAGTACCTCAACAATATCAGGTGGTATATGCTCATCTTGATGAGTATGTACCAGACTTTACCTTCATCTTACATCAAGATGAACTAATGCGGTGGTGCAATATGGAAGGCAACATTGTGTTGCCACCTAACTGATCTGTTCCAGCAATGTTCCAACTAATGCTCGCATGACATAGACTTCAACATTTCCATGGAGAATATGAGATGTGAGATCCTGACTCAAGGGACTATCATCCCATTGAAGCATAAAGATTAAGGTATTGAAAGTTGGAGCACCAACACGAGCTTATGAAGGGCAAGGAGTCAAACATATTTCCACCTCTGCTTGGCCCAATTGATGAAGGTGACCATTTCTTTAGTGATTCTCCTCTCTTTGATTTTGTTCAAGGAGCCTTTAACCAGAATGTACAATCCATAGTACAGAATCCAGGTTCTAGTCAAAATGGATCCAATGACAAAAATGGATCTCGAGAAGCAAGTCAAGAAAAGTAGAATAAAGGAGATCATGATCGCAATCGTGGTCGCAAGCATCAAAGAAAGGATGATAGGTGTCAACGCAAAGCAAGTTCCCCTTCTTCTTCCCCTTCGTTGTCTTCTTCTTCTTCATTAGGTTCAGATCATGGCCATAGACAAAATAACCATGATGAAGGTGATCGATGGGACCAGAAAAATAGAAGGGACCATCGGGATAGTCATGACTGAAGACATGGACAATCCAGAGAGGCCTAGCATCAAAAAAGAAGGGCTATTAGGGAACATCGTAGGCACCACCATCATGGCCTTGATGAACCTCTACTTGCTACTCGGGGTATGTTAAACATTGCAAAGGCTATGAGGATTCCAACAAGGCATGTAAAATATATTAGAATAAAGAGGCTTGATATGACCAATATTCCTCAATTTGAGGGAGGATATGATGATAATCAACAAAATCATCTTTAGTCCTTCTAGGATGCATGTCCCTTGCAGAATATTGAAAATGACTAGCAAAAGCTGAAATTATTTTCAAGGACACTCATAAAGGAGCCAAAAAGTTGGTATTGATCTTTGGAACTAGAATCAATCAAGTGGTGGAGTACGATGTTGGAACTATTCAATAACAAATATCAAATGTACTCTTGAGTATCTAATTTAAGAAAATAAATTCAAGGGTGAAAACAAGGAAATCATGAGCCCTTGGATGCTGCTATTGGCTGATACTACTCTTTGTTACATAGGTGTCCTGATCATGGATACTCTCAGCTTGATCAGCTTCGTCATATTGTAGACAGGTTGCAGTCCAAAACCAAGAAAACCCTTGGTGTTTATGCCTAAGAGAGATTGACAGAGTTGAGCACTCATCATATTTAAAAATTAATTAAGTAGGTAGCTAAGGAGGAGGGAGAGCTGAGAAAAAGTGAAAGTGCAAAAGAATACAATAGAGACCCTTCTATTTGGAAAAAGAGGGTTAGATTTTGTGACAGTGAGGATGAATTTGCTAGAGATGAGGTGGTGAGTCAAAAAACCTTGTCATTCCAAAAATTGCAATAAGAAATTATGACTAAGGTTGATCAATTATGGGACTCCATGGACAATAGGTTTCAAGGTATTCTAAAAATTGCTAAAGAGTCTAAGGAGCAAAGTGGTAAGCGAGAGCGTTAGAGACGTAAGGAAGCTAAATGTGCCAAATCTAAGGGTAAAGGTAAGATAACTATGATAGAGATGGCTATAGATAGTGTTCAGATGATGATGGTGAGTGTGATGTCTACCAATATGAACATCCTAAGGGATGTTTTCTAGTTGTATCACACTTGCAGGAATCTAGGATGTATGCCTTGCATCCATGACTCACACAAAAGCAAATGCCCAAAAGATTGCTTTATCCACATGGAAATCCTTAGTAGTTCCACCAACAACAACAATATGATCCAAGTGGAACTCCTCTGCAACCTTATGAAGTGTATCAGCAATGGCAATACCACAATTGTGGGCATTACCACCTCCAAGGTAGCAATACCCTTACTGACAACCATATCCCTATGATTACTATGTTTAGCAACCTTCATCTCCAAGGGACTCCTTTGGTCATATTGCTGCTTACCAATCTCACCACTAACCTCCTGAAACATACTAATTACCCTATCCAAGGAGGGGTACCACATACTATCCTCATGCACCTCATGTTCCTGCACCTACTCCTCCACCTCCTACACAACTACCACCTGCTCCATCCATGCAGGATGAATTGCCTGCACAACCATAGCAAAGAAATGCTACGAGGGTAGTTAACTTATAATCAATTAACCCATTTATGGGGTCAGAACCATGAACCAAGAAAAGGCCCTTCTTCTGACCTCACAGTCCACCAAAGCCCTCAGATACATCAATGGTTGGTAACCCTGCTCCTCCAACTTCCTCTATTTCCTCTCTATTCGAGTCCCCTTCAAACCAAAATCCCTCTTAAATTCATATTATAATGCTAACACATGTTGTATTTGATTGGCTTTGAGCTGGTAACTTGCCTAGAAAATTAGCTAATCCTAGGTGTCCCCTAGTTTATTTGCAAATTACTAGGAATGAACTTTGCAAAG
This sequence comes from Gnetum montanum, assembly GCA_015680685.1. Lineage (NCBI taxonomy): Eukaryota > Viridiplantae > Streptophyta > Gnetopsida > Gnetales > Gnetaceae > Gnetum > Gnetum montanum. Next base: position 267,248 of record MNCI01009777.1, read on the forward strand.
CTCTTCTTGACTCTGGTTCCAGTGTTAATTTGATCTTGCATGAGATGTACATAATGTGGAACCTTCCTCCTTTGAAAAAGAGCAACATCCAACTAGAACTGGTGGACCATTCCATCACTGTTTCATTGGAACCGGTTAAAGACATTGTCACCACCATTTGTGGGTGGTCATATCCCATTGACTTCCTAGTAATCAAAGTGAAGAACTATAAGGGGGACTTTCCAATTATTATGGGAAGGACATGGCTAAGTACCATGGATGCTGAAATGGGCATTAGAGATCTTTCCTTGGAGATATAAAAAAAATGAATTTGGAAAGATTAAGAATAAGAGAGTTCCATGTATCGCGTACAACGATTCAGGGTGCCATTGTGTGTAGAAGTTATCATCCGTAAAACAAACATCTATCTCTGCATGCAAGTAGTGTGTACCAGAAGCTAATATCTAGAAATTTCTATATGCAATAGCCACAAAACAAGAGGGAACCCAGTGGCTGATAGTTGATGCTAGCAGTAGTACATTATGCATGGAACCGACTGAGGGCCTGATGTATGAGTACGTTGCAAGTATGGTTGAACTTGAGCAAGTTCACCACCAGCTCTCTGAAGGAGCAAATGATGATGTCAATTGGGATGAGTTGAAAATTTCTAATAGTTTTAAACAAGAGCCCCTTGAATTGAAGATGCTACCAGCTAGAATGGAGTATGTACTTCTGAAAAATGGAAGGTCGGTTATCATTAATGCCAAGCTTGCTATAGAATAGAAGAGAAAATTGATAAAAGTTGTGAAAAGATAATCAGCAGCCTTCACTTGGTCATATTCCAAGCACACTGGGATAGATTCAAGAATATGCTAGCATCAAATATACATTGACCCCACCATCAAGCCGAAATGACAATCGTAGTGACGTTTGAATCCCAAGTTAAAACAAATTTTCAAAGAGGAGATTGAGCAACTCCTCAAGGTAGGATTCATCTATCCTATCACAAATAGTAAGTGGGTCAATCCACTCATGATTGTGCCAAAGAAAGAAGGCAAATGGTGAGTATGCATTGATTTTTGGCTACTTAATATGGCAACTTTCAAGAATCATTTTTCGTTGCCTTTCGTCGACTAAGTGCTGGACACCATTTCGAGGCACAGTTATTACAATTTTCTTGATGGTTATAGTGGCTATAACTAAATTCAAATTGCACTAGAGGACTAGGCAAAGATAACTTTCACAAGTCCTTGGGGGACTTTTGCTTACCGACAGATGCCATTTGGTCTATGTAATGCCCCAGCCACATTTCAAAGATTAGTTCTCAACATTTTCCAACAACAAATCAGTAGTGGGGTAGAAGTTTTTATGGATGATTTTTTTACCTATGGAGCTACATTCAAGTAAGCTTTAGACCATCTTGAGCAGGTGTTGAAAAAATGTGTGAAAACAAACCTTCAGCTCAATTGGCAAAAGAGCCATCTTATGGTCTAGGAAGGCATAGTCTTGGGGCATCACATCTTAAAAGTAGGAATCAAGGTGGATCCTAAGAAAATAATAGTCATCAAAGGAATAACCTGCCAACTTGAAATAGTCAAAGAATTTTGGTTATTCTTTGGTCATACTGGCTACTACCGGCGATTCATCAAGAATTTTTCCAAAATCGCCAAGTTGTTGATAGAATTAACAAAGAAGGATTCATTGTTCATGTAGACCCCTACATGTGAATCATCATTTCAATAATTAAAGCAAAGGCTTGTTGAAACTCTCATTCTTCAAGCACTAAATTTTTCTAGATTGTTTCATATGATGATCGATGCATTGAATTATGCTTTGGGTGCAGTGCTTACATAGATGGATGATCAAAAACATCCATATTACATTTACTATGCAAGCCAAAGCATCGTAGGTGCACAATTGAACTACACCACTACAAAAAAGGAGTTGATGGTAGTGGTGTTCGCTTTAGGGAAGTTCAGGCACTATGTGCTTGGCTACAAAGTGTTTGTGCACACAGATCATAGTGCCATCAGATTTTTAATGAACAAGCCAATGGTGAGCCCTCATGTCATACAGTGGCTTGTGATTTTGTAGGAATTTGATCTCAAAATGGTAGATCATAAAGGTGTGGAAAATGTGGTCATGGATCACTTATCATGACTAAGATGGGATGACAAGGAGAAAGAAAGCCCTTTATCTGATCAATTCCCTGACAAATCTCTCCTTGCAGGTGCTACCAATGCAAAAATACCTGATAAACCAAAATTGTATGACACCATCCTCACTTATCTACTCAAGCAAGAACTGCTGCAAGGGCTGGATGCCATAAAGAAATAACAGTTTTTTCATTGGACCAAATATTTCATAGAGATTAATGAAAACCTTTACAAGGTTTGTCCTAATGGCCTGGTACATTGGTGTGTCCCTAATATAGATCAACTTTGCATTCTTTAGGATGCTCATGAAGGTCCTTATGGGTTCCATTATGCTAGGAGACATGTGACCATAAAAATCCTCATGTCAGGGTATTATTGGCCAATAATCTTTAGGGATGCATATCAATTCGTCCACGATTGTGATTGTCGCTAGAGGGATGGTGGAATGATAGCTCAAATGGAGGGATTGCAACAATGAATATAGCCTCTTGAACCATTTGACATTTGGGGCATTAACTTTATGGGTCCCATCACACCTTTATCAAATGAAAATACATATATAATAGTCACAGTTGACTATTGTACCAAGTGGGTAGAAGCAGCAGCAGTTGCTGACTGTACATCCACCACTACTACTTGATTTGTACAACAAAACATTGTAAATAGGTTTTGTACCTCATGCATTAATTTCTAATAATGGAACTCATTTTATAGGTGCCACTTTCCAAAAGTTGATGCAATGTTTGGGGGTTGAGCATAAACTCACAACACCATATCACCCCTAAGCCCATGGTCAAGCTGAAGTTACTAATTGGGAGATTACAAAAATCTTAATGGGTATCATTAGTAAATACCAAAGGGATTGGAGCACTAAATTAAATAATGCCCTTTGGGCTTCCCATAGGTTATTCTCCCTATGAGCTTGTGTATGGAAAACTATCAACATTACCCATCCAATCCAAGCTTCATACACTCTCTACAGCCTATGATCTTGACCTCGATCTAAGTCTAGCACAGAAAGAATGATTAATGAGTCTCAACTTGCTAAAAAAATGCGTTAATGGCCATGTCATTCAAAAAAATTCAGAAGACATTTAACAAGAAACACCATGACCTCAAAATAATAAAAGTAAAGTCTCAACCAAGAGACAAGGTTCTTTATTGGAATCCTACAAATGTACTCCAACGAACCAAATTGCAAACATTGTGGGGAAGGACCTTATATTATTAATGAGACTTTTCTATCTGGGGCCATGATCATCTACAAGCTTGATAGCCCAAATAAGAAAAAATTAGTCAACATTCAACAAATAAGACCTTTCCATGAGCCCAAGCCAACCAATGCAACAAACACCTCATTAGATGAACAACCACACTCAATCTTTTGGATCTCTCCCTTCCAACTTAGTCATGGGGGAGATGGCCACCCATACTAACATCTTTGGAAGCTCCTCAATTTTTAACCCCTTTTTTTTACACATTTTTGGTTTTACAACTTTTTTTTTCATCTTCTTTGTTTTACATTTTTATTTTTCTTTTTATTTTTATTTTACATATATGTATTTTTTTAGGTTATTGGTCTTTTCTTAGTTTTTGTTTTACACAAATGTTAATATATTCAATATCTATTGTCTACTCTTTTATTTTCTTTTATGGTTATGTTTGTTTATGTTTGATGTGTTTCCATACTTTTTCTGCTAATAAGGTGGTAGGTACAATGGTAATGCACTACTTGATGGTGGAATGCTTTATTTGTAATTTGATTGTTGATGTTTGGTTTCTAACTTTGAATGTCATTGTTGACGACTGGGACATGGTTTCTTTTCATGTAACAAGTAGTGAGTCCACATCATCCACCCATCCATATACTCTATGGTTTTCCTTTTTTTGGAAGCGTGCAATCTCTTCTTCATTAATACAACTTTAATAAATTGGTGACTTGTGTAGTTTCCAAAATCAGGAAGGAATCAAAGGTTTGGATAGGGTGTGGCTTCAAAGGGATGCAATATTCTTTGTGCTTTTCTTTTTTCCTATCTGCAGGAGTGTTCTCGTAAGCTCCTCGTTGTTCCACATGATTTCACAATAGGAAGTCCAATAAGTCCTTGCATGGTGTGGTCCTCATCAAAAAAAAAAAGAGAAGAGATGAGGATTCAAAGCACACCCCTTGGACAAAATAAATGTGAAAAATGCATGGGTCTTTGCATGATGTGTTCCCATCCAAAAAAAAGGGGGGAATTCAATGCACACCCATTAGACCAAATAAAACGGCTATAAGCATTGGTTATGAGACTTGTTTTGTCTCCTCTAACTAAGGCCCTTTCTTACTTCCTACCTTTACTCTAGTTTGGAATAGTGGTTGTTTTGTGGGAGCATTCTTGTGTCTCAGGGGATGGGCTTGCCTTAGAATGTTGATGCAAAGTCATTGAAAGTGGTTGGTTTTGACCTAGATTGAGGAAGGATCCTACCAAGTCAATTAATCACAAACTCCACAAGGGACTATATGTGACCATAATTAGGAGCTTCATTCCACTTTCTCTATCATCCATCTATGCTTTCCATGTCTCACCTCACTTTTGATTTCATGTTTTGATTCAATGTTTTGGTTTGATGTGTCAGGTTTTTAAATTAGTTACTTTTGGGTTTTTGTACTTAACTTTCCATAACCATTAATCATCCATGGTGCCCATGGACTCCTTGGTTTGAAGTTATGCAAAGGCATAAAAGGCTTGTGCCTACTTTGGGGAGGACCCACTTGCATATCTTTTGGTTTGGTTATGTTAAGTTCTTTACCCTTAGACATTGTTACAATCAAATTCTTTTTATTTACCCCATCCTTGTCATCCAGTTGTACATACCTTCACAATTATTTGTAATGAATTCTTTTTATTGTTGTGAATACCCTCTTTCTAGTACTCCTTGTGCTAAGCTTTTTGTGAATTATATGGATCACTTCTCTTATTTAACCCATTGGTCAGTCTTTTCACTAACAACATTAAGCAACCAATCTATCACAATCACAACCTAGCTAGACAAAATCACCAATGAGACAAGGTATTCATCCATCATCTGTTGCACTACAAATACTAATCCTTGGTTTTGTTGTGATTGTAGTGGGAAGCATGGACTAGAAGAAGGATTGCCATCACTAAGGAGGATGCAACCATATCACTCATGGGAGATTGTTCCTAACCGCTAGATCTCTTCTATCTCTCCCTCATTCTTTTGATACCAAGAGGGGTTGGATTTTCTTTAGATCCATTGGTGTTCTTTCCTATTGTCATGAACACCCAATGTTATACACCATTGTCATATTGTATGCTTGGGCACTTTTGTATTTGTCTGTTTTCTCTGTGTCATTCTACATGTCAGTCAAATAAGTCTACACCCCCTATTATATTTTGTAAAGGACTTGTTCCTCTTCCATACTTGAGGACAAGTTTTCATTCAATCATGGGGGTATGATAAATCATGCTTTTCATCACTCTGATATTGGGGTGGCTACAATCTTGGGTACATGATATCGAGTACGCAATATCGTGGCCCAAGATGCGATATCGTACATTCAATATCGCAAGGTTATTCCCAGGTCTATAAATACCATGCCCATGTGCACAATTGGAAGTACGTTTTTAGCAGTCAATAGTGAAGCTCTTGCAGTTTGTTCATTTGAAAGTTAGAATATTTTCCAAGTGCCTGTAATAAGAGGTCTAAGTGTGAATGGATCTTTATTCAAGCATTGATGTACCTGAGCACACCATTGTGATTGGCAATAAAGATGAGCTCCTTGGTTCATCCTTGCAGCACTTGAGATTTACTTTCTCATGCATTTATATTTTATGCACTTTATCTTCATGTTGTTAGCACAGCAATTCATTTTGATCAATTAAACAAATCATTAAATTACACAAGCATGACCCCTTTGAGCATGCGTGTGACATTTGGTAGCTCAGAAACAATTAGTGTTTGATAGCCTAGTAGTGTTTGCACGAAGTTCAAGATGTGTTCAGGAAGTGGTAACAGTTACTTATGTTAGGCTAGATTAGACTTTAGTTTCCTTAGCAATTAATCACTTTTACTTTTAATCACTCCTACTTTTATTCTTGTTCTAGGTAAGTAATTCCATAAAAACATAAACAATAAAAAACCATATGCCTCAGTCACACTTAACCATACAATTGCATTTCACAAGTGGGACTAGGAAGACAACGAATGAACAACACGAATACATTGTTTAGCTCTAGTGTACTTAGTAACTATAGTCTATAGAATTCGACTGGATTGCATGTTAACGCTTGTGATTTGTATGGTTGGGCGTAGGAGTACCTTGCCACTCATCAAAACCTAAAGTCACATATATAATTCTAGTGGACAATGCTAAGTTATGAATTAAAGAATTCTATAAAAGTAGTCTAAAACTAATGTTATTTAATATATCCAATAGGATCTCAGTGAACATAAATTAAAATTTAATTTTAGTTTCAATTTCAATTTCAACTAAAGTAAAAGTTGATTTTCATAAATAATGGACAATTACAAAGAAAAGTATAACATTGTCCCCTTTGATGGTTGATGTATAAGATGATGAAGGAACACCCATCAAGAAGAGAAGATAATATGTTGACAAAGTACTAAATAATGAGTTAATGTACTAATATAGAAATAAAACTTATGTTGATAAGCCTACAAAGAGGAATACAAAATGGTAAATGTAGAAAAGAAAATTATGATGTCAGTAATACATTGGTCGTTAGGATAATGCTATGTCACAAAAGAGGGTTATGATTGAATCCTAAACATACAAGGAGGTTGAAAGGATGCCATAAATAAAGATATTTAACATACCAAACTTAGTACTCTTAATACGTCTTTGTCAAGGAATGAGTAGATTTACCAAAAACCTTATTAATGTGCTAAAAATAAGTGAGAGGAAGAGAATAGATAAGAAAGGAAGATAGAGGAATAAATAGAGAAATATAACAAAATAAAAGGAAGAATAAATTAAAGAAAAAATAATATAGATAATAAAATAGAAAACAAAAGAAGTAAGAGATATCATTAATATAGTTACAATGGAATGTTGTATCATAAAAATGGAATATGACTAAATTACTTAGCATAAAAATCTCTTCCTTTATATATTCATAATGGAATAGAGTACATACATCATTTCCTCACTCAACATTTGGTACATTCTCATATAAGTAGAGTAGATTCACTTAAAATTTACCAATGTGACAAGAGCACAAGGGAAGAATGAGAAAAGAATAAGAAGTAAAGAGAGAGAAATAAAGAGAGGAAAAAATAGTAGATAATAGAAATAATTTGCCATCTCCTATGAGAGCACCACCTTTTCCTAGATGGCATGCTAATAGCAAGTCCACGTGGTCTCTTTGGTTCAAAATTTTCCTAAGTTAGCCACTTGGGCTTCCAAAAGGCCTTGCGATCCTAGAGTTCTCTAATTACCTCCTCCTACCATTGAGTTCTCTCCCTCAAGGCCACAACCTACTCCCATAGGAATTCATTGGACCTTTCTAGATTTCATGAAGTTTTTGCACATGACATTGCTAGATCAATAGCAGTCTCGTACAACTTTAAGGGTACACTAGAGACATCAAAGAAAAGCTTCGACAAGGAGTTAATCTCCATGTCTTGGATAGGGTCCAACTTCACAAGTGGCACTATACAAACATAAAATACAACCATAAACATAGTTTACAACCTAAGATAGCCATAATAGAAACATAACATATGGCATAGCAAAATGACTAAAGCATAGAAAATAGAGTTCTTACCTACCTTAGGTGCAACTTGTTGCAACTGATCAATGATGTCCTTGGCCAGCCTACACATGAAATCCACCTTGTTTGAGACCTCTACCCATGGTTTTATATGAAACTTAGGGATAGGGGCCTACACTGGTGGATTAAGAACTACTGTAAGCATAACAATCATCGAATGGTTAGGAAAAAATCCAAACCTAAAAAATAGGATATAATAAGAAGCATTAAGACATGTGCATATCTAGCTCCTCATCTTCCTCCTTTGGAATGATGATGGGGAATGTACCCAACACTACCTCACTGAACAAGGCATCTAGATCATCTATATCTATGTTGGCCAACCCTTCAACCTCATGTTGCTGTAAGAGCAACTTCTTTGAATGTCTGTGTTCCTCCTCCACAATAGCTTGGGCTGCCATGACTTGACTCTTACCTACAATCATAATACATAAAATTGATTAGCACATGAAACCATAACACAACAATAAGTTTTAAAACACAAAATAGCCAAAACAAAGATAAAACATACCTATGACCATCTGATGTGATGTCTTAAGCTTAAACTTAAGCTTCTTTTGAATGGGTTTCTCTAATGCTAGCGGTGCTTCCTCTATGAGCTTCTTAAGCATGGCCCTAGATACTTCTTCAGTTTCTCTACATAGTGGTTTGGCCTCTAGGACACTTGCTAGAATCATGAGGAGCTCCTCCCCCATGCTATTAGGGGATTCACACTACCTACCACCAAGATCCTTTGTGGTAATAGACAATGAATCATCCATCTTATCTGGTGGATTCCAGACCTACATGGTTGGATAAATGTGCTCTATCCAAGACCTAGAAAGCTAGTCATGGTCTTGGGCAACCCATCATCCATTTCTCCATACCACTAGGAACTCCATGAACCTCTTCAAGTAACTTGCAAAGAATGCAAAATGCATGTGGATTATGGTAGAGGTATTATCACGAAGTCCAAGAATCTCCTCTTGAAGCCCAATAGCCAAAGTAGCCACATAGTTGAATATGATACCATCCATCAAGACCCTCTTGAAGGTTCACCATTGCACAATGCCAATTATCTTATTTTGTGACAATAATTTAGCAAATGCATGGGACCTGAATAAAGGATATAATGCCTTTGCCTTAGGATTTGTGAAGCTATCCATGGCAATCTTGAAGTGACCCATGTTAATACAAAGCCACTTCAAAACTTCCTCACAATGGCCCACTTCCTTCACTATTCTGGTGGCAACCTTTGTCCCATTAGTGGGGATACCAAAAAAGTTGTAAAAGGAGCCCTCATCAATGACTATGATAACTAGCACACCTTGAATGATGGTGCTGAAATAATTAGCTTCTTTGCTAAAAGATTTGATTCTGTGTAGCATCTCTACAGTGGGGATGGAAGGGATAGGTGCTAGAAATAGATCAAGCAAATCCACATGTGCAATGTTTGTGTGAATGTATCTAGGCACCTATCCTCTCAACTACTCCTGTGCTAGTATCACCTCACTAAACTTCAAGATGTGGGTATCCTCATGATGTCTTGAAATTAATAAGGTGACATTGGTAGAGGTGGAAGGTCCTACAAGGTGATAACCAAACATTTAGCATCAGCATAGGTATGTTTAAAAACTAGTTAAAATGATAGAATACTTAAAACTTTAGTGATCATAAAACATTAGGCATTATAACTCTTACATTTACCTTTCTTCTTCTTATTAAGTGTGGCTTGAGTAGAGGTCCTAGCTACAAAGGTATTGTACTAGGTGTTCCTAGAGTCCACCCACTAGTTGTGTATCGTCCTTTTGGCCAGACAATTCTTGTAGATAGGGTTAAATTTCTTAATGTATCCATCAAAGTCCCCTCTTAACTATTCATACACAATAGTCATGATTTGGTGGCCTTTGGTAAATACATCTAAGGTGGTTTGAGCCATCACTAAGATTTGATCATTAGTGATTAGACCTTGATCATTGACCCTATACTTGCAAGAAGTTCATAAAATTGACAAAATGAGAAAAGATAGTTTAGCTAATCAAGCCAAAAACATAAAAACACTATAATAATCATGCTTACCCATGTACACGATATATGATGCCAAGTGGGTTCTGAAATAATGTGTGGACCTTGTGTGCCACCATCAAAGTATTGTTAACATTATACTGACTATACTCTAGCATAGTCTAGAAATCCATGAGGTAGCATGAGCCAATGATGTCTACTAATTTCCCTTCTACCTAAGGTGGTGGGTCATCAATGATGAACTTGGCAATTAGATTGTATGCTCAGGGCATTAGTGTCTCCACTATGACCCTGGCCACATCCACAGATAAGTGTGACCACATCAAATACTAAAATTCTGTAGGATATAAGTCTTACCCTTGGCCAAAACCATAGTGAGACCTTATCCAAAGTCATATTAGGAAAATGGGTGTTTACTTTAGGGTGGCCAATGTAGCATAAAATACCCACTAACTCAAAAATGATGAGTATGGGCTTCAAGAAGACCTTGCATGGAAAAGCAAAAATATCATGACCAATCAAAATTTCTTGACAAGTTTGTAAAAACATGCTAGTCGAAGGTGAAATTAGCCCCTATAAAAAGCCTAAGGTGTTTATTCAAGTTTTCTTAAGAAATTCATAACAACATTATTACAAAATTTCATATTCTTATACATCATAGCCAAGGCTTTATAGCCTCGATAGCACATCAATCAACACAAGTTTGCATGAAGCTAGAAAATAACCAATAACATGAATGCTTCTAAAAATAGTAAAAATTACTTATGACCATCAAAAAAAAACTTAGAGCATTACAAACATTCCTAGACCTCCCCAAGGACATGGACGTTGACAAGAGAAAACTCTAACTGTGTTAGTAACATCCATCTCCAAAGGGGTAAAGTGCCACAACCAAAAGTTAGCCTTATTAACACAATAGAGATTAAAAATTTATTAAAAATCCATCCTAGCTCCAATTTTAGTCATTCCATCACAAAAGGAATCTTGAAATCATGAGCCTTTTAGCCATGGCCATTACAACTAGAAACACATAAGCATCTTTACATAAAACATAGCCAAAAATAGAAAAACCGTGGCCATCAACATAAACCCCCTTTCATGCAAGGTTGGAAAAAACTCACCGAAAATTCATTTCAGCTCCAAACAGAGGGATTCCACCCCCATTTGAAATTTTGAATTGAGTCTTAATACCCCAAACTTAAGAAAAATTCAAAGCCCTTTCCATTTATTCAAAAAATTTCATTAACTTGGATGAAAATCTGAAAATGGCACAAACCCTTTTACACGAGTTTAGCAAAAAATTCGTTAAAAATTCATTTCAAATCCAAATAGAGTGATTCCACCTTTGTTGAAAATTTTAAATCAATTTCCACCTAGAAAAAACCAAAAAATTAGCCAAAACCAATACTATTTTCTTAGAACAAATTTGTGAATTTATATGAAATTCTCAAAAATGGCACAAAAACCGAACCACACAACTTGATTCAAACAACCATAACTTCCTTAAACATATAGCTACAAACTTGTAACATTAGATTTTAAAAATATGTAGTCGTTTTCTTAGTAAAAAATTGCAATACATTGCTTGCTTTTTTTCATAAAAAAAAAGCACCAAAAATCACAAATTTCATAAAACCTAACTTAATATAGCCATGAAACGAAGAAAAAACAACTAAAACTACTTATACCCATTTAAAAATAAATCAAAATAAGGGGGTAGGAGATTTTTGGAATTGGATTTTGATGAACATTAAAGCATAGATCTAAGAAAAATGATCCTATCCACAAAATTTATGGAAAAAGCATGTAAACAACAAGCCTATTTTCAAAATTCAAATCTACCAATGCTAAAACAAAAAAATAACCCTATATCTACATGAAAATCTCCAAAATAGGATGTAGGATTTCATTGGAATTTTGATCTACCCCCTCTATCAACATAGATCTCAAGAAAATGGCCCCATCCATAACAAGAAAAAATGATTAGAAATTAAAGGAAAATTGGCTAGATTTGCCTACCTTGGGATGACCACAGAGAATGATTAGATGGATATGGGTCTACGAAGTCTAGATAAGTTTTTTGAATTTTAATCTACCTTCTATATTTGTGGATTCTTGCCTTTTCCTCCATGCTGTTTGGGTGCCATAATTACACCAACTTTGGGAAACTCTAGAATCTAGGTGGAATTGAGGTTCTATACTAGTTGAAGAGAGGATCTAGTACCTCCATGCTAAGGATAGATGTTGTTGGTAGAATTCTCTTCTAGAGCTCTCCACCAATGCACTATTTTTCAAGAATGAGGATTTTGGTTGAAACTTGTGAAAAGCTAACCAAAAAAACTCAATCTAAACTTAAACATCCACCTCCAAATCCTTGTTGCTAATTCAATACATCATAACTTCAAGTGCAGTAAGGTGAAAGGGGGAAAAGTCTTTTCCATGTTGGGATTGGTGGGAGATACTTAAATTTTCAAAATTTTAAATTTTGGGCTATGAGCCCCACCATATGCCTTCACTCTTAGTTGAGAAACTACATCAATGTTGATTTTTAATCCCTTGGATAATTAGAACCATGTCCAAGCCTTAACCCCCACGCATCCATGTTGGGGATATCATGCCCAATGTGGATATATGCCTCCTACCTCTTAGAACCATTAAAACCCAACTTTCCTACCATTTTTGGCAACTATAACTTGCCTTTTTCAACTCCGGGCTCCAAAAGGAGGTTAAACCTTACCAAAACTAGGCATCTTGTGTTTCCAGTTGGGGTGACACTACCTAGCATGGAAGAAGAGGGGTAACATCCATTCTTATCCTCTAACATCAATCTAGCCCAAGTTTGACCCCTAAAGTAGGCCCACATGATCTAGAACCCCTCCAAAGACACCAAGCAACACCAGAACCTCACCAAATATGGTTCAAAGTGCTTGAAGCCTTGGGATTTGGTGGTTTCGTGTTGAGCATCCTAGCCCCAGCATGGATGGATGGGGCAGATGACCAAAACTACCTTAATTGATTACCTACTAATCATTTTTCAAGCCTAGCACTCCCTCATAGCCTCCAGTAGCCTAATTTGATCCTTAAATATGTCAATTTTCCATTTACAGCTTGTTCCATATTGGTGAACACCCCTCCTCCATGCTACCCATCATGAAGCAAGCATGGAGACTTAGTGGATATGTAAGAAAGACTCAATTATGACTTAAAACAACCAAAATAACCTACTCTAGTGATCCTTCAACACTACCAAAACCCTCTAGAGCTTTTGAATGCCTCAAAAGTAGTTAAAAATGGCACAAATTTACCATCCCCCTCTCATCCATGCTAAGGCCATCATGCCCAAATTGGAAGAAGGGGGGTTGATTTCATGAGAAATCTAGGAGCCTACCAACTACTAAATCTTGACACCAAGTACTGACCATCAACATCAACAACCCTAGAGGCTGACATGCATGGTTGATTAGCTGTCAAACTAGCCTAAATTTGACATTCTTGGTTCATCTATGTTGGGGGAAACCTCTTCCATGGTAACCAACATGGAAACATGATTGATGCAACTAGGAAGGTTAGTGAGGGATCCTAGATGCATAAAAAGAACTTCAAATTCTATTGTACTAGCACTAGAATTTTGATAGTCATTCCAAAAGCCATCAAAATGCCAAAAATCAACAAAAATCAACTCCTTAAGGTACTTCCATGTTGAGTAGGACCTCATCCACATTGAGAATTATAGACCCAACATGGATAGAGGGGGGGAAACCCTTAAATTAAGTTTCTCACTGGAACCTTAACAAGCTTGATGAGACCTGAATTGCTCATAGTGCTGGCGGTCGCCTTAAGGCACCCACGTTAAGGCACCCACGATAAGGCACCCACATTGTATCATGGGCCGCCTTGTATCATGGGCCACGATATCGCGTATGCGATGTATCATGGGCCGCGATATCACGTATCGCGTATGCGATGTATCATGGGCCACCATTTTTGTAAATATTCTATGTGTTGTGTCTTTGTTTTGTTTTCTTCCCACACTGCGGCATCATCCCATTTCTTTTTCCAGTTAATAATCCCATACCTATCCACTGTGTAATCACTGTAACTCGAGGACGAGTTTTCATTTAGTCGTGGGGGTATGATGAGACCTGAATTGTTCATAGTGCTGGCGGTCGCCTTAAGGCACCCACGTTAAGGCACCCACGATAAGGCACCCACGTTGTATCATGGGCCGCCTTGTATCATGGGCCGCGATATCGCGTCCCACGCGATGTCGCATCCCCTGCGATATCGCGTACGCGATATCGCGTCCTTCCCTGCGATATCGCGTACG
>MNCI01009777.1:306427-348082 GCA_015680685.1 Gnetum montanum
CGACTTGATTACAAGCATTTAAGTGTGACTGCTTGGTAGCCCAGTGGTGTAGCTAGGGGGATCTACGCTTGGTAACCCAATGGCGTATTTGAGGTCTACGCTTGGTAATCCCAATGGCGTACCTAGGCCTATGCTTGGTAGTCCCAGTGGCAGTCGTGCACGAAGTCCAAGATGTGTACGGTTGATCAAGGAATTAGTTGCTCTTCGCACTTAGGCTAGATTAGATTTTCTTACCCTTTTCCTCTTAGCTTAGATTAGTTAATATTATTTTCCATTGCCATAAGGAGTAGCATTAGATTAGGACACATCATACACCTCATCTAGACTAAACCATACGTGACATATGCAAAACTAGTCTAGGTGGGAAGACAGTGAACTGCGACCTAAGGCTAACTATCTAGATGCCACAACTAGTCCATTTGCGGAGTTCGACCGGATTGTGCGTGCGACGCTCATTTTGTATGGTTGAGTGTAGGGGTATCTTGCCACTCATCAACCATAGAGTTGGTAGATAGGTGGATCATGTTGACTCACTGCCTGGTCCATGGAAAAGAAACTTTATCTTAGTCATTAGTCATCAAAATTCAAAAATATAAATTAGACATTAGTAGTCAAAAAAATTAAATACAAACCACCATTAGCAAATTCAATAAGAAAATTCTTCCAAAAGAAGGTAAAATATAGAAGAAATTGTAAAATATCTAAGAAAGATAAAACATACCAATGATGTTGTAAAACAAAAATTGGAAAAATAACAGTGTAAAATAAACATGTATAAAAACAAAGAAAGTGTAAAACAAAAAACTATTAAAAAAACAAAGTGTAAAACAAAAAGGTAGAAAAACTAAGAAGCCACTTTAATAATTAGCATGGATGGCCATCTCTACCATGATTATGTTGAAAAGAGAAGATATGAACAATTGAGTGAGGTCGTCCATCTGAGGAGGTGTTGCTTACATTGGCTTGCTTGGGCTCATGGAAAGGTTTGACTTCTTGTATATTGACTAGCTACTTTTTGTTTGGCCTCTCAGATCTATAGATCAACATGACCCCAAAAGGAAAGGTTTCATAAATGATATAAGGTCCTTCCCATAACGTCTAGAACTTAGTTCGTTGTGGAACATGTGTGGGGTTCTAGTAAAGAACCTTGTTTCTAGGTTAAAATTTTACTTTCCTTATTCTAAGGTTATGGCATTGTTCACTAAATGCTTTATGCACTTCATTCAAAGATAGGGCCACCATATGATGCAAGGGCTCACAATTGGCTTGTTCACAAGATCATATACCACTGTAAGATCGAACCCCTCCAAGATCACCAACCACTATATGATACAAGGGCTCACAATTGGCTTATTCACAAGAAACTAAATGACACTATGGTCACTATGCACAAACACTTTGTATCAAAGCACATAGTGTCTGAATTTCTCCAAAGCATACACCACTGCCATTAGCTCTTTTTTCATTGTGATGTAGTTAAGGTTTGCATCCACAATGCTTCGACTTGCATAGTAAATATAATAAAAATATTTTTGATCATCCAACTACATAAGCATAGCTTCCAAGGCATAGTTCAATGCATCTATCATGATGTGGGATGGTTTGAAATAGTTTAGTGCTCATAGAATTAGAGTTTCTACAACCTTCTACTTTAGGTTATAGAATACTTCTCACATTCCCTAGTTCAGACAAATGGAGATTTTTTCTTTGTAAGCTCAACAAATGGTTTAGCAATCTTAGAGAAATTCTCTATAAATCATTGATAGTAGCCAGTGTTTCCAAGGAATGACTAGACATCTTTAATGGTTTCTAATTGGCGAGTTATTCCTTGGATGACCCTAATCTTTTTAGGGTTCATCCCAATCCCTTCTTGTGAGATTCTATGCCCTAACACACTGGCCTCTTGGACTATGAGATGGCTCTTTTTCCAATTAGCCAAAAATTGATCTCCATGCATCTTTTAAGCACTTGCTCAAGATGGTTCAAGGCTTGCTCAAATGTAGCACTATAGGTGGAAAATTCATCCATGAAGACTTCCACCTTGCTACTAATCTACTACTGAAAAATACTAAGGACAAGGCATTGGAATGTTAAATGGGCATTGCATAGATCAAAAGGCATATTTGATGAGTGGTGAGGTACCCCTACACTCAACCATACGAATACGAGCGTTACACACGTGATCCGGTCAAACTCCACAGACTAAGTGCCTACACGCCTTATGGAACACCTAAGGTTAATCAATCGTTGTCCTCCCAAGCTTACTTGTATTTGTCACAGTTGTATGGTTAAGTAACCTTGAGGCATGTGATTTTTATATCTTTTATGTTTTTATTGCCTATGCTAAGAGAGGAAAGGGTGAAGAAACTAAGTAACTAACTTCAACTAACTAAGCTCTAATCATCCTAGCATCAGTATCCATTCCCACTTGCCGTTTTACACCCTGAACCAATGCAACACTGCTAGGATTACCAAATGCTATTCGTTACTGGGATTACCAAGCATAATGCACATACTCGAAGTGGTCATACTGAATGCACTTAACTATGAGAGTTGAGGGTTGAGAGAGATTAAGTCCTTAAGAAAGCATTTAAATCATTAACAATGATTAAAGTCCTATTTCACTTAGTTCATGCACTGCAAGGTTTATCCAAAAGTTCATCTTTATTGTCGTACACAATAGTGTGGTCAAGTACAGAATTGCTCAAATAAAGATCCGTTCACTTTGGAACTCCTACTGTGGGCACATGGAAATTATTCTAACTCTATAATGGAAAAATGACAAGAGTTTGACTAAGGTCTAGATCTAGATGGAAAAACAAGGGACAGCCGCCTCTTATTTATAGAACTGGCAACGGGCTGCGATATCGTGTACGTGATATCGTAGCTTCTGACGCAATATTGTGGCCCATGCTATATCGTGTCCCATCATACCCCCATGATTGAATAAAAACTCGTCCTTAAGTTCCTTACAAAATATTGGAAAGGTATGAGATTATTGACTTGAATGGAACTAATGATGAATGGGATGACATGTGAATGGATCATCATTACAAAACATGATAAAACTTGTGTTCACGACAACAAGAGTGAACACTTTATACATTTGACATCTGGCCTTATTTGACAGTGAAGAGAGAGAGAGAGAGATGTTTTGCTGCTGCCAACGCCAAGATTGCGCCTTTCGCTGTCCATCCGTAAGCATGCCATCAATCTTGTTCCTTACATAACTACTTCAGCACCAATCCATTCCAAGTGTTCCCTCCAGATCAAATCTGTTATTGTATGATTACCATCTGCACACATAACACAGTCACATATTAGCAAGGGTAAATGAATCACAATGCAGTTGATACCTTGTCTCAGTGTTAAGTCCATTGGCTAAGTTGTGATATGGCTGATGTGGATTCTGGAGATGTAATAATGGTGACTACCCAAGGTGTAGGGGTTAGGAGAAAATCAAAAAAATTGGGCCTATACCCCCATGACTAATCACGAACCTCCAGTAGCAAGAGAATGGAAAAAGATAGGGAATAAGAAAGATGGAGAAAAAGAAACAACTGTAATGTCGATGAAATGGATGTCAAAGATGGAAATGAACAAAATAAAAATTGATCACGAAAATGTTTAAGGAAAAGAAATTAATTGATGCACCAAATAGGAATGTCAGTGGGTCCTCCCCAAAGCAGGCTCATGCCCTTAATGCTCTGACATTCCCACATTCAAAGAGTCCGTGGGCTTTGGAAATGTCCTTTGAAAGCAAGAGTTAAAGTCTTAACCACAAGAATTTACCACAAAGGAAACAATGCATCAACCAAAATATAGACTACTGATACAACTGGCAATGAGGTAAATAATCGAGAAAGAACGATGGAAAGAAGAGAATGGAATGAAGTCTCAAGAACAAGGTGGCGTACATCCCCTTGTGTATATAATGATTAATGTGACTTAGTAGATCCCATTCCAATTCCAACCTCAAGCAAACCACATCCAGTGACTTCACATTAATACATTCGGCCAATCCATCCACTTGAAGTAACAAGAATGCATCCTTGAAAGAGCAACCAACAGTCCAACGAAATGAAAGAGGAGAAGGTAGGAAGCAAGGAAGGGCCTTAGTTAGAGGGAACATGTTTTTTTTAGTTCCATAACCAATTCTTGTAGCCCAAATGATTATTTCAGCTAAGGGGTGTGCTTTGAATCCTCACTATTTTTTTTTTTGTTTAGTGAGAACCACACCATGCAAAGAGTTATTATTTTTATTTTTATTCACTCAGCTTCCCAATAATTGGGTAACATTGAAACGGTAAGAAAACTCAAGAAGAAAACATCCAAGCACCCAAGAGAATGGCCAACACAAATGCATCAAGTTCCCTTGAAGCCACACCCTTTTCAATCCTTGAGTCCTTCCTTAGTTTGAGAAATGCCTAGTCACCAATTCATTTATGGTTCTTATTATTTTGAAGAAAGGGACTATACAGTTCCAAACCAAGAGAGACCATAGAAATTTATGGATGCATGGATGATGTGGACTCATTGCTTGTGATATCAAAAGAACCATACCTTAGTATCAACATCATAACTTAAAGGTAAAAACCAAACATTACCAATCAATGGAATATAGTTCATANTGGATCTCTCCCTTCCGATTCAGTCATGGGGGAGATGGCCACCTATGNAAGTATAAATGATGTTGTAAAACAAAAACAAGAAAAGTTAAAGAAATGTGTAAAACAAAAAATCTAAAAGGAACTGAGGGTCTCAATTGATTAGCATAGGTGGCCATCTCCCCCATGACTGAATCGGAAGGGAGAGATCCGATATAATAAGCATTTTTTTGAATTTTTTAGAAGTGTCCAACTTCTCCTAATTGATGTTTTTAGGTTAAGAGTTGGAAGTTGGTGATGCTCATACTCCAGTGTATCTATGCTTTCATTATGGTTGCCCATTGTTCCCCCAGTTAGTTCCATGCATGTTGGTGAGTTTCTCTCCTTATTAGCTATCAACCACTGGGTGTTTTCTTGTTGTGTGGTTGCTACATTTAGGCAGCTTTGTATCTAAGTTTCCTGGGCACACCGGTGCATATAGGAAATGTTGAGCACTCCTGTACATCATCACCCTCTATATCACTATATGTGATGCATGGAACTTTCTTCTTCTTGATCTTTCCATAAGAGTTTTCCTTAGATATTTCCAAGGAAAGATCATGGATCCCTAGGCATGCATTTATTGTACTTAGCCATGCCCTCCCCATTATAATTGGGAAATCCCCTTTGTTATTGTTAACTTCTATCACTAGGAAATCGGCTGGGTATGACCAACCACACACAATGCTAAGAATGTCCTCCACAAGTCCTAAGGGAATAGTGATGGACTGGTCAGCCAGCTCTAATTGAATATTTCTCTTCTTGAGTGGAGGCAAGTTCTAGGCTTTATACATTTGTCGTGATATCAAGTTGACTCCAGAACTTGAGTCAAGAAGAGCCTTACGTGGTTCATTCCCAACAACTTGGAGGTAGATTAAGGGACTTCTGGGGTCAAAGAGTTTCTTGGGAAGGTGGCCCACCTTTATCCAGTCTGTAATGATATGTGTTAACATAACCATGTTCGTTGAGCTCTATTGTTGGTTTGAAGGGAGCTCCGAAGCCTTACTTGATGGAGGAGTGGTCATAGACTCAACCGCTTGTGGTTGTGAGAGCTTATTTGGACTGTTGGTTCTAAAGAAAAGTCTTCTCTTTATACGGTTGTTAGAACCAGCAATGGGTTGAACGTTTATAGCTCTCATAACATTACGTTGCTGTGGTTGAGTGGGGAGTTCCCCTTGCATCGTTGGAGCAGGTGGTAGTGGAACTATTGACGTAAGAGATGTGGATGGATTCAGAGGATGGTATGCATGTGGGCTGTCTCTTCTAGGAGAGGGAGTCCTAAAATACTCCTGAACTTGGTAGTGACATTGTGGGGTTGCATGACCCATAGAGTCACTTGGAGAAACCGGCTGCTGCACGTAATAGCCATATGGATCTGGTTGCTGGTAAGGGTATTTTTGCCTAGGTGATGGCATCCCCCATGACTGTGGGTATTGACACTACTAGTGTTGCTCGATAGGTTATGGTGGAGTTCCACTTGGTTAATATGTTAAGGGTTGGTGGAACTGCTTTGTGTTACCTTGGGGATAAGGTAACCTTCGGGGTGTTTGTTGTTTGTTGAGTCTTAGGTTGAGTGCATACACCCCGAACTCTTGCAGATGTGAGATTATTGGGTAACATTCCTTAGGATGGTTATATTGGTAGATCTCACATCCATCATCATTGTCCAAATTAGAGTCCATAACCTCATTAGCGATAGTCATTTTTCCCTTATCCTTGTTACGTGCATGGTCTATGTTTCTCCCTTTCTTTTTATCATGGTCACTACTTCGCTCCTTAGACTCTCTACAATTTTTAAAATGGTTTCAAATCTACTATCTAAGGAGTCCCACATTTGATCTACCTTAGCTGACACTTTGGTTGTTAACTTTTGAAGTGGCAAGGTTTTTCTATTCACCAACTCTTCGAGTGGTGACTCATCCTCTTCCTAACAGAATCTTACTTCCTTCTTTCAGAGGGAAGGATCGCGGTTATACTCTTCTGCACTTTCTCTTTTTTGTAGCTCTCCTTCTTCCTTAGCTACTTGCTCCAATAGTCTATGAACTTCATGGGACCTAAGCTCAGATAATCTTCCTTGGGCATATGTTCCAAGGGTTCTCCTGGTTTCATGTCTTAGCCCATCTACAAGGTGGCAAAGTTGATCCCATTGTGTGTAACCATGGCCTGGGCAATGATGTAGTAGTGCATAATATTGGCCCATGGTAGCATCCAAGGGTTCATGATTACCCTGCTTCCATCCTTGGATTTTTTTTTTGCATGTTGGACACTTGGGAGTACGTTTGATATTTATCGTTAAATAGTTCTAGCATTGTACTCCACCGTCTAATGGATTCCAGTTCTAAGAACCGATATCAACTCTCCGCTTTCTTTATGAGTGTCCTTGGGAAAAAATTTAACTTTTACCACTCATTTTTTATATTCTACAAGGCACAGGCATCGTGAAATGCCTATAAGTGGTTTTGCGAATTAGCGTTGTATCCCCCCTCAAATTGGGGGAAATTATTCATGTCTAATCTCTTGATCTGGCTATCATTCTAGTGCCTTGTAGGTATTCTCACAGCCTCCATAATGTCTAACATACTTTGGGTTGCTAGTAGGGGTTCATCATTTTCATCTCTTTCATGGTGTCTATGATGTCTACGTGATTCCCTACTTTCCCTTCTACCATATCTTGATTCTTTCGAATGCCCTTGTTCTCGCTCTTGACTCTCTTGTCGAGGGTTCTCATTATGCTTACCTTTATCCTCATGGTTGTGTTCCTTGTGACTACGTCTTGATATGGAAGGAGAGGGTGAATGATGTGATGAAGGTGAAGAAGAAGGGGAACCATCGCCATGACAATGTTTCTTACCTTCTCTTTGATGGTTGCAGCCCCAATCGTGATGATGATCCGAATGTCCACCCTTGTCATGGGTTTGTGTTCCCTCATTGAACACTTGGTGTTCATGGGGATCAAAACCAAGGTTGTGAATCATGGAGTGTAGGTTCTGATACCCCACCTTCTCACCATTGTTAGGAGGGGGAACATCATTTGATGGAGAACCTATTATAACTGGTTCACCATCTCCAATTTCGCTTAGGACGTGCGGTTGGGGCCCTTTGCCCTTCAACGATGTGTGGTAACTTTCTTGCTGCGAATCCCATTGACGTTGCGCTTCTGTGGGATGGTATTCCCTTGCGTTGTAATTGCATGTAATGTACTCAGTGTATAATTATGACATGCCAATTCATGCAAGGGAATGAAGGAGCATGTTGGGGGTGGCTCTATCTGGAGGCATCACTATGTTACCTTCCAAGTCTCTCCATTGCAGTTGCTCGTCTTGATGGAAGAAAAAGGTAAAGTTGGGTATATACTCATCGTGGTGAGTATATACCACACTAAATTGTTGAGGAATCGGTGGTTCTCAATTATGTATATTGTGCTGCCAACTATCTCTTGTGTGATCCCTAGGTGGTGAAGTGCTTTTACGAGAAGAAGAAGCCAATGTTATCTTGTCGGTTTGCTATTGACTGTTGTTTAAATTTTCTTCTAATTAACCCTAAGGGTTCATTNATGTTATCTTGTCGGTTTGCTATTGACTGTTGTTTAAATTTTCTTCTAATTAACCCTAAGGGTTCATTTAAGCTTCCCAATGATGTGGATGATTTCTTATGTTCTACTTAGTGCACAAACAACTTAGTCCTTGGCAATGGTGCCAATGATGAGTGGCAAGGTACCCCTACACTCAACCATATGAATACGAGTGTTACATGCGTGATCTAGTCAAAATCCATAGACTAACTTCCTACACGCCTTATGGAACACCTAAGGTTAATCAATCATTGTCCTCCCAAGCTTACTTGTATTTGTCACAGTTGTATGGTTAAGTAAGCTTGAGGCATATGATTTTTATATCTTTTATGTTTTTATCGCCTATGCTAAGAGAGGAAAGGGTGAAGAGACTAAGTAACTAACTTTAACTAACTAAGCTCTAACCATCCTAGCATCAATATCTGTTTCCACTTGTTGTTTCACACCCTGAACCAATGCAACACTACTGGGATTACCAAACGCTATTTGTTACTGGGATTACCAAGCGTAACACACGTGCTTAAAGCAGTTGTACTGAATGCACTTAACTATGAGAGTTGAGGGTTGAGAGAGATTAAGTCTTTAAGAAAGCATTTAAATAATTAACAATGATTAAATTCCTACTTAGCTTAGTCCATGCATTGCAAGGTTTATCCAAAAGTTCATCTTTATGGCCATACACAATTGTGTGCTCAGATACAGAATTGCTCAAATAAAGATCCGTTCACTTTGGGACTCCTACTGTGGGCACATGGAAATTATTCTAACTCTGGAATGGAAAAATGGCAAGATTTTGGCTAAGGTCTAGATCTAGATGAATAGACAAGGGAGAGCTACCTCTTATTTATAGAACTGGCGACGGGCTGTGATATCGCGTACGCGATATCGTAGCTTCTAACATGATATCGCGGCCCATGCAATATCGCGTCCCATCAATATTATTATATACAAAAGTCCCATAGGAACTTGTGAATGTTGTTTTGCCCTGATCTTTTGGCACAACTTGAATCTAGATATAACCACTATAACCATCCAAAAATCTATAATAGCAATGCCCAAAGATAGTATCCAATACTTGGTCCACAAATGGTAATGGAAAATAATCTTTGTAGGTTGCCATGTTCAATAGCCTAAAATCAATACCTACCCTCCACTTGCCACCTTTCTTTAGCACAATTACAAGTGGGCTAACCCACTCTCTATCTGCAATTGGATAAATGAACCCTACCTTGAGGATTTGTTCAATTTGCTCTTTAATGATCTTCTTCAAGTTAGGATTCAATCACCACTGTAGTTTCCTCTTTGGCTTGATGGATGAATTAGTATAAATGTGATGTTGGCATATCCTAGGATTAATTTCAATGAATTTAGAATATGACCAAGCAAAGGTTGTTGGCCATTTGTTATTCACATTTAGCAACATCTTTTTCTACTCAAGAGCAAGGTTGGCATTGATTATTACCAATTTTCCATTTTTCAAGAATTCATACTCCATGCTGGCAGGTAGAGTTTTCAACTCTAAGGGCTTCTATTTAAAATTTTTAGTGATTTCCAACTCTTCCCAATAAGTATCATCAGGTTCATCATTAGAGAGTTGGTAATAAACTTGCTCTAGTTCATCCATGCCTTCAACATAGGCACAAGTTAAGATTTCAATTGGTTCTATGCAAAGTGTCCTACTTTCAAAATTAGCTGTCAACCACTAGATGTCCTCCTATTTTTTCATTGCTACTTATAGGCACTTTTGGATTTCAAATTCATCTGCATAGTATCTACATGC
The DNA here is from genome assembly GCA_015680685.1 of Gnetum montanum. NCBI lineage: Eukaryota > Viridiplantae > Streptophyta > Gnetopsida > Gnetales > Gnetaceae > Gnetum > Gnetum montanum. The sequence goes on from MNCI01009777.1 coordinate 316,425, forward strand.
TTTGGTTGATGTGCTTTTGATAGATCATAATTTCTACCAATAGTTACACCTTATATCATTATACATAATGCATGGAACTCTATTCCTCTTAATCTTTCCAAAATCATTTTCCTTGAAAATTTCCAAGGAAAGATCTCTTATCCCCACTCATGCATTAAGAGTGGTTAACCAAGCCCTTTCCATAATGATTAGGAAGTCCCCCTTGCAATTGTCAATCTTGATTACTAGAAAATTGGCAGGATAGGATCATCCATAGACAATGGTCACAATGTTCTCCATGAGTCCTAAGGGAACAATGATGGACTGATCTACTGATTCTAAAAAAATGTTGCTCTTCTTAAGAGGATGTAGGTTTCAAGCTTTGTACATTTCATGAGAAATTAGATTGACACCAAAACCTAAATAAAAAAGAACCTTGCATGGCTTATTTCCAATGATCTACAAGTAGATGAGGAGGCTTCTAGGATTGACTCCTTTCCTAGGAAGGTTGCCAGCCTTAATTCAATCAAATATAGTATGGGTTAACATGATTATGTGGATCTTGGAAGGTGTTTGGTTTGAAGGTTTCTTGAAAGAAATAGATGTAGAGGATGAAGGAGACATAGGATGACCAGCTTCATAAGTTGATGAGGGCTTTGTAGGATTAATGGTTTAGAAGAATAGTCTTTTCTAGGTCTAGGTTCCAAACTACTTGGCAGAGGAACTAGTTGTAAGTTAACAACCCTGGTAACATTACATTGTTGTCACTACACAAGAATCTCACCCTACATGGATGGGTTGAGGAAGGAGGAACATGTGCTAAAGGATGAAGAGGATAATAAGGGTATGGGGATTCTTCTCTAAGAGATGAAGAATAAGCTCTACAATACTCTAGATGGAAGCAGTTATGTTGGAATGAGGCATGACTAGAAGAGTCACGCAGAAACATGGGTTGTTGAACATAGTACCCATATGGATCAGGCTATCTGTAAGGGTACTACTACCTAGGTGGTGGCATCCCCCATGAATATGGATGCTGCCACTACTAGTACTACTCATATGGTTATGGTAGAGATCCACTTGGATAATAAGCTTGTTGTTGGTGAAACTGCCTAGGATTGCCTTGAAAATAATGCAATCTTCTAGGTGCTTGCCTTCTTGCTAGCCTAGGATTTAGAGCATACATCCCAGATTCCTACAAATGTAACACATCAAGGTAACATCCTTTAGAATGTTCATATTAATAAATGTCACACCTACCATCATCATTTGATTCTAACTCCACAACCGCTTCTACTACAATAACTTTTCCCTTACCCCTTTTCTAGGCACATTTAGCTTCCTTTCTTCTCTTGTGATCATGATCACTACCTTGTCATTTGGATTCCTCTATAATTTTTAGAACAATTTAGAATATTTCATCCAAACATTCCCTTTTTTTATTCACCTTGGCCAAAATTTCAAAAAGAGACTTTTGACTCAGCAAGATTTTTCATTACACCACTTCATCAAGAGGTGCCTCCCCTTACTGTCACAAAATCATACATTTCTTTTTCTAACTAAAGGATCCTAATTATACTCCTCAACACTTTCCCGTTTCCTCAATTCACCTTCTTCTTTTGTAACCTACTCAATTATCCTTTGAATCTAATGGGCTTGAAGTTCTAACAATCTCCCTTTAGGCATATACCTCAAGGGTTTTCCTCAATTTTTATCAAAGCACAACTATGATATGGCAAAGTTGCTCCTGTTGAGAATAACCATGGTCAAGACATCTATGCAAAAGAGAATAATACCTACCCATGGTTATGTCCAAGGGTTCATGTATTTCTTAATGCTAGCCTTGGATTTTCTTTCTCAAATTGGACACTTTGGAGTACATCTGAAATTTATCATTGAATAACTCAAGCATCGTACTCCATTTGTAAAGTGACTCTAGCTCCAAGGAGTGATACTAACTTTTTTCTTCTCTTATGAGTATCCTAGGAAATAGCTTAAGCTTTTGCTAATCATTTTTAATATTCTGTAAGAAACATGCATTGTGAAAGGCTTGAAGATAGATCTATGGATCTGAGTTATATCCCCACTCAAATCTAGGGATATTGTTCATATCCAACCTCTTGATTCTACTATCTTTCACATGCCTAGTTAGAATTTTGACTACCTCTATGATGTTTAGCATGCTTCAAGTTACCAGCAAAGGTACATCATCATCATGATTTCAATGACACCTATGATGTCCTTTGTTATCCCTTCATTCATGGTAGGGCCTATGATCATTATTATTTAGCCACTCACCTTCATCAGAGTTTTGTCCTCTATGGTTTCAATCAAATTCAAAGGAGGAAGAAGAAGATGCAAATGAAGAGGATGAAAAGGGAGGAGGTCTGCCACCTCGTCACGACTTGTCACCATCACAATCATTAGCTTTATCATTATCATGATGCTTTCCTAAGCCCCTGCCCTAACTCCCACTCTTAGAGCCACTCTTGCCTAAACTAGGATTGTTGATATCAAACTTAAAATTTGGGTTCAAGCCCCCTTCATCAGAGTCAATGGGTGAAGAATCTTTATGTTGAGAATGCCCAAAGTGAGGATCCTCATTATCTTTTTAGTTTAGTAAGAACAAGGGATTAGTGAACCATTTTTCCTTCATAGCTTCATGATGCTTTTGCTTGTGCCAATCTCTTTTCTGTTGTGTTTCAGTGGGATGGTAGTCCCGATATTCATGGTCCTACACAACGTATTCTTCATGAAGATCCTAGATGCCCAACCTCTTAAGAGTTTGGAATAGCATCCCAAGAACACATCAGCTTGGATGGAAATACAATGTTGCCCTCCATGTCTCTCCACCATAGCTATTCATCTTGATGCAGGATGAAGGTGAGATCGAGTACAAACTCATCTAGATGAGTGTACATCACTTTGAATTCTTGGGGAAATGGTGGTTTTGATTCATCATGCCTATGAAAAGAAGACATTTTGAATTAGAAGAAAAATTTAGTGGTCTTTTAATTATGATTATTTTTTTAATTTTTTGAATGATTGTGACTTTAGGATTCATTCCAATGATCTTAAATAATTTTCACTAACTTCTAAATAGTGCATGTATCAAACTACAAGTCCTTGGCAAAAATGCCAATGATGAGCAATGAGTAGACCCTACACCCAACGATATGAATCACTAAGTGTTCATGCATAATCTAGTTGAATTCCGTGAACTTATAGCCTTCTAAGTACACTAGTCTCTAGGAAGTGAAACTAACCATTGTAATCATTTTCTTTCCAATTACACTTGTGAAATGAAAAAGTATGGTTAAGTGAAACTAAGGCATATGATTTTTATCATTTTTTATGTTTTATGTTCTAAGTCACCTAAGGATAAAGAAAGATGAATAAAGTAATTTAATTCCTAATTTAATCTAACTAGCTAACATTTAACTAACCCTAACATAAGCATCTATTCCCACTTGTCGTACACATCTTGAACACAGTTAATGCTACTAGGTTACCAAATGTTAAGCATTACTAGGATTACCAAGCACCAGGCATATGCTCAAAGTGCTCATACTTATGTGCTTAATTAATCGCTATTTAATTTAGCTTAGTCTAGCTTAGTCTAGCTTAGTTTAGCTTAGTTACTTAAACATTAAAGAAAACTACTTAAAATATGAAATGCATAAAAGAAATAATTAATCTATTTCAAAGTGCTACATGGTTTATTAGAAAGCTCATCTTTATTGTCACACACACAACGATGCTCAAGTACAATAGTGCTCGAATAAAAATCTGTACACTCTTTGACTCCTGCTACAAGCACTTAGAAAAATACTCTAACTTTCAAGTGGAAAAAATACTAGAGCTTCATTGCAACTATGAGACTTATGCCATAAATGTGGTTGGTGAGCATGTATTTATACGTGCAACAAGGAGCCCCATCGATGGCTACACATCAATAGGTCAAACCCTACATCGACGAGATCACATCAACAAGATTCCATCGATGCAACCAACCATGATGTTTCATTAGCAAGGGACTTTTAACCTTGAATTATTATTTCTATTTTGTAACTATTTATTCTTTTATAAAAACTGCATTCTATATATTCTATCTTACTTATACTAATTTTTAAGTCGTTTGATTCTAGAGCATGTCTCCACCTTTTCATTTTAGAAACAATATTTTTCTAATTCTATTTATCAATATAACATAATATGCAAATAGCATACATCAAAGGAATTCATCCTACATTTTCTTGGTTAATTCATCCATCATAATAGCAAATAATTATGGGCTAAGTATAGATCCTTCATGTAGACCTACTATGAAAATCATATGTTATTCTACAAGCTATTCTAATATTAATATAGTTGCTTCATACGTGTCTTGAATCACTTTAATATATTTAGCATTTAGAAGAAAATAAAATTTATTAGTTTTTTATTTAAACATACAAGTAAAATTCCATAATTATTAAAATCACTTTGATTAAAAACTCCAAGTTATAAAGCTCTACTTAGATCCTACTAAAGTTTTGTATTAGTTATATATGTCTAGGGGATACATATAGTCATCTACTTTACAATTTCTCGTATCCCTTTCACACTCTTTACAAATTAGTTGCATTCCTAAATGAAAACATGAGTAATGAAGGTTATTTTAAAACATCATTATTCAAAATTTATAAAGTAATAATCCTATGTTACACAACATTCATAAAATATTTAAATAAAATTGCATTCGTAATAGTTGATAGTTTTATGATAAACATGGTGATTATGTAAAGTATCTATACCTCCATTTAATTATTTGCCAACATAAGAGAACTATTAACAAAGCCTATTGAAAATTGTTCTTAAACATTGGATAAATTTAGAAATGTTATAAAATGTATTTTCAAAATATTTTGAAAAGACAAGCCCTACCTAAAATGTAATGATATAGTTTACAAACTTTTCAAATCAAATGAAGAACACATAGAACCGATTCAAATATTTACTTATACTTACAACAAATTATATCAAGTTCAAGTAACAAAAAATCCAAGCAAGAATAAGAAGCAATTATTTTACAAACACAAGAACAATGCAAAAAGGGAAAAAATATATACCAATAAAGAGTAGTCTTGATAACTCATAAGTTACATTTATATGATATGAATGTTAAACCATTCATCATGCATTCTTAAAAATAAGTTCATATTTGAAAATAAAAGTTTTAGAGGTGGTGGAACAATAAAATTCTTAAAACCATTTATAATTTCACTACTTGTTTAGGGTAAGGTGATAATTAAGAATATGCCCTGAACAATGGCTTGACTATAGAGGCTATATTAAAAATTAACGTCCACTTTAGCCTGTATCACCAACTTTCAACTTTACCAAGTTAGATTTAATGTCTCAAAAAAACTATTAAGTTCTTAGGTAGGTGTTAAAAACCAAGAATGGCTATGTCATCTACTTTCTTTACCTAAATAAAAATTAAAAAAAAAAGGTGGTCTACTTCATTTTTTTAAGTAATGGACATGAGAATTGGTAATGCAACTCCTAGCTACACAATAAGTGTCATACCCATAAGTGAAGGTAGGAATTAAACCCACAACCTCCTAGCTAAGAGATGAGATTCTTGACCACTACTCTATACCCCTAGGTATCTACTTCATAATTAGCAAATAATTTTTGAAATTATACTTAAAAAGTAAAGAGTGATTTTAAATTATCATACTTGAAGATGATTTTAGGATTCATAATCTAATGTGAAATTTTCAAAATCCAAGTCTTTCATATGCTATTACAATTCACTCAAAAATCATTCATGCATGTATGTAATCCATTCACCTTGGATCATTTTATGAATGTTACTGATGAGTGGCGAGGTACCCCTACACTCAACCATACGAATACAAGCATTACACGTGCGATCTGATCAAACTCCGCAAACGGACTAGTTGTAACATCTAGAAAGTTAGCCTTAGGTCATAGTTCGTTGTCTTCCCACATGGACTAGTATTAGCTTTTTCACATATGGTTTCATCCAGAATGAGGTGTATGATGTGGTTCTAACCTAATGCTACTCTTGGATATGATGGTAAATAAGATTAACTAAGCTAAGAGAGAAAGGGTGAGAGACTAAGTAACTAACTTTAACTAACTAAGCTCTAATTATCCTAGCATCAGTATCCATTCCCACTTGCCATTTCACATCCTGAACCAATGCAACACTGCTGGGATTACCAAACGCTATTTGTTACTGGGATTATCAAGCGTAACGCATGTGCTTGAAGCGGTCGTACTGAATGCACTTAACTATGAGAGTTGAGGGTTGAGAGAGATTAAGTCCTAAGAAAGCATTTAAATAATTAAAAATAATTAAATCTTCATTAGCTTAGTCCATGCACTACAAGGTTTATCCAAAAGTTCATCTTTATTGTCGTACACAATTATGTGCTCAGGTACAAAATTGCTCGAATAAAGATCCGTTTACTTTGGAAATCCTACTACAGGCACATGGAAATTATTCTAACTCTAGAATGGAAAAATGGCAAGAGTTTGGCTACGGTCTAGATCTAGATGATGAAATAAGGGAGAGCCGCCTCTTATTTATAGATTTGGCAATGCGCTGCGATATCGCGTACACGATATCGTAGGGGAAGATGCAATATCGTGGTCCATGCGATATTGCGTCCCATCATACCTCCATGATTGAATAAAAACTTGTCCTTGAGTTCCTTACAAAATATTGGGAAGGTTTGGGATTATTGACTTGAATGGAACTAATGGTGAATGGGATGATATGTGAACGGATCACCATTACAAAACATGACAAAACTAGTGTTCACGACAACAAGAGTGAACACTTTATACATTTAACATCCGGCCTTCTTTGGTAGCGGAGAGAGAGAGAGAGAGAGAGAGAGAGAGAATTTTTGCTGCTACCAACACCAAGATTGTGCCTTTTTTTGTCCATCCATAAGCGCACCATCAATCTTGTTCCTTGCATAACTACTTCAACATCGATCCATTCCAAGTGTTCCCTCCAGATCTAATCCATTATTTTATAATTGTCATCTGCACACACAACACATTCTTATATTAGCAAGGGTAAATGAATCACAATGTAGTTGATACCTTGCTTTGGTGAAAGGCCCATTGGTTGAGTTGTGGTATGGCTAATTGCGGATTCTGGAGATATAATAATGGTGACTACCAAAGGTGGAGGGGTTAGGAGAAAATCAAAAAAATTGGATCAGGACCCCCATGACTAAGAGTGAACCTTTGGTAGCGATAAAATGGAAAAAGGAAAGGAATAAGAAAGATGAAGAAAAAGAGACAACTATAACCTTGATGAAATGGATGTCAAGATGGAAATGAACAAAATAAGGTTGATTGCAAAAATGTTTAAGGGAAAGAAATTAACTGATGCACCAAAGAGGAATGCCAGTGGATCCTCCCCAAAGTAGGCTCATACCCTTAATGCCCTAAAAAACCCACATTCAAAGATTCTGTAGGCTCTGGGAATGTCATTTGGAACAAGAGTTAAAGTCTTAACCACAAGAATTTACCAAAAATAAAACAATGCGTCAACCAAAATATACACTAATGATACAACCGGTAATGAGGTGAAAAATGGAGACAGAATGATGGACAGAAGAGGATGGAATGGAGTCTCAAGAACGAGGTGGTGTACAACCCCTTGTGTGTTTAATGATTAATGTGACTTAGTAGTTCTCATTTCAAGTCCAGCCTCAAACAAACCACATCCAGTGACTTTGCATTGATACATTCAGCCAATTCATTCACTTGAAGTAACTAGAATGCCTCCTCCAAAGAGCCACCACCATTCTGACGAAATGAAAGATGAGAAGGTAGGAAGTGAGAAGGGCCTTAGTTAAAGGGAACATGCTTATTTTAGTTCCATAACCAGTGCTTGTAGTCCAAATATTTATTCCATCTAAGGGGTGTGCTTTGAATTTCCACTGTTGTGTTTTTTTTTTTTGATTTAGTGAGAACCACACCATGCAAAGACTTTTTATTTTTATTTTTACTCACTCAGCTTTCTTATAATTGGGTAACATCAAAATGGTAAGAAAACTCAAGAAGAAAACATCCAAGCACCCAAGAGAATGGCCAACACAAATGTATCAAGTTCCCTTGAAGCCACACCCTTTTCAATCCTTGAGTCCTTCCTTAGTTTGAGAAATGCCTAGTCACCGATTCGTTTATAGTTCTTATTATTTTGAAGGAAGGGACTGTACAATTCCAAGCCAAGAGAGACCATAGAAATTTATGGATGCATAGATGATGTGGACTCATTGCCTGTGATATCAAAAGAACCATACCTTAGTATCAACATCATAACTTAAAGGTAAAAATCAAACATTAGCAACCAATAGAAAACAATTCATACCATCATTAGGAGCACTTATTGGGTGAAAAACTTAACAAAATGGATAAACACACACATACCAGAAAAGGTATAAATGATGTTACAAAACAAAAAACATGAAAAGTTAAAGAAATTATAAAACAAAAATGTGTAAAACAAAAATCTAAAAAGAACTTAGGGCCTCAATTGATTAGCATAGGTGGCCATCTCCCCCATGATTGAATTGAAAGGGAGAGATCTGAAATAATGAGCACTTATTTGAATTTCTTAGAAGTGTCCAACTTCTCCCAATTGATGTTTTTAGATTAAGGGTTGGAAGTTGGCGACGCTCATACTCCAATGTATCTATGCCTTCGTTGTGGTTGCAAGTTTCTCCCCCAGTTAGTTCCATGCATATTGGTGGGTTGCTCTCTAATTAGCTGTCAACCACTGGGTGTTCTCTTGTTGTGTGGTTGCTACATACAAGCACCTTTGTATCTGAGTTTCCTAGGCACTCCTGTATGTCATCACCCTCTATATCACTATATGTGATGCATGGAACTTTCTTCTTCTTGATCTTTCTATAAGAGTTTTCCTTAGATATTTCCAGGGAAAGATCACGGATTCCTAGGCATGCATTTATGGTACTTATCCATGCCCTCCCCATTATAATTAGGAAATCCCCTTTGTTATTGTTAACTTCTATCACTAGGAAATCGGCTGGGTATGACCAACCACACACAGTGCTAACAATGTCCTCCACAAGTCCCAAGGGGATAGTGATGGACTGGTCAACCAGCTCTAATTGAATATTTCTCTTCTTGAGTGGAGGTAGGTTCCAGGCTTTATACATTTCTCGTGATATCAAGTTGACTCCAAAACCTAAGTCAAGAAGAGCCTTACGTGGTTCATTCCCAGTAACTTGGACGTAGATTAAGGGACCTTTGGGGTCAGAGAGTTTCCTAGGAAGGTGGCCCACCTTTATCCAGTCCATGATGGTATGTGTTAACATAACCATGTGTGTTGAGCTCTATTGTTGGTTTGAAGGGAGCTCCGAAGCCTTACTTGATGGAGGAGTGGTCATAGACTCAACTGCTTGTGGTTGTGAGAGCTTTTTTGGGCTGTTGGTTCTAAAGAAGGGTCTTCTTTTTGTACAGTTGTTAGAACTAGCAGTGGGTTGAAGGTTTACAGCTCTCATAGCATTACGTTACTATGGTTGAGTGGGGATTTCCCCTTGCATCATTGGAGCAGGTGGTAGTGGAACTATCAACGTAAGAGATGCAGATGGATTTGGAGGATGGTATGCATGTGGAGTTTCTTTTCCAGGAGAGGGAGTCCTAAAATACTCCCAAACCTGGTAGTGACATTGTGGGGTTACGTGATCCATAGAGTCACTTGGAGAAACCAGCTACTGCACGTAATAGCCATATGGGTCCGGTTGCTAGTAAGAGTATTGTTGCCTGGGCGGTGGCATCCCCCATGATTGTGGGTATTGCCACTGCTGGTGCTGCTCAATAGGTTGTGGCAAAGTTTCACTTGGATAATATGTTAAGGGTTGGTGGAACTGCCTTGGGTTACCGTCGGGATAAGGTAACCTCTGGGGTGCTTGTCGTTTGTTAAGTCTTGGGTTGAGTGCATACACCCCAAACTCTTGCAGATGTGAGATTATTGGGCAACATCCTTTAGGATGGTCATATTGGTAGATCTCACATCCACCATCATTGTCTGTATTAGAGTCCACAACCTCATCAGTGATAGTCATTTTTCCCTTACCCTTGTTACGTGCATGGTCTGAATCTCTCCTCTTTTTCTTATCATTTTCACTACATCGCTCCTTAGACTCCTCTATGATTTTTAAAACGGTTTCAAATCTACTATCTAAGGAGTCCCACATTTGATCTACCTTAGCCAACACTTTGGTTGTTAACTTTTGAAGCGGCAAGGTTTTTCTATTCGCCAACTCTTCAAGTGGTGACTCATCCTCTTCCTCACAGAATCTTACTCCCTTCTTTCGGAGGGAAGGATTGTAGTTATACTCTTCCGTGCTTTCTCTTTTCCGTAGCTCCCCTTATTCTTTAGCTACTTGCTCCAACAGTTTATAAACTTCATGGGACCTAAGTTCTGATAATCTTCCTTGGGCATATGTTCCAAGGGTTCTCCTAGTTTCGTGTCCTAGCCCATCTACGAGGTGGCGGAGTTGATCCTGTTGTGCGTAACCATGGCCTGGGCAACAATGTAACAATGCATAATATTGGCCCATGGTAGCATCCAAGGGTTTGTGATTACCCTGCTTCCATCCTTGGATCTGCTTACGCAAGTTGGACACTCAGGAGTACGTTTGATATTTATCATTGAATATTGAATAATTCTAGCATTGTACTCCATCGTCTAATAGATTCCGGTTCTAAGGACTGGTACCAGCTTTTTTCTTCTTTTATGAGCATCCTTGGGAACAAATTTAACTTTTTCCACTTATTTTCGATATTCTTCAAGGCACAGACATCGTGAAATTCCTGTAAGTGGTTTTGCAGATCAACATTGTATCCCTCCTCAAATTGGAGGATATTATTCATGTCAAGTCTCTTGATTTGGCTATCTTTTTGACGCCTTGTAGGTATCCTCATAGCCTCTATAATATCTAACATACTTTAGGTGGCAAGTAGGGGTTCATTGTTTTCATCACTTTCGTGGCATCTCTGATGCCTACGCAATTCCCTACTTTCCCTTCTATTATGCCTTGATTCTCTCGAATGCCCTCGTCCTTGCTCTCGACTCTCTCGTCGAGGGTTCTCATTATGCTTACCCTTATCCTCATGGTTGTGCTCCTTATGATTGCATCCCGATGTGGAAGGAGAGGGTGAATGATGCGATGAAGGCAAAGAAGAAGGGGAACCATTGCCATGACGATGTTTCTTACCTTCTCTTTGGTGGCTACAGCCCCGATCATGGTGACGATCAAACTGCCCATCCTTATCATTTGCTTGTGTTCCCTCATTAAACACTTGGTGTTCATGGGGATCAGAACCAGGGTTATGAATTTTGGAGTGTAGGTTCTGATACCCCACCTCCTCACCATTGTTAGGAGGGGGAACATCATTTCATGAAGAACCTATTGAAATAGGTTCACCACCCTTGATTTTGCTTATGACGGGTAAACCGTTATGGGGCCCCTTGCCCTTCAACGATGTATGGTAACTCTCCTGCTGTGAGTCCCTTAAATGTTGTGCCATAGTGGGATGGTAATCCCTTGTGTCATAATCACTTGCAACATATTCAGCGTATAGCTACGTCATGTCTATCTATGCAAGAGCATGAAGGAGCATGTTAGGGACTGCACGATCTAGGGGCAACACTATGTTACCTTGCAAGTCTCACCAACACAGTTGTTCATCATGATGGAGGATAAAGGTAAAATCGGGTATATACTCATCATGATGAGTATACACTACCCGATACTCTTGAGAAATGGTGGATCTGGGTTACGTGTGTTAGACCGTTGACTATCTCTTGTGTGATCCCTAGGTGGTGAAGTACTTTTATGAGAAGAAGAAGACATTGCTTATCTTGTCGGTGTGCTATTGACTGTTATCTAATTTTTCTTCTGATTAACCCTAAGGCTTCGTTTAAGCTTCCCAACGATGTGGATGATTTCCTATGTTCTACTTAGCGCACAAACAACTTTGTCCCCGACAATGGCGCCAATGATGAGTGGCGAGGTACCCCTACACTCAACCATACAAATACGAGCGTTACACGCGCGATCCGTTCGAACTCCGCAGACGAACTAGTTGTGACATCTAAACAGTTAGCCTTAATTCATAGTTCGCTATCTTCCCACATGGACTAGTATTAGCTTTGTTACGTATGGTTTAGTCCAGAGTGAGGTGTATAATGTGGTTCTAACCTAATGCTACTCCTAGGTATGATGATAAATAAGATTAACTAAGCTAAGAGAGAAAGGGTGAAGAAACTAATTAACTAACTTTAACTAACTAAGCTCTAATTATACTAGCATCAGTATCCGTTTCCACTTATCGTTTCACACCTTGAACCAATGCAACGTTGTTGGGATTACCAAACACTATTCATTACTGGGATTACCAAGCGTAACGCACGTGCTCGAAGCGGTCATACTGAATGCACTTAACTATGAGAGTTGAGGGTTGAGAGAGATTAAGTCCTAATAAAGCATTTAAACAATTAACAATAATTAAATCCTCATTAGCTTAGTCCATGCACTGTAAGGTTTATCCAAAAGTTCATCTTTATTGTTGTACACAATTATGTGCTTAAGTACAAAATTGCTCGAATAAAGATCCGTTCACTTTGGGACTCCTACTGTAGGCACATGGAAAGTATTCTAACTCTAGAATGGAAAAATGGCAAGAGTTTGGCTACGGTCTAGATCTATATGGTGAAACAAGGGAGAGCCACCTCTTATTTATAGATTTGGCGGTGCACTGAGATATCGCAGCCCATGCGATATCGTGTCCTATCAATTACTATTCATCCCTCAATATTGTAACTAAGAAATAGAATTTTGTAAACCAAGAGGTGTTAGATAGCTTTGTAATAATCCTAAACTTATGCATTCCTTCATATATTCATGGAAGAATATATGAATATAATTGATGCATGTAGAGTATGTAGCATTGACTATCTCATCATGAAGCTAGTGATAGGTGGCTCATATGGTTGGCTTATTGTCTTGTTAGATAAGAAGTCATCAGTTTAAATCATAATTAAAGCATCATTATATTCTTCTTTACTTTTAATTCTTCTAATGTATCATGTTGATAATATGTTGTGGGGTGTACTTATAGTCAAATGTTTTTCAACATCCTCGTACATCATTACAAAGCTTATATTTAAAATTCTAATTATAATAATGTGGGGCTATTAGACCCTTAAAAATATTAATAATGAGCAAAAGAAATTTAGAGTACATCACAAGCTTAATGCTAAGTAGACATAATTCAAAAATATATATATGGAAAGAGAAAACTTTATGATTTTAGGACTTCTCTACTCAGGTGGGGTGTTTGAACCTTGACATAATTATAATATAGGTGCACCCAAAAATATATAGTCCTATTAAAGTTTTATAACTTAGCATTAACCATTAAAATCAAACCCATGACTTGGAGCTTTCAGATCAAGATTCTTACCACCAGGCTAACATCTCATTATTACTTGTTAACTTAGGTAAATAACCTTATCACTGATACATTGAAAAAATAACTTAAAAAATTACTTATTACTAGGAAGAAAGATTCCATTCATAAAAAAATTTACATTAGTTTTCAATATCCATGTTTAAACTTAAAATAGTGAAAGGATTTAAGATAGAGAAATGTGGCTTGATACCAATATTTGTATCAAAGTAAGAAAGTCATACCACTTATGAAACATCTTCACCTTATCACTTATTATTAATCTTAAGTTAAGAATCTTCACCATCAACTATAACTATATTGTTGACACTAGTTTTAATTTTTGAGTTAACAATATTCTTGTAAAATAAAGAAAAATTTACTTTATGATCTATTTGTTTAGGATTTTTAATACTTTCTCTAATATGAATAAAAAATTCATGGGAGCTTCTATATAGTATTTAACCTTTTACTATAAATTTTCTCTATAGTAGGTCTCGTTTATCTTGATACATGACTAAGGATTGTGCTACCAACCTTAATTTTTCTCTTTATATTAAAAGAAAAAAGTCTTATCTAAGAATAAAGAGGGGGTCAAACTTTAAATTATTTGGGTGGGGGTGTCAAACCCTTAAAAAATAAATAATGATATTAAAAATTATAGAGTATATCATACCATCAAAAAGAGATTCTAAAGAAAAAGCCTAACGGTTTCGGAGATATCTTTTCAAGTTTTTATCCTTACATTCAATTTTGAAATACCTCCCCTCTAGGGCAGGAAAAGATTAGATCTTGCCCTTAATTAAAAGTGCCCTCATGGGTTATCACTTATTAATAAAGGATTTCTTGTAAAGAGAAGGAGAAAACTCTGTAACAACAAAAATGAAAAGCTTCTCATCCTTGAGCATAAAAAAAAACATTAATACTATAAAAAAAGCAATTATTCAACTTTCACTAAAAGCTTTTTTACTTGAAGTTATAGCTGAAAAGCAACATCTTTGAGAGTATGGTATTTGATACCTAAAGAGAAGTCATAGTTATGCTCTTGCTACTAAAAATAATTGCACATTAAAGCTTTCAAATATAGTAGAGAATAGGGAATTGAATACAATTTCAAATGCAAAGAAATGAAGTAGACAAAGTAGACTAATCACCAAGAATGACCTCATTGATACTTGTTCAAAAGATATTACAAATTCTAAATGTCCATTTTCAAGTATGCTAAGCAACATGATACTAAAAAAATTAAGAAAATGATTTTTTAGGTCTACAAAGAGGACATTGAGAAGAAACATTTACCATATGTTTAAGACGAGTGCCTATAGGAAGATCTTGATGAATAAGACATTATAAAAAGATATGAATTTTAGGAAAAGTAGGAGCTCTCAAAATATCTTTTATTTTCCTCATCCAAAAGTGTGATGATAATTGTATTTTCTAGGCATTATTAAATTTGGTAGGAATAAAATCATTCTTTGTAATAATGTTATAAGTAACTCTTCAATTCAAGGGAAAAGCATATTTGCCATCTTTCCAAAAAATATCTTAAAAAGGCTTATGTAAATTATCGTCAACTTTAAATAAATTTTGAATATTAGAAATTAATTTTTCAAAATTATTTTTCTTCTTTCTATTCAAAACATGAAGGGTACAAGCTTTATTCCAAGTGATCCATCTATCATGCATATAGAGATAAGAAATTACAATGATATCAAATCTACTCCCGGTGGTACATAAGCTAGATACATGAGTAGTCCAAGCTCCTTCATTAAAAGCAAGCCACCATGGGCTAATTTACTTAAGCATATCTTTTGAAACTATATTATGATTATAATTTCAATAAGCATAAGCTTGCACCATGGCTTCCAAATTTGTTTAAGAATTGGAGAACCATGAATAGAAAAGGCATGAGGAAAAAGAAAATAGTGAAAAAATGTTATTAAAAGACCAACTGTTATCATTACCAACTGTTATCATTCTTAGGTTTCTTTGCATAAGTCTATTTCTTAGAAAGAGAATCCAAAAATGCATTTTGCAATCCATTTTTCTACAAGAGAAATACCGTGGTTATATTAGTTAATGAGGCCAAGTCCTCCATCTTTTATGCTACTAGTGCAAATATCCCAAATAACTCTAGAAAAACCTTTTCTATGTTACTTAGTAGACTAAATAAATTGAAGGATAATATAATTAGTTTTTTCATAATAAGTTTTAGAAGGATCCCAACAACTAGAGTAATAAACATGAGTTTATTGAAGTATTTGCTTAATAATTAAAACTTTATCAGTAAAGGTGAGGTTTTTCTTTCCATTATCAAGATTCTTTTCAATTTTATCAACCGCATAATTTAACAAAATAGTAAGATTAGGATCAAAAGAAAAATGTATCCATAAAATTTTGAAGAAAGAATCTTTTTTCAAGATTTTCCAAGGCTTGAGAGTAGCCCATTCATCAATATTTCCATTACAATAAACAACAATTCTTTGTCAATTGACTCAAGAGTTAGATAACATGTAGTAATCCTCCACTCTAGCTAAAAAAAATATTGATATATTGCAAAGAATTATTGATCATAAAAAAAGAATCATTTGCAAAGTGCATGTTAAGTAATTGCATACCTTGATCATCAATTGAAATTCCTGTAATAAAATTTTTTTGTCAATCATAATGCATATTATATGAAGGAAAATTTATGGCAATAATAAAAAGATAGGGAGCTGAAGGACAATCTTGATGAACTGACCATTGAAGAGAAAAGGAGGAACTTAATTCAAAATTAGTAGCAACTTGAGTATTACTATTAGTAAGCAAGGTATGGCCAAACGAAATAAAATAATCATCAAATCCTAGTTTATAGAGGCAAGAAATAATGAAATTTAATTCAATTATAAAGGTAAGAAATACTGAAATTCCATTCAATCTTGTCATAAACTTTAACATAATCTAACTTAATAAAAGTAATGTCTTGGTTAGTATTAGAAGGCCCTTACATTCCTTCCCAAGCTACAACAACATTATTTAAGATATGTTTACCTTTAACAAAACTAGTTTGCTTAAATCTAATGATATCTTTAGTACTCTTCTAAATTCAATAAGCTATGCATCTAGCTAAAAGTTTACAAGTATTGTTAAGAAGAGTAATAGACCTCCAATTATCAACATATTAAAGATCTTCATTCTTAGGAAGAAGATAAATCACATCTTTATTAATGTTTCTACCAAGAAAAACTTTTCTAATGGCTTCTTGGAAAACATGAAAGAGATCATTTTCAATGATGTCCTAATGCTTCTTACAAAATTCAATTGGCAATTTAATGAAGCTTTACCATATGCTAAACTAAAGGTTTCTACTTTGATTTCAAGTTGTAATTTATACTTCAAGAATACTTTGATGTAATTTTGTTATAAGATGAGAAATATGCATACTAGAGGCCTAGAAGGATTCTTTACTAAAATCTTCACAAGAAAAGTGATTCACTAAAAATTATTAATAGTCTCAAGATCTTTAATGATGTAATCATTTATATAAAGTGATTTTAGTTTAGGTACTTGACCCTTTATAAATTTAAGATTCCTTAGAAGGCTCATTTTTAATTTTTACCCAACTCATATAACTTTTAGTAAGAGCACTTTTAGCTTCAAATGTATCCCAACATTGTTTAGCATAATAAGCTTTAGCCAAGACTTTTTGAGCTTCAAAATCAAAGAGATTTTGGTTTAAAAGAATTTGTATTTACTTTACAAATTCTATAAAATCTTCTTCAACTTGATGCTTATGCTTAGCAAATTTTTTTCCAAACTATCTAGCATAATTTCTAACTCTACAAGTAGTTCATTATCACCAATTAATCTAACTAGTATCACTAGTAGGTTTTTCTTTGACATTTTATAAAGACTTGAAAATATTTTTCCACTAAGTCCTATGAACATATTAACATTCATATGAATAAGGTCATGCTTTCGAAAGGATGAAGAATTAATACTATAGAGAAAAATTATTATACCCCCATTAATTATTTATAAGATCCTATAAATAACTAATAAAGATTTAAATTTATGAAACCCAAGGATTTGAATTTAACCTTGATTTACTAAGTCAAAAGGAAGCGGTAAAATAGATAAAATTATCAATTACAAGCATAAATATAGTGAAGCAATACAACACAACAAAACTTAATATTACTCACATCTATAATTAAATAAAATTTATCTAATAAAAAAGAGAGTTTTGGGTAGCCATAAAAAGATAGATGTAAAAATTCCACTAATTACACCATAAAATAGTGTGTAAATAACAATTCTAATGACACTTGTTTCACCTTAATTGGACATCTAGAAATAAAATACATTTATGTTTTAATATTACCAAATTAAATAATAAATATTAGTATATAATAAATAATGTTAAATTTTCCTGAATGTATAGTGCATGCTGAAATGAAAAATGTTCCTTGCAATCTCATGATCCTAATGACATTTATTCACAAAAATATGTACATGGCTCAAAAATCTAAAAAGTATACAAGGTCTTTATTTTACAAAAATACAAAATATTCAAAAATTATTTTTCAAGTTTAGAAGGTCTAGGTTTTACAGAATTGATCCACCCTTTGTCTCATGTTATTTTTTTAATAATTTCCTACCTATTTTAGGCTTTCTACATCGTCATGCAAGAGGAGCCAAAATCCCTCAAATAAGACAGGCTAAGTAAAGGCTTTTAATAAATTATTCAAAAAAAAAATTTTAGTTTAGAAATACCATAAATTTTTCAAAAGTATTTCAAAGTCTAGAAATGATACAAAATATTCCAAAAATCCAAAAGAATATATATTTTATCCAGCCATCTCCAAAGGCTAGGTCTTGGTTATCCTCAGGAATCATCAGTTCTTGGAATAATCTCACTACTATCATCAAATTATCCTTTAAATTATTTTAATGTTCAAAAGTATCACAAATTATCCAACAAAAATCCAAAGAATGTATATTTTAATTAGACATCTCTGAAGGCTAGGTCTTGGTTACCCTCACTACTAAAGAAACCCACTAACAACTCTTGGAATAACCTCACTACTATCATCAAATTATCCTTGTAATCCCAAATAAGTCACTCATGGCCAAGTCTTGGCAATAGCCTCACTACTAACATCCTCAATGGTTGATGCACATGTATCATCGGAAGAGTAGGTCTTGACTATGCCTCACCACAACTCCACTAGACTCAACTATTTAGTGTCATGGTCTTGATTAAATCCAAAGCCTCACATGAACTTACGAATCAAAATCTAAGGTAGAAAATCCATTCAACAACCTTTGTTCTCGTGGGATGGGTCTCACTAAAGAACACTCCACTACTACATGCAAATAGGGGCATCTAAAAGATTTGCAGCTTCTACTATCAACTAAGCACAAATGGTCATACAAATATTATTATTTTATTTCAACATCCAAATGATTTCTAGAATAGCCAAATCCATGGCAGAAAAAATTCTCACAAAATCATGCTTATGTCATAAGTAATTCCAAAATATTTATAAAATATTCCTAGCAAGTTGGATAAAGTTCCCACAATTCCAAAAGTTCACCAAAAGACAAAAAAAAGGCCAAACATAATTAAAATACCAAAAACAAGCCCAATATGATAAAAATATGGTAGAATCTTGGCATAATAATCAAAATCCTAAAAGAAGAGTAGAAAGGAGAGAGGAGGAATAGAAAATCCACAACAAAATAGGGTAATCATATGAAAAGAAAATTAAAATAATCTTTCTTACTTATGCTAGTAGAGTTCCCAAAATGTTTTTAGCATCTTCCTTTTAAATCTAATGCTCTCAATTTGTTTTTGTTTTGCTTAACCTATTGCACTTGAAACCCTTCTACAAACTGTGATGACATGTATCTAGGAATACTACTTATTTATAAGGGGAAGAATAGAAGAAACTAGGCTCAAATAAGCTTTAAAATAGAGAAGAAATGACAAAAAATGTCTTTTAGAAAAATGTGATAGGACATGATTTTGGAAAAACAATGATCGAAAAACAAACATTGGAAAAATGTGGCGGAAAACAAGTGGTGGAGAGGCAGCGGAAGAAACATGACGCGGAGGAGAAAAAGGTATTATGCATAATATGCATATAATATATGCACATTTTAGATGCATTTAATTTACATGTGGATCAGAGGTAGGTAGGTATCCCCTATGCCTAACAATACAAATCACAAGCATTCATGTGCATTGTGAATAGTGACATTGACTTTTTAACTTTTAATTTTAATTTTAATTTTAATTTTTTGTAACATAAATAATTTCTATAAGCTCTTTATATTAATTCCTTTTTCCCTTAATATCCTCATGCTCACATGCTCATAACATACATATCAAGACTCCAAATCAAATTTCATTTGAATTGACAAGATATTTATCAAGTGCTCTAAGTAATTGTATGCTGAATTCTAACCTAAGCTTTACTTATCATGGTCACCCATTTAAAATGCCAAAGCTTTTATGATATTTTAACAAATTAGAAAATGTGATATCTTAAGAACTCTAACTTTGATTTTAGTGAATCAACACTCAAAATCTACATTTTCAAACATTTCAGACACATTGGGAAGGTCAGATTTTAGCTAGGACATCATCCTAAGGTACTTCCTTAACACATCTAATTTATGCAATAATTAATTATAATTTAAAATGAACTCCAAATCTTAGTTTAATGACAAAAGATAACAAGGAATATTATTTGGATAGGGTGAGGGTTAGAAATTGCTCCATGAATAGAGTATTATATAATCACATATGCACAATAAAAAAAAAAGATGCATAATAAAGTTTAAATGTGCATAATAAAGATTGAGTGTACATAACTAAGTGTGCATAAAAAAATAAAATATGCATAATCAAACACATGTAAAGGCATAATAACTCAAGAGTCATATGCATGTTCGAAGCGATCGTACTTATGTGCTTAATTAATTAACATGCATGAAAATGTAAATATTAACTAAGTACATGAAAAGTAAATTGCATGGAAAGTAAATTTAATCTAAGTCAAAGTGATACAATGAATAAGAATCAATCTGGATCTTATTGCTGCTCATAGAATATATCCAAGTACACCACCAATCGAATAAGACTTTGTACAACTGACTTAGATCCACTCTGTGGGCACTCATTGACTATTCTCTAAGATTACAAAATAAAATTGCAAGAATTCGGCTACTTTATTGACAAAACTATGAAAAACTAATGCAAAACTATTGCCCAAACTATGCACCCAAATGCTATATTTATAGGCTAGTCCATACCCCCCAATGTTGAAGGAGTAGATGAAAACATGCTTCATCGGATATCATTTGACAAGGATTCATATAGATCATCAGATAAACCAAAATCAAAAGCTTCAAAATTTTTCATAGCCTCTAGAGTCCAAGAGACATTAGTATTTTTCATTTTTAGTTCATTCCCCCACGCCCCCAAAAAAAGTATCTACTACAAAAACTTCACTAGAAACGCTCAAGATTGACAAATCACTAAGTGAATTTGCCACACTAAAGAACTTGTTAGTAATGTTAAAGCATCTCTAATTATCAACTCTACTCTACCCTAAATTATTTGACTCTATAGCTTAATGCATAACTAACATGATACTTTTCCATAACCCTTATTAAACAAAAAGTTTAATTCAATTCAAATCACCCTGATTACAATAATGTTTGTCATATATGTTGCCATTTCAACCATCTCAACCATCGGCTTTCCCTCGGCAAATCACGTTCATTATTATTATTTTGCAAAAAAATTAAACGTGACATGCAATATTTTGAACAGAAAAAGCGAAGATGAAGAGCATTGCTAGCAGAGTTGGTGCGTGTGAGCAAGAGAAGGTTCCCGCCAAAAGCGCAACGCAATATTCAGGCTAGACTTGGAAGGAATTGCAAAGGCAGCACCCCTCACTAGTTTGTGTCAATGCCGCCCAAGCCTGATTCTGCAGAAGGTTAAGTTTTCATCCTCTCAACGTCTCCATCTTTCATTGTTATTGTCAGTTTTTATTTGGTGGTTTGTAAATATCGTTCTCTTTCCTCATTTTAATCTAACGGAACCCTGCTAGAACCTACACTTAATTCTTCAACTATTTTAGATTTCATACGAAGATTGACGTTTGTGTCGTACAGTTCATTCGTGGAACTATGCTGATTTCAATAATCTATATTGAGTTAGTTTCTTTGACCTCGTGATCTAACAAGTTTGGTTCCTAATATTTTCTTAATAGTTTAATTGCCGTAAAAAATAAATAAAATCCTTCCACTGAAACTTGCTGACGTTTTATTTTGTATTTCTTTTGTCAGGGATTGTTCTCAAGTTCATTAACGAGGTACTATTTGCCAAAACATGTTTTTAAATTTGTAAAAGTTGGGTATCAGTTTCTCTATTTTGGACGTATCTTGGCTTACTTTGCTATAACATGTTTCGAGCTTTTCCTATATTGTTCCACCTTATTTTATTGCCTTTATGAAAAATCGTTACCATGCCAATTCACATTTCATGGGGATAGGACCATGCCGATGTAAGTGCTTTTATGCCTACAGTTATTGAGAACGGAAACATACTTTGCATATGTTTTTATTTACAAGCAAGGATTATTTTGACGTACATTTTGGAAAACAGTGAAGCAATTACGCAGAATGCATGCGATTATTTAGGAAAACAACAGGAATAATATTTCATTTCAAGTGGCTGGCTGACCTTAGCCTCCTTATTCGTTTAGAGACTTTTTATAAATAATTTCAATAACTTGATGCTTTTCCTTCAAAAGCAGATTGGCGTTACCAATGCCTAGTTTAGAAAATCTTTCTTTTACGACTTCTAGTGGAAAACCAGGGGTACTCTGGTTTTAAAATTTTAAAGGAAATACATGCAATAAGATAGCTACTGAAATCAATTGCCTAAGAATAGATAATTTTGTTAAACATTCTTCTACATATCAGGTACCTTGTTTTGTTTTGCATTTTCTTCAAAAAAATTTAGGGGGTGGTTGGAACCCAACTCCAAACTTAATTTTTTTTAAAATAGTTATCCCTAAAACATATACTCAAATTAGAACTTATAACTCAGTATTACCCACCAGAAATGAACCCATAACTTGGAGCTTCCAAATCAAGAGTCTTATCATGAGGTTGACACTTCATTGTTACCAGAATGAAATCTTTACCATGTCCTTTATTCCCTTTGAATTGTTCCCTTTGAATTGTTGGTCATGTCTCTCCTAATTGAGCTAATATATTGCAAGGTTGTAGGCCAGTCTGTCCACTATTGATTTTCTGTGAATGAAATCTGTGTTTGATAAACCATGACTGCTACCTGTTTTAACATGGCAGATCAAAAGATAAGTTTTCTTACAGATCCATGAATCATTTTGAAATATATAAACTTGTGGTGATTTTGGAGTATTCCTTGTAATATTCCGTGCAAAATTCATAGATGACCAAATTTGGGAATTGTGTATAGGTAACGTATTTTCTTTTGTGTAGCAAAATAGGCCGCTGAATTCCCAAAATGTTGCCGATGCTTTACAAAAACATGCTCTGAAGAAGACTGCAGTTCAAAAAGCATTGGATAATTTGGCAGAAACTGGACAAATTTCTTTCAAGGAATATGGAAAACAAAAAATCTACATTGCCAGACAAGATCAGTTTAAGATTCCAAATGGTGAAGAACTTGATCAAATGAAGAAAGAGAATGAAATGCTTCAAAAGGAGCTAGAAGCTGAAAAGCTTGCAATTAGTGAAATTGAAGCAGGTATGTTTTAAATTTTTGTTCTTGCTTGAAGAAAGTCTGTCATAGAAGAATACCTAAGGTAGCTCTTGGAAAATTACAGAGCTGTTTTCTGTAGCATAATGATAATTATTAGTTTAGATAAATAACTAACAAAAATCTCATATCAGAAATTCGAAATTTGGAGGGCAACCTGACATTAGAGGAGATCAGGGAAAAAGAAAAAAACCGGAGAGATGAGGTATCTTTTATAATTTTAATTCTTAAGTGTTACAATATTGTCATTACAATTCCATATATAGCTGTTACTGTACTTTTACTATTAATACATCAGTGGCTTCTGTCTTTCTGAACCACATTTGCGCAACACTTGATGTATATAAAATAAAGAGCTAATGAAAGAACCACCAAAATATATTATAACATGAACTTGAACGACCATTTTAGAGATTTTAAAATTTGGATTAAATAAATGTTAATACATGGCTATCAATGTTTTAGTACTTGATTGAATCACAGCTCTATCATTGATTGACAGTTTGACTGTCCTTAAAGCAAATATCTGCCGAGGCTTCTCCCTTATACATGGTTTCAAGAACTTTTCAGCATAGACTATTTTCTTTACTTTTTTAGTTGTAGCTATTTTCTTCCATTTTAGCTGTTATCCTCTAAGAACTGCCTTGAAGATGCAACTTCACATCAGTGTCTCCATCTGTTAGCATATGGGTCAATGCCAAATTGTCATTGTTATTTTCTCAATGTTTCATAGGCCATGTGGTTCAAAGTAATAGTTGTTGCCTAAGGAAAAGTAAAGTTTAGGCAGCAAATTCACATGAAAAAGAGGCCAATTTATCTTCCCAACGATAAATAGAGGTCATGGGCCTCCATGTAACATACAAGTTGGAGTAATGTAGAGTGCTGTCATTTTGTTTTTTATCTTTTCTTACTCGACTCTCAATTTATATGAAGTTCTCCATTATTGATCAATAAAGCTCTCAAGAATCCTTCATACTCAAGCCCTCTCAATTCCATTTCATTGCCAAAAGTTCTCACAATCCTCTCACAATCACAATCATCAATCTCTCACAATATCCTTAATCTCACATCTCTCATATTCCTCTCATCAAGCTCAAGCATCATCAAGAATAATAAAGACAAGTCTCTCAAGAATAAGGAGAAGAATGTTTTTGATTTGATGTCCTATTGTGAATGATTTGATCATCATTTTGGTTCATTCTCATTGCGTGTATATATATATTCTCAATCATATTTCATCGTTGGAGCTGTTTTTCATCATTCTTAGATCAGATCTACAAGTTATTCATGTCATAATATCAAGATCAATTGTATCTCAATGTTGAAGTTCAAGTTTATCCATAATTTCATTCATTTTGTCTCAAATCTGTGATGTAGCAATCATCTATTATCATATCTATGTTCCTCGGCCTCTGATCTACAGAGTAATTCTAAATTTGAAGCAAAACGGATCAAAATTCATTCAGATCGGGCTTTAAAAAAATTAGAAGCTTAGCTTGTCGCTCCAAATTGCCCAACGATGCCTTTAAACAATAAGCTCTGCAAATTTCAGAATCTGTTGCCTGGTTTATTGCTCCAGCAATTTTAAATATGCATACTTTAACATTATCGATTGAGTGATGTGATGCAATAAGGCTTATTGATTTTCATGGATTGGAGTTGCTTTCATCAATAACTCCAGAACATGAAGAAAATGAAGGCTTATCAATTCTGATCGATTCTGGCAACTTTCAGCGATAAGCTGAACTTCAACAAATTTTTCCATGCTTCATCTCACCTTCGATGTCATCAACTTTAATCATTATAACTTATATTTAGTCCTAGTTTTTTCTGAGTTACTTGATTTTACATGTTTTAGTTGTGGAAAAGACAATCTTATTCTACAATAACTATGGTTTGTGATAGTGGACTCTGCAGACTAAAAACAGGAATAGTGTTCCCAAGGTAGTGGTCAGGGAACTGATAATTGCTTCCTATGCTTTCTTCTATCCTCCAAAGCATGCAAATCTGCTTCAAATGTGCTTTGTTAGGAATCAGAGATGCTCTTCAGGAAGCTTGGTGATGAGCTTTGGGACAGGCTACATGAAATGCAAATTGTCTGTTTAGAGATTATGTTTGTAGCCATCTACTGTAAGCTAACTCTTCAAGAGTAGGTATAATCTACTTCAAGTTAACGCAATCCTGCTAACCTACAAATATCAGGAAGTTAGATGCGAGCTGAGAAAAACAATGTAGCACCGTAGCAGTGGTCCAGTGCAAGAACCAAAGACCATCAACCATATTTGTGTGTGTTTAACATTATAAAGGCTCAACATGTACTGGGCATGTGACAAGATTAAGATGCCCATCTGATCATTTTAACCTTCAAAAGCACTTACTGAAAGACATCTCATCATCATTCCGGACTTTTCCCAAAAATATATAATTGGCTACATGAGTTCTCTTTCACCATTCATCTCTGTCAAGACCTAAATATAGATCAATTGACAATTCTTTCATATATGATCTTTTTCGAACATAACTATACAATCTAAGGTGCCATCAAAGAGGACTTAATGAAAGGCATCTGAGAGCAATAAATTTGACCTTAATATGATTATATTCAACTTTGATTTACTGACTGATTCTACATCATTTTAGTGACAGTTATATTATATTTTCAACTACTTTACTATGAGAGATATGAGATATGCCTGATGTTTGTAAAAACTGAAAAGCATATTGCATGTTTCTAGTGTACTTTATTATATTGCAAGAGCTATAGCCATTGCTTTTGTTGTCTAACGATGCAAATATTAGTACCATTTTCATTGGAACATTCATAATCCATGTCTATGTTTCTCCGTCTTAGGTTAGCTGCTTCGAGATGAAACTGAATAAGCTGCGTGGAGGAACTGAATTGGTCAATCCAGAGGATCGAAAGAAAATTCAGGAAGCATATGACGAAAAAATCAAGCAATGGAGAAAACGCAAGAAAATCTTCAAAGAACTTTGGGATACCATTACTGAAAACATGCCGAAGGATCTTAAAGAATTCAAGGTAGTCTTGTCATATACTTGAATCATTCTCTGTTTGTGTTTCAAAGCAATTTCCTATTCAAGAATTATACACTATTTCAGGAGGAGCTTGGAATTGAAGCTGATGAAGACGTGGGAGTGGACATCCAATCATACTGCTGCTACACTAGCAATAAGAAGACCAGAAAAAAATGAAGGATTGACAAAATTTGATGATCAAGATCCTGTGTGGGATTATTCCATTCAAATACTTATGTTTAATTATACTTAGAGAGAGAGAGGGAAATCATGCATAATGTGTTTCTGATACTTCAATTCTTTAGGCTTCTTTTATACTGAAATATTCTTGCTGTACTGTCCACTTGGTGATGCTGTGCTGACTTCCAGAGTCCTTTTGTGTAAAAGAATTCTAATTGAATTTTGTATTCAAATAGTCATCTTAGTTGGAAGAGCATGTCTTCAAGGCAACTATGATTAAAGAAGATTTGGTTGTAATTTGATTGCTGGAGGATCGAAATGCTCCTCGGCTCTCTGATTTGGCGAAATCTTCCAAAATGTTTGCAAGTGAGGTAATTTACCGAATTACATTGATTCCACACACTTTATCTTGACGTATCCGTTACTTTGAAAACTAGTAGCAATTGTTTGACAATCCAGCATAAGTTGGGGTACCAGGATTATAAGAGTACAAATTTTATTCTCCTTTTTTATTCTAATACCCAGCTCATGTTGAAGGCTCTAATATGTAGTTTTTCCATGTTTAGTTCCATAAATAACAGTTGCTTTTGGGAAACATGTTGAAGTATTTGTAGTACAAGATTTAGTTTTTCTAAGAGCAAAAGTGATGTGATACTTTAACATTAGAATATATTTCTTAAAAAAAAAATTGTGTTATTGGTGCACTTTCTAATTGGATTTCATACATCGAATTACTCGTAAGTGGTAAAGCTAAGGTGCAGCAAATCAAGATTGAGAGATTTACTAACGTGCGAATGATTACTAAAATGCCAAAGTTTTCAACAAAAGGCCGACTTCAGTGGGAAATTTAAGATGAATGAAGATAAATGACATGCAAAAAGGACTTCAAGAATAGAAACACAGTTGATGTGGCAAATTTAATAAGATATTTTTAGGTTCAAATATTGAGCATATTAAATGTCATGTAATGTGATGGATCTTAAATATTAGGAGTATCATCATTGTCATCTTACCCTTGTCCCAAGAAAATGGGTTGGCTACATGAATTCTTTTTCACCATTTGCCTCTATGAAAAGCTAGATCTTTGTTTATTTGCAATTTCCACAAATCATCTTCTATCATGGGACTACTGTCCATCGCATCTAGGAATGCCTTAGCATTTACAAAATTTGAAAAAAAAAAAAAAAAAATCATCTATGAGATTTGGCAAGGTTTTAAAGTTGATTGTTAACCTTATGCTAAGGTTTCTCCTTTTGTATATGGGCTTGGGATTAACATTGGTGGAGTTAAATACTAGGTGTATGCATAAATTTATTTAGTAAAACAATGAGCAACACTTTTTTACCTTGTATCTTTTGCAAATTTGAGCATTTGATCTTTCATTTGCTTTGACTTATACTGGTATAGCATGTTCTTGACAACTTGAGTTTGGCTAAATTTATTTAGTAAAATTATATGTACCCCTCTTGGATTTTATCCTCTGTTTGACTTACATGTGTTAAGCATGCTATTAGACTATCCTATAGGTTAGGGAAGTTTTTTAGGAATTCAACCAATTATCTTGATCATTGTATATCATCACTTAAAAAAAAAAAGCTACGCTAATTGGTTCAAAACAAAATCTCTTAATATTTTTGACTTGTAGAAAATGGAGAACTTATTATTTGAAATTTTGGATGCATTTCTTTTGTATTCTAAAAGTATTAGGCGGAATGGGGATTGTGCTTCTTGAATTCAAAGTCTTTTAGGATTCCTAGCATATTCTTTGTATCTATTATACATTTGAACCTTTGACCTTTCATTTGTTTTGAACTATTGTTTGATTATTATCTCTTATAACATGTTATTAAAAGGTTGTATTAGCTATGATTTGATTTCTTTATAACTTTGTTTAGCAATGGTCATTCCTTTTAATTTGACATCTATGGGTTTAAACATGAGATTTATTTTTTTATTAATGGTACTAATTTTTTTTGTCTTGACTAGAATAGGTTTCAGATGGATGTAAGCCCCATGAAGATTTTAACAATGAAAATTATTATATATTTTATGAATTTAACCTAAAACATTGACCTCTTATTTGTTTATTGGTAATTGATTCTTAGAAATGAATTAAGTAGTGCATTGTAGTAGATGTGAAGCTTATTTTAGAAATCTACAATATTTTGGGCATGTAATAATTTGGTTGGACATTTAAAACCCTTTTAACATGAATCGTTGATTTTATTTGAGTTATTTGAGTTATTGGAAACCCTAGCACTAACATTTCTTCTAAGTAAGGAAGTCCCTTTGCTCTTTGTCTCACATATATCATCATCAACTTTAATCAACCATTGATCTTTTAGAAGTTCTTTAGCTTGAAACCCTTGTATTCTTAATAGTTAGTTGGAAGGAAATGAAGGTAGATGAAACATGACTTTTATGAATCTTTAGCTTCTTTTAGATTTTCTATCCTTCTTTCCCTTTCAAGGCATGAAATGAAGGTAGAAAGAAAGATTCATGATGAAATTGACTTTTCTTCTTGGAGATCTTTGAAGCTTTAACTATTACATGCAATGTATCTCTTTTTAGAATGTTTGCAAATGTCAACAACAAACTTTATGGTGGCTTTATTATGAATCATGGTTAGATTATGGTAAGAAACCATAATTAGTGGTCTTTCACAATAGGTCATGGAGGTGTAAATAAAAATGGTAAAGAAACCATGAGTTGTAGGCTAGTTGCAATAAGGTTGTGGTCTAAAATTACGAGTTGTGATATCATGGCTAAGTTTTGATAGTGTAAGTAAGAACGGTAGACTAACTATGGGTTGTGGTTGAGTCATGATGGCAAAAAGTGATGCAAATAATACATTCTATATAATCAACTAAATTAGTGAGGGTTATGGAAATATACTATGGATGAAACTTAGTTATGTTGTTTACCAACTTTATTTAGATATTGTAATTACTGAGATGTTTAATGATGTTTGACATTTTGTGTAATGATGTTTAATGAGCATTACTATAGTGATTTTAGATTTGGTAATTGTTTAAAGAATAATATTTAGAGTAGAAAAAGGTCTATGATGATGTCTTGACTATTTGCAATGTTGCATTGGCTTTAATGGTGATTGTATGATGTTGCCCATGGCTGTAGAACCATTATTTGTGATGTTGCTTTGTCTTTAAGACAAGTATATGATCTGGCCTTGGCTTTAGGACTAAAAGTTTGTAATGTTGTCTTTGAGGATAAATTGTTAATAAAGATAAGGAGTGAAGTCTATGTCATAATCAAATATGAAGGCATAAATTTTAGATTAGAGCAAAATTCTTATATTTTGAAGTCTTTGCAACAAATTAAGCATCTTGTTCTATGAATAAATATTTTTTAATTCTTCATGTAAATGCAGGTGAAGGGATTGAAATACAAGAGATAAAATGCATCGTTCAGAAAGAAACATTGATTGACCTTTGAACAAGTAAGCACTTCTTTATTTTTATACCCAAAATAAAAACTTTGAAATAGCAAATCCATTCCATAAATTGTTAGTTACTACAACAAAAAATTATAGAAGAGAAGATGGTCAAGGCTTATTTTAAAGAGATAGCAAAAATGAGACCTACAATATGTTGCATCCTTTGAGGTTCCACAATAAATTTGGTAAGGATTCAATAGTATTACAATAAGGGTAATAAGGAACTATAATACCAATATGTAGAAGCCTTGTTCTAATAGACAAACCATTGTTAATGATAGACCAATTCAAAATGTTGATTTTAGGTTGCCATCCAAATTTCTAAAGCTTTTTAAAGATGTTGCTCCATTATTTAAAGCTTTAATAAGTATTCTATTTTTGGTTTAAGTACTAAAAGTGATCATGCACTAGGAGAATTTTTTTTTGAAATAAAATTTTTGATAGAAGAATCGAAGAGATGGAAACCATCACCCCAATGCTAATTATCTTGCTAATGAATAGCTTGTAGAGCCTTTGAATGCTTTGCAACAAGAGAAAGAATGACTTGAAAAAAGGAGCAATAATTACCAAAGGAAGGATACCTTTAAATTATAACTTCTACATGGACAACACTATATTTATCTATACAAGTCTGGATGGGATGATTTTTTAATATTTTTATAAGAGGATGATTAAACTCTTAAATGGCACTTGCCATAGTAGATTACTATCAAAGGTATTAAGACTAAAGCATATGTGTGTTGACCTAATGGGAAAAACACTTTAAAAAATTGTGAAAGAATTTTTTAAATGTTCTAAATAACTTTCAAAAAGGCAAACCCCTTAATATTCAAAGACAAACAAGAAACAATCCAAGTTAACTGAGAGAGATGTAGTTGATGAAACATAAAGCTAGTTTGATAAAAGAAAAAGCGAAGAATTTTCTTCTATCCTTCTTTCCCTTTTAATGCATGAAGAATTCATTTTACAAATAGTTTCATGGATTGGTTGTGTACGTTGCAAACTTCAAATCCACCAAACTCTTGAGGTAGATAATAACTATTGTATTTAACAATGCCATAAGGAGAACTAGAGTTATTCCAAATATAATTTCTAATAGTTTTCTCTACCTTAAAAAAGTTGCTCTTATTTAGCAAAGAAAGGATAATTAATAAATGTGTGATGAAGAAAGAATATATTTAGCAACAATAAACGTTCTATCCTTCTATCCTTCTATCAGGGATAGGTGCCATCAAAACCAGTACTTAATCTTTTGCTAAACCTTTCAAACTAAAAGCTTTGACAACTATACAATGTTAAGTATAATAGCAATAGTGATGAGTGGCGAGGTATCTCTACACTCAACCATACGAAACAAGCATAGCACACGCGATTCGGTCGAACTTTGCAGACTAAATGCCTAAACGCCACAAGGAACACTTGGGGTTAATTAATCGTTGTCTTCCCAGACTTACTTGTTGTTGTCACGGTGTATGGTTAAGTAAGTCCGAGGTATATGATTTTTTTGGTCTTTCCTAGTTTATCTCCTATGCTAAAGGATGAAGGGTTGAGAGACTAAAACTAACTCTAACTACAGCACTAAGTTCTAGCAGCAACATCTGTTCCCACTTGCTGTACACACCCTGAACTATGCAACTATGGCTACCAAACGCTAATCGTTATTGGGATTACCACACGTAA
>MNCI01009777.1:348134-467503 GCA_015680685.1 Gnetum montanum
TATTGTCGTACACAACTTGCGTTCAAGTACAAAGCTGCTCGAATAAAGAACCGTTCACTTGGGGGACTCCTACTACGGGCACATGGAAAATATTCTATCTCTGGGGTGATCAATCCGCCAGAGCTTCGCTACTTCTAGCCTAGGATGTCCAATGAGGGGAGTGCCACCTCTTATTTATAGATTTGGTGGCGGACTGCGATATCGCGTACGTGATATCGCAGGGGATGCGATATCGCGGCTGCCGTGATATCATGTACGCGATATCGCAGCTTGTGCATATCGCGTCTCATCAAATAGGCATGCTAAGAAGCTTGAAAACCTATTTTGGTTAAAGCCATTGCCAATATATACTATATTATTAAGCTTAAGAAGTATGTGTGAAGAGCTAGTGCCTTGAGATTTGTCCTAGTTAATTCTAGAACTAGAACTAGAACCATCACAGTATGATTGAATAAGACCAATAGAAAAATGAATTTACTTGATCTTTTCTAAGAATGAGAAAACTATCATCAGAAAATTGATTTATATGTATACTGCTTAAATCATTTGGAACAAAGACACCCAATTTTTTTTTTTTGCTTGATTAGTATACTTAACAGCATATCACAAAATACTAGTTACAATGATAAATAAAAAGGGAGCAAGGGAAAAACCTTGTCTAATAGATCATTGTAAAAGAAAATCCTTTGTTAATTTTTCATTAACAATATTTTTGGTAGATAAGTCTTGAATTTAGAGAGAAATATGTACACAAGAGTCACCAAGCAACATATGTTAAATATTTTTTTAAAATAAAAGGTCATTCAATATAATCATATGCTTTAGTGAAATATAATTTGAGAAGATTTATCTTTTAAGATGAATTTTTCTTTTAAGTTAATAAGAGAAAGATTTCTATTATGTGGACCACTACATAAAAAGCAAAAGGTATCATTAAGCTAGAAGGTATGATTAAATAACATTGCAAAAACATATGTATATTTTTATGTTGCTAGCATCAAAAGAACAATGAGAAGAAAGCTAACATTCCATTTGTAGACAATGTAAGGAAAAGAATTAATATTAAATCTCTTTCTTAAATGTTTTTCTTTGAATTGATGTAGAGATCAAGATGTAGATAAGCATACTTTATGAAGACCTATGGGCTTATAAGAAATGTATATGTTATTCTCTTCAATAAAATTACATTATCAGTTCTACATCTCATATTATTTTGATAACTAAACTTGCATTAGCAATGGTTGTTATTAGTAGTGTTGTCTTTCTAGTGCACTTTTTTGTTTCTTTGGAAATTAGTATATCAACTTCTTACAAGTATAGAATTTATAATTTAGTCATCACATTTAGAGTCTTGGCTTCATAACCCTTGGTTATAATTTGTTGAATTTGGTACAATAGGAGATGGATCAAAGAAGGTTGAGTAGATTTTAATGTTCCAACCATTGCATCTTTAATCTTGAAATTCTAATGAGACCTTCAAGATTATGTAGTGGAATAAGGTCCTTTAGCTAAGTTTTCCTTTAATCTTTCAACTTTTGATTCTACAAAAATGACCACCATGAACAACTCTATGAGTTGAGACTTAGTCATGGTATTATAGCATGGGTTAACCAGAAGTAGTGGTTTTGTCATGGAGCTTCTCTAAGAGTTGTGGTCCTATAGATTAGTCAAAATAAACATAATGTATTAACTAGGAGTCTTTTAGGAGGCTTGTTTAGGTGGTAGAGGCACACCACAAGTGCATCATAGATAATGTCCAAACTACAATGAATCATTTGGGCATTCTAAAGCTTTTCTACATCTTATAGGTGAACCATGAGTTGTGGTCTATTAAATGTTAAACCATTAGGTAACCGCAAGTTTTGGTTTACCCAGAAACCAAAAATTGACTTATCACAAGTTATGGTGAGGTCATGGTTATATAAACAAATAGAAAATAACATGAATAAAGAATTCCAGCTTGGATCTAGATGCAAACTTGAATTTTTGCCTTGTAAAAAATTTTCATAACACATTATATCTTATTTAAACTTTTAAATGGAGGTTTAAATGAAAGTAGAATAATAAAATACCTTATTAAATTAATTGATATCATTAAACTTCTCAAAACCCTTGAATAACATTGAAACTATAAATCTTGAATGGTGAAAACTTTGCATAAGCCTTGCAATCACAAATAGATAGTGTGTCCAAGTCTTTAAATATTAAAACAAAAAATTATCAGCTTGTCTTTTGCATCAAAATATTCTTTACTTCAAGGAAATCACTAATGTTCAAACTGAGAAAATACTTATGAGAATTTGAGAGTCAATTGAGAGAATGAGAGTTAATTGAGAAAATGAGAGTCAACTTGTGAGAATGCTAATAAAATTGAGAGAATGAAAGACATAGTTATGAAAGTCTTGAGAGAATTCACGTTGGCCTACCATGGAAGAGCTTCCCATTTGAGATATGTTGTAGGAATGAGAGAAGATTGGAGGAGATCTAATGGATCTCTAAAAATTAGTAGCATATGGGTAGAAAATGGAGTTGGACAAGAGAAATAACTTGATAAGACAAATCTAGAATTAATCACAAGAAACTATATTATTTCTAGCCATAACAACTAACATGCAACCCAACCAACATAAATACAACTTGCAACTTACATAATAGAGATGATAACTCACTCTTACAAGAGTGAAAAGAGTAGCTTCATTAATGAGAACAAATGCCACTTACATCGTACTCCATGAATGAGCACAACTCAACTTACTACATTAATGACCTTAACTACTAAGCACTAACACCCATAATAGTCACTACTTTAATAATGCTTAAGAATTTACACATGACTCCACTACTTTTGTGCACTAAAGGCACCTTCTCCAATACTTTTTCTACACATACCACATCTTGCCACATGGCACTATGAGAATACATGGGAATAACATAATGTTTGTGCACCTTAGTATTAGTGTAGATATAATATGAAACGTGGGACTAAATGCCATGACCGCATGACTTCTAACCAACATACCATGACACCTATAACACTTGGACCAATGATTATTTTTATGATTTTGATCATATATCTATGCTTTTTGTCCATTTTTTGTAACTTATGAGCCCTTTACATCTTTTTCATCATTAGGTTTGAGGAGCCTTGATAACTTGACTTTGGAGGACAAGTAAAATTATGGAGAATAAAATTTGGTCATTGTCAAAATTCTGGTAGAAGTTCTATTCCATAGGGTAGCACTAAGTTATAAATTAAAATAATCCATTAAAGAAATTTTAAAACTCATCCTATAGATCCAAGGAATCTTATTAGACATAACTAAAAAATGTTATTTTTAGTTTTAGTTTATTTTGAGGACCTCTTTTCCCTTCAAAGAGTAGAATATCTACATGTATGTCATACAAAGTTTGACCATTATGCTTCAAGTGATGAACTTTAACTCTATCATCTAATGTGAAAGTCTCATCCTTTTTCTTTGTGAAGATGACATATCATAAGATTACAATTCATCACTAATATAAAAGGAACATTTTATAGTTCTTTATGTTTACGTTATACGTAGCAAAGACTCCTTGTTATGCATGTAGTTGTAGTTTGTTCTAGTGCTTAGGCAAGATAGATGCATAGTATTGTGAACCAAAAATTATTAAGATTACTTATTTCCCATGTCATTAGGTGCTATTTTAACTTAGAGGTTATTCATGGTTTGAATTATTGTATCTAACACTTGTCCTCATAAATAAATAAGAAATATCTTATATATTAGCATTATTATATCAAGAGGCATTTTGTTTGTATTAAGGTATTCTTAATACTATGGACTTATCTCTAATCTTTTTTTCTTTAAAACTTTGAATTTTTGGAAAGCATATATTCTTTTATTATTTGTTTTTTTTTTGTATTATTGGGTATAGTGTAAAATGTAAGGTCTTCATTCAAGCCCAAGTTCAAGTCCAAGGTTCAAGTTTCAATTTCAAATCCCATTTAAACCCATCTTTAATTTTTTTATTAGATTTCCATGCAACATAGGGCCAAGGCCATGTAGTTAATCATTTTTTTTATTTGGAAAAAGAAAAAAAGTAGGAAATTAAAATTTATTTTTATTAAAAATTGAATTAATGGGTAGATGTAACATTAAATTAACTTCAATTCACAATGTTTCTTCATTCTTAGGCTCTTTAGTCATTGGGAAAAGACTAGCCCATGATGCCCAAGTTTTGGCCCATTTTTAACAAGAAATTTGAATTTTTCTTTAATTTTTTTATTTTTCCTAAATCAACCATTGTCAGTTTCTTCATATTTTTATCAACTCATCATCATTTTTCATCAATAGTATCAACATTATCAATCACATTAATATATCATTAATTCATCATTATCTACAAGTCTCTACATCCTCCTCATTAGTTATTCATCACTTCACATCAATTGTAGATCATAATTCTAGAGAATTAAGATGCAAACATTATCTTTCTTCATCCAATAGAAGGAAAAAATTCACATTTAGTGATATTATTTTAAGTTTGATTTTAATTATTTTTTAACATCCAATTCTTATAAAACCTTGTAGACATATAGATCTTTGAAAGGCTTAGCTTGAAGCTACTAGAAATAAGAAAGTTATGGCTTATTACTAGCTCACTGCAAGTAGGATTAACTAGCATTACACTAGTGACTAGGGAGGTAGAAATGTTTTTTAACTTTTAGATCTAGCTTTAAGATTATGCTTTAAGACTTAACCAAATGTTTCTATCTCAAGTACTCATGTTGCATTAACATTGTAGTGGTACTAAGGTTGTGCTTGTGATGAATCATGTTTTCCTAGGCCCCAATATTGGATCCTCGATATCGGGTACACAATATCATAGCTTGGGTAATGATATCAAAATACATGATATTGTGATTCCTGTGTAGGCCTACAAATACCACATTCGGGCACACAGGAAGGGGGGAGTAAGTAAGTGTAAGTGTAGGATCTTTTTTGTCAGTTTTCAATTCATTTCAATTCTTTCCCCAGTGCATGCCCATAGTGTGATGATTGTAATTGTATAGAACCTTTATTTGAGTGTGACATACTTGGACACACACATGATCGGCAATAAAGATCAAGATTACCCCATCATTGTAGCATTCACTTAGTTTTTAATTGTTTAATTGTTATTGTTATTTATTGTTTTCTTAGTTAATATTTCTTATCATCATTTACCATTCTTGTTGTTAAATGCATAATGAGTATGACTTAATCACAAACATTGAAGTGTAATTACTTGGTAACCCAGTAGCATATTTAGGAGTGCTCAAGTAATGTGCGCTTGGTAATTCCAAAAGTAGTACATGAGGTCCAAAATGCATACGGATGATTAAGGACAAATGCTTATCACACTTAGGCTAGCTTAGACTTCATTTCCTATTTCTTTTTAGTTAATAAATATTATTTTCCATTGTCTCTAAGAGTAGCACTAGTTTAGGATCACATCATTTGCCTCACTTTGGACTAAACCATACGTGACTGAGTAAATACTAGTTCAGGTGGGAAGATAGCGAATTGCGATCAACGTGTAACTATCTAGATACCACAACTAGTCCATCTACGAAGTTCAACCAGATCGTGTGTGAACACTCGTATTCATATGGTTGAGTGTAGGGGTACCTCGCTACTCATCATTGGCACTCTTGCTGGGGACGATGCTAGTTATTTAGATTAGTTACATCATCCAAGATCGCTGTAACAAAGCCTTGATGATATATCTCTCAAAAAGAAATTAATTTCAATTAAGTCACACATAATTCACAACAATGTCTCTCTCACAAGACTATGGTAACACAACAAATAGTAAGGCAATTCATTGGAGAACCAATGAATTATATGATGATGAAGACAAAGTTTGGAGTACTCAATCTTATGCAGGGGTTTCCTATGTACATAACCAAAGAAAACATCATCCCAACTCACAAACTCATGACCTACCTAGTGACGATGAACCCCTATTGGCCACTAAGAGCCTAATGCATATACAAGAGGCTATTTGAATATCCCACAGGCATCGTAAGGAAAGCCGTCTACCCAGGCTTGATTTAAACAACTTTTTCAAGTTTTCAGGAGGCTATGATTTAGATCTGCAACATCATTTACAAGCCTTCCATGATGCTTGTATATGGAATAATATTAATAATGGGTGGAAAAAACTTAAGCTATTCCCTATGATACTATTTGGCCAAGAAAAAGTATGGTATAGGTCCTTAAAACAAAAATCAATTTGACGTTGGTTGAAAATGGTAGAACTCTTCACTGAAAGATACCAAACCTATGCAAGAGTGTTAGCCTTGAGGAAACAAATCTGAGAGTGGAAACAAAAAGCAACATGAACCCTTGGAAATTTCCTTAGAAAGATATTACTCTTTGTTAAACAAATGCCCAAGCCATGGGTTCTCCGAGGAAAGGCTAATGTACCACATCATGGATGGGCTCCGTAATGAAACAAGAGAGACCCTAGGGATGTATGCCCGAGGTCAACTATATGAACTATGAATCCACAAATTCCAAGAGCTTACCAAGTAGGTAGCAAAAGAAGAAGGAGAAATAGCTAACTGGGAGAATGTTGAAAGCTCTCAATAGGATTGAAATTTCAAAATAGCAAAGGTCCATGATCATGAAGAGGAGAAATCAACTCATCTCAAGGAGGTGGAATTATCTTTGCCAATACTACAGTTACTAGATGAAATTAAGGAAAAGATCAATAAGATGACGGAATGGGTACATGAAAGATGTGAAGAATATGCCAACATTATTAGAGGTAGAACCATGACGAACCAAGAAACAGGACAGAACACCACTAGAAAATCAGAAAGAAGGGTTGAAGAGAATAAGGATAAGAACTTAACTGCTAATCATATGTATCAATGTAACATTTGCATGTACGATCACCCCAAAGGATAATGCCCAATCTTGTCACATTTACATGAGCATTGGGAAGGAATGTTACATCCAGATTTTGTACAAAAATACCATGTTCAATCATAGTGGAAAAAATCCCAGTCGTGGGGGAGGTCACCCTCAAACTAGTCACACCCTTCATACCATCCAAACCTAAGTGCTTATTAGGTTTAGCATCTTGTTTTCCAAACTATGTCAACATCCTTTATCTCACCACATCGTTATCATTCTCCTAAGTACTATCAACCCATGTCCTCTCTCACAAGATCACCACCTCATGTTCCTTGCACTTCTCCTCGCTCTCAACATGCTCACCCTTCACCTCCTTCTACATTTCCACTAGTTATGCCAGAAGGTTTTGCACCACAGCACCAACCCACGAACATTACTTGTGTTGCTACTGTCAACAGTAGTGGAGGTCCTCCACAATGTTGAAAGCATCCTTTCTCTAGGCATGACCAATGAAAGAGATAGCATGCTTCTGAAACCACTACATCCTCCAACCCAGTGCAAGTTCAATGTTGTGATGCATTTTCCTCCTTGAACACAATGCATCCTTTTACCTTATCAGGGCCATTAATCAATACTCCAACTACCATGTGGCTTAGTCAATATAACCACATAGGAAGACATATTGATCCTTGCATACCATCTTATGGTCACGGGTGCCAACTCCTTATTAGTTAACCCCATCTTATAATTTGCCCCACTATGCCTACTTTAATCAAGTTTGTGAACCCCAATTTGGGTACATTCCAACCACCACATCAAAGGACACCCAGTGGTTTGGATATGACTGGACTCCAATGTTCCCAAAATGCTTGGATCCAAACCTTCCATTTATTAATTCTCACCATGATCAACAGTTTAGTTATGAGCGATATCCTCCATTTGAATAAGCAGGATTAATAAATGTTTTTTCTTTTTCTTTAATTTTACAATTTTTTTTCTAGTTTTTCATCTTTCAATTTGTTCTTTTAACTTTTCATTTACTATTTTATCTTTTTACCTTTTTATGGGTAATCTCATCTATGAATAAAACACTCATGTGACTCGTTGGTTGAGGTGTTGTTTTATACTATCAAGTCTTAGGTGATTAATTATTTGGACAGCGAGCCCACCACATCCACCCAACCATTCTATTAATAAGAGGTTCTACTCTAGGTATGATGATATTTTTGTCATCATGAAAACATAAAAATAATTTCGTGCTCATTATGCTCAAAGCAAAAAATGATGGACTAAGAGGGAATGACCAGGGTGTAACATCAAGGAGACTTGTAGATTCTCTTTGGTGATAGCTGTAGGTGTTATCATGCAGCCTGGTTGTACTAAGATCCTTGTAAATCTAATGAAAAATGGGAGTAAGAGTAATAAAGGCACTCAATAAAGAAACTCAATGCTATTCTGGGGGTCCCACTAGAGAGACATGCACCCATGCTTGAAGGTTGGCAGCTTCTCTAGTTCACTGTTGAAAAGGAAAAAGTGCCAAAGTAGCTAGAAAAAGAAAAAAAAAAGAAAAAAAGAAAAAGAAAAAAAAGGAGAGGAAAGAAAAAGATCAAGAAACAAAATGTGCTGTAGAGAAATTCCAAATCACTCCTCCCTTGGCCAAAATGCCAAGTGATTGTACACCTTGCTGTCATGGTGCTCTTATAGGTGCCCATCATTGGATAAAAGAATGCGATGTCACTGATCAGAAGAATGGACTTGGTCTTGATTTTGGAGTGACAAGCTAATAACACATTAATCACACCCTACACTCAAGATTCATTATGCCTTGGGTCCGTTACCTCATGTCCCAATCTCTGCAATCCCTTCTACAGTTTGCCTCATCTAGCTGTTCATATATTTTTGACTTGTGTCTTGTGTAGCATCAAACTCATACCTGCTCACAAATGTATTTACATGTGTGTGCTTTGTTGCACTAGTGTGGATTACATTTAACCCTTTTAGTACCTATGGAAATCTTTAGGTGTGGTTACGTAAGGGCATGACAGGTAGAAACCTGCTTTGGGGAGGACCCACTTGCATAACTTTTGTAATTTGCACTCTTTGCACATCATTTTATACCCTCCAAGTATTACATTGCTGCAATAATCTTTTCCTTTATCATCATTTTAAATTCCAACATTCCTATGCACCACAACATGTCCTTTTTCCTCATCCTATTCATGAATTTCATTGACAAATTCCACTTCATTATACTTTTGGTGCCTTTAGGTCTCTTTGAAGTTATCCTAGACCTTCCAAATTAACCTTAAATCCTTAATTATTGACCTTGGAAATTTGAAAATTCATCATTTTTTCCAAACACCCTATTTTCAAAAGACACGATATCAGGTCCGCGCTATAGGGTACGTGATATCGCATCTATAAAAACTATATATATGGACCCCCCATGCACATCAACGTCATTTTTTACTATTCATGCAAGGGGAGTTGTTGAAATTTTCTTCCACGAATTTTCTAGCTTGTGCACCTACCATTCAAACATTAATAACTTGCTCATTAATGCTTCGATTCTCATTCTGATCGCACTTGCTTAAACTTGGAATGTTTAACTTAGTTGTGGGGGAAGGGTATGCTTCAAGTTGCATGTAGTTTTTTTGAAATTCATCGTTGCCCGAAGGATATTATCAAGGGTAATTGACCTTAAAAATGATAAAAACATTTGCCAAAGTAATTTTATTTCTTCACCTAGACCATGAAACTTATTTTTTGGAGTCATGTAATTAAAATTGGGCCTAATATCAAAACTTTTAGGGAAAAATTTCATAAAATTTTCTAACTATGAATCACACTAGACAAGAAATGAATTTATTAAGACAAGAAGTAAGGTATGAATCAAATTTTGTAAATAGCCTTACTAATAGACAATTTCGTGTGATTGCAGATGACCCCTAAAAGAGGATAGCAAGGAGGACCCTCTCAGGGTGCATCCAAACGACCAAGAAGAGGCAAAGGCCAAGCATCTCTCTAGGAAGATATAGAACATGAGGCATAATCATTCAACATGTAGCAGGATCCTCCTATTACTATGCAATTGGGACATGTTGAAAGTGGAGATAGCAGAGCACTTGAATAGGGACAACATCTCACGTTGTCTCTGAAATGTGTTTAGGCAATTTGTGAAAGGTCCACGTCAGCAGCTATGATTGTGAAACTCAATTTTGGACCTTTCACTAAGTTTGATCCTGAA
The DNA here is from genome assembly GCA_015680685.1 of Gnetum montanum. NCBI lineage: Eukaryota > Viridiplantae > Streptophyta > Gnetopsida > Gnetales > Gnetaceae > Gnetum > Gnetum montanum. Next base: position 358,269 of record MNCI01009777.1, read on the forward strand.
GCAGTCAGAGACCAACTTAAGGGGTCCCCATTGTGGCCTATTCTCTCTAAAAGTGGTGATTGGTACCTGGGAGAGGCGTACCAATTTTGGCACAATAAAGAAGAAGGTACCACCATTGATATTGGTGGTATTTCTATAGATTTCTCTGGCAAAGCCATTTTGGAAGTTCTAAATCTTTCGAATATAGGGCCAAAAGTTGCTCACTTGTCCACTCGTTCTGATGCTGATGCATGAAAGATTTGGTTGAAAAGGGTGTACAACAAGGAAGATAAAGCATATGGAGAGCTTACACTTGAAGAGAGAATCTACTTAAAAATTGGCACATATTACATTTTCCCAACAAAAGGTTTAAATAGAATTTTCACATATGTGGCTAGAGGAAGTGCCATTTTGATGGGCAAGGTTAATGCCAACCTACCCCATCTATATCTTATAGAAATTTTGAGGCAGTTTGAAGAACGTAAGATGGGGAAGTTTACATTGCCCTACACCTGTCTCATCAGGAAGCTGTGCCGACGTGCTAGAATTCTAGGGTACACCAATGAAATTCCTATAAAGGACCAAAATGCTTAATTCGTTGAATTACTGAAGCCACCAGCCCCAAGGAAAAGTGCTAGTGAAACAATAAAGCTTAAGAAGGAACAAGAAGTGGGGCCCAACACACAACTTATAGGCCAACAAGACCAACCACTATTGTCGCTGTAGGACTATTGACCATCGATGAGCCATCTCAGGGCCATCGCTGAAACGGTTAGTTGGGGAAGCTATGATGAGGCTAATCTTTTTGGGGTCATTAATGATGCCGTACAATCCACAGTCTTAATTGATCATGCATGGGGCAAGGTATCTATACAAACAGGAGGAGGGGAATCACATTGGTCATAATAGATCTATGGAAATGCTGCATCCTTTCAGGTGCAATTAGAAACTGGTGAAGGCACCATAGTAGTGGAATGTAGCACCAAGATGCAGCAGGAGTAGCATAAGTGGTCACAGACCATATAAAAGAATCATTTAATGTCCCTATTGTGCCATCGATAAATTTTACAGGAGCACGTGATGCTCAAATGATGCTCGGTCCCTTGATGACTCCTACAGAGCATGAGGATGTTCTAGATCAGTTGTTGCAAATAGGACAAGTGATGACGTCCCTATTTGACATCCCTCAAGATGTCACAGAAACTCAGTCAGATCTCATCTCCACAAAAGAGAAGCTGGTCATGATAGAGGTTAGGGCTGAGCATGTAGAGGAGGAGTTAGAAAGAATCTAAGAAAAGCTCGTCACCCTACAAGTTGCATAGCAGGATTCATCCTAATTCATCCTTGCAGAACAGCTAGAATCCTTTCAGACAGAGTAGCTGAATAAATTATTGAAGGAGAATAAAAAGGTGGTTGAGGAAAAAGAGAAGGTTGATTGAGATGCTTCTAAGACACAAGCTCAAACGTATGAACATGCTAAAGCACTCAAGGCCTCACAAGAAGAAAATAAATGCCTTGCCACTAAAAATCTTGGATTGACCACAGTAGAAAAATAAAAGAATGTTCTTAAAAAATATTTTTAGCAATTATGAGAACAATTAATAAGGGTGAACCAAGATATGAATCACTTGGCCAGAGAAAATAGAACCCTCTCAATGGAGAAGGTATGCACGATCTGTCAGAAGATGGCAATTGAAATAAGCATGTGGCAGAATGAGGCCAAGTGAGATGAGAAGCTCAAGGAGCACTTTAGAGATCAGGTGGGGAAGTACAAACAGGTGGTTGAGAAAGAAATCCATATGGCCAAAGCCCACATTAACACACTTAGTACTCAAAACACTGATTGGCAAGCCATATTGGATACTTATGCCTTTTCCCACCAAGTAGAACTAAAAAGCTGGGACTTGTAGATACAAGATCTCATAGAATACATGGAGCTGGAAAACTTGCAGTATGCAAACTTGGCCTTGTTAATAGCATGATGCCCAAGAACAGAATTGGAAAAGCAGGTAGCAACCACCTACACAAAGTATGAAATGGAATTTGTTGAACACAAGAAGATGCTGTAGAAATTAGAAGTGGCAAATTCTGAATTAGAGGCGGTCAAAACCAGCTACCAAGGATAGAAGGATGTCACAATGGATTTGGCTTGATGGCTCACAGACTACCAAGAATTCAAGGACAAAGTTAGAGCCTATGAAGAGGAATGATGGCTATTTGCGGCTTGGTATGTTAAGGCCAATCAGATGTTCCCACAACTACCATGCCCATGGGAGGTGCTGACTCCATCAAACATTAGAGCATCAACATGGATGACACATGATCATCGAACTAAAGAAGAAAAGCTTGAGGCACTCCTTCAAAGACATCCATTTCCAAAACTTGAAGCACAAGATAAGGGGAAGAGACCCATGGAGGAGTCACCACCACCAAGAACCACATGAGTTCTAACAAATTTTGTTTTTTTGTAAATTCTGTGTTTGTGTTCCAATTTTATTTTGTTCAATTCCACACTGTAGCATGAGTAATTCCTAGTTAGTCAATAATCCCATACCTATCCATTGTGTAATCAATCGAACCCATTATCATTTTGTTTGACTCAAGGATGAGTTATTATTTAGTCATGGGGGTATGGTGAATCATGTTTTTCTAGGCCCTGATATCGAATTATCAATATCGAGTATGTGATATCACAGCCTGGGTAACGATATTGTGATTCTTGTGTAGGCCTATAAATACCACATTTGGGTGCACATGAAGGGGGGAGTAAGTAAGTGTAAGTGTAGGATCTTTTTTTTTAGTTTTCAATTGATTTCAATTCTTTCCCTAGTGCATGCCCACAGTGTAATGATTGTAATTGTATGGAACCTTTATTCGAGTGTGACGTACTTGGACACGCACATGATTGACAATAAAGATTAAGATTACTCCATCATTGTAGCATTCACTTAGTTTTTAATTGTTTAATTATTTTATTTATTTATTTTTTTCTTAGTTAATATTTCTTATCATCATTTACCATTACTATTGTTAAATGTAGAATGAGTACGACTTAATCACGAACATTGAAGTGTAACTACTTGGTAACCCAGTAGCATATTTAGGAGTGCTCAACTAATGTATGCTTGGTAATCCCAAAAGTAGTACATGAGGTCTAAGATGCGTACGAATGATTAAGGACAGATGATCATTGCACTTAGGCTAGCTTAGACTTCATTTCCTATTGCTTATTAGTTAATCAAGATTATTTTCCATTGTCTCTAGGAGTAGCACTAGTATAGGATCACATCATTTGCCTCACTTTGGACTAAACCATACGTGACTGAGTAAATACTAGTTCAGGTGAGAAGACAATGAACTGCGATCAACATGTAACTATCTAGATACCACAACTAGTCCGTCTATGGAGTTCGACCAGATTGTGCGTGAACACTCATATTTGTATGGTTGAGTGTAGGGGTACCTCGCCACTCATTAGCTTGCATCTAGGTTGCACTCTTCTTGGAATTAATAATTTTTATTAGGATGATTTAACTACAACTTGCATTTAGGTTGTGAACCAATTAAAACTTCCTAGCATTCAAGTCATGCCTAACTTACATTAACTGATTTTAAAAAAAATGATCGAATACAACTTACATCCATTGATGATGAGATTGCATCCATCACCATAATTTCTTGGTACTCATATTTAGCTCACGTTGGTTGAAAAATTTATTGTATCACTATAATTGATATTTAATTTATTCTAATTTATACTTCTTTCACCATTGTTCACTCCATCACATGTAAGTAAATTCCTTCTTAATAAAACCCTATCACAATTTAAAGAAATCAAAGAGTTACTGTAACCCTCCTTCTTAATCAAAGAGTTAAAATTTGTATTTAGAGCATTCAATATAGATATTTATAGTATAATTATCAGTGAAGGTGTTGAAGTAATAGTTACTTTGAGAAAGCTTTTTTAGCATTAGTCTACATACATTAAAGTGTAGTAGTTCCAATGTCATTGTAGGTTTTTTTTCATTTTACTTGAATAATTTCCTTGTTGCTTTGTTCATGATGTAAGCCTTGTATTATAGAGTTTTCATTTATAGAACCTTTATAGCATTCTTGAACCTAAAAATAATTTTTTTAAAAAATAATTCCAAGTATAGTATGATAAAATGCTTTCTTAGAGAGTCTTTCTGGATTATGCATCTGGACTATCATGTAATGGTATGCAAAATTCACAAAATATTGTAAAGAAGTTTGTTCTTTTTAATTTTATAGTGTTCTATCATTCAAGTATATGAACTTGTCATCTAGTTTTCTATGAAGTGCTTGATGTCATTATTTATCATACCTATCTTCCCATTTGTTACTATCATGGTTTTGACAAAGCATTTTTGACCATTGTACTTAAAAATAGGAGAATTTTCTTCAAATTAGGAATATATAAGATGCCTCTTGATGGGTCTAATCTAGACTTGTTCAATGCATCAGATGTTGTAGGATGTCACCGCATCCATGACAAATCCACGAGTTGTATCCATGCAACCAAGGGTAAAACAAACAATGCATAATATAGAGATGAAAATAATGGATAATTGGACTTTCCTAATGCTTTAACCCTGATCCCAAAACTTTTCAATTAGTATTTGTCACCAACTAACCTTGCAATGTGATTTGATAGCATAATTTTTTTATCATTTGCTGAAATCCAAATTAGATTACATACCCGTGAGATGAATGAGCAAACTACACCATATACACAAACCAAGGACTCATCTTTGGATCCTTGAATAGGGAATGCCTAGATGGCAATGTCGATGGAACATCCACAAGTTGGAGCCTCAATCGTGAATAATGTTTAATCCAACACAGTAATAGTCAGAATGAATGTAGAGCAGAAATAAGTTAGAGATCCTTAGGGAATGAACATCAGAAGCCCTAGAATCCCCTTTCTTCATACATTAAGAGCATTGATATAGGTTGGGAAGTCATGTAAATAAGGCCTAGATAATATCACATGGTTTTGTCTAATGACAATTTTGACCATATAAAATAATATTACAACCACATAAAAATAGAGAATGTAAACTTTCATATGCTTCATATGACACTTAAAAATTCCTTCGTATGAAAAAGTTATGGCCATTTTAATTTGGCTTATTTATTTTATTAGGATGAAATTTATAATAGATGCTATAACTTTAAAATAAAATAAGGATTATTAACTGTGTTATTAGGAGAGGTGAGATAAGACCTAGATCTAAATTTGTGGGTTCAAATCCTATTTGTTAAAATTGGTTTGATTTGGCTTTTCCTCTTTTATTCATCCAATTGTAGGAATTCTAACCAACGTAGAATAAGATTAGAATTTCAATTAATTAATTAGAATGTGGTAATGAGGATGTGATCTTGGAATTGGTGAGGTGGCATTACTGACTTAACATGTTGACATGGCATGTGGAATCCACTTGATGACATGGTAGAGGTGACATGGCAATGACATTGTCATGTTAACTTGATGATGTGGCACTTTGACAACTATTAATTTTTTGACCCAAATTTTGACTAGCCATATCTCTCTCATTTATGAGGTCTTCAAATGTTCTGAATGTAATGGCATAGTCAAATTATTAATCTAAGATCACCTTAAATCACTTATACAATTTGGTCATAACCTAAACACTTCCAAAAGCCATTAATAATGCCAATTTACTAACCAAATATATAAATTTATATTATTTAACACTAATACCTTTATTAGCAATAAAAATAGATAAAATATATAATTTATTTATTATACTTATATAGAAATAAATTATAAATTATATTAGAAATAGTGCATTTTTATGCTTATCACCTCTCATCTAGAGTTCCTTTACTTCATCAAAAGATGATATGGACCTCTTGGCCAAGAAAACAAGAGATCTATCAATGGTATGTATACCAAACTAATTGGAAATACCAGAGATGATGGAAATGCAAATTTCAAAGTTTACTTGTATACATTGTTACATTCAGTAAACAAAAATGTTATAATACACATGTTACAAGAGAAGAAACTTATGTTACCATTGTGAAGGGAATGACACTTTTATAATTTTAATATTTTTATGTATTTTATAAATAACTAATAAAATAATAAATAATTGACTACACATACTTATTACAATCCTTTATATAATAGATGCAATGTTTGCATGTCAAACACAATCAAATCCATGCTCACATCATAATATCATATGAGATAGGTGTAATTTCCAATGTCTCATACATAATTGTGTTACAATCCCTTATGGGAGAGGTGAAATTATTCATAAAAAAAAATGAATAAGTGGTTTCTAAGTTGCATCTTCAATGACCCAACATCATGTTGTATAGATACAACATTCTTCAGCAATATTGAATCGTCACAACTCCATATGATTAACTTTCTAGGAATTAATTATGTAAATAATAATAGTAATTTAAAAGAATTAATTAATTAATTAATGATAGATAATTAACCTCATATTTTTAATGTTTAATATACATCAACATTAGAATTATAAAAGGAAAATCATGAGCTTTGTTTACTACATCAACATTCAACTCCACATTGACCAAATGATTCCAAGTTGTGCAAGTACAGTAGTATTCTAACAAAGTCTTACTACATAATAAGAATTAATAAGTAATGCACTTGCCTAAGGGAAGAGAAGTTCTTCATGTTTAAAAATGATAAAAATGAGTAAAAAAATGAAAATTTCTAATGAGCTTTCCTCCTCATATACTTATAGTTTTTAGATCCATAATAGAAGTGAGTTATTGCTACTAGGATGATGCCAGTAAGGTGGTGCCACCTAGGCATTACTACTAGGATGGTGCCTACCTCCTAGGCATTTCTGCAACACTTCAAAAAAAGCCTAGACTATAAGTTTTAGTGCACAAAAAGAATTTTATGCATCTGAACTTACAAAGAAATGAAAAATTATTATTGGACAATTCATCTATCCTCCATGACTAAGTAAAGCTTGTTTCTTATCTTTAAGACATCCAAAATATCAAATTTAGGACTAGAAATAACATATGATTGATATAAAGGAAATATAATAAAATATAACATAAGATAAGACATAGACTTATTACCTTAAGAAGAAGCACTATGAGGTGGTAGTTATGATGAAAAAAAATCTTGGCATTCTTGATGTGTATTGAGGGTACATTGGATATCACCCTTCTAAGCTCACCGCCCTTGGAGAATTATACTTTATTCCTACATTAGTCCTTTGTCTTGTAGTAGCAAGTGACATAGCTTCTCATTCTCTCATTTGGACTTCTCTTAATATCATTTTCCTTGCATAAGCTTATGTTGCATTAGTTCTAACATTCTCTTAGACATCCTCTAGTTGCATGAGATTTACAAGTGGATAATTTAACTTTTCTTCTAATTATCATTGTTAGGCATGTCTGTGAGATTGGTAACTTTTAAAACTTATTTGATGAGAAGATTTAATAGGATCAGGTTTGATGAGTCATGAATTTGTTGGCTGCGATATCACAGCCTACTTCCTCATCTATAAATAAGTAGGCAGATTTAGTAGGGGTCTTTTTGAGTTTTTTAGAAGTGTAAGTTTTCAATAGGTTTTAGTACGTCAGTTTTCCTCTCAACCCTTTTCTCCCAGTGCATGCCCATAGTGTGGTGATTGTAATTGTACGGCATCCTTATTCGAGTGTGACGTACTTGGACATGCACATGACCAGAAAAAAAGATCAAGCTTACTTCATCATTGTAGCATCCACTTAGATTAATTATTTATTTAATTGTTATTTACTGCTTTCTTAGTTAATATCTCTTCACCCTTATCTCCTAGTAATGTGGAATGAGTACAACTTAATCACGAGCATTCAAGTGTGACTACTTGGTAACCCAGTAGCATACTTAGGCCATGCGCTTGGTAATCCTAGTGGTAGTCGTGCACAAGGTCCAAGATTTGTATGGATGATTAAGGAACGGATGCTCATCGCACTTAGGCTAGCTTAGATTCTCTCTCTCTCTCCCATAGTTAGTTGATATTATTTACCATCATACCCAGGAGTATCATTAGTGTAGGAACACATCATACACCTCACTCTGGACTAAACCATACGTGAAAAAACTAATACTAGTCTAGGTGGGAAGACAACGAATTGTGATCTGTGAGTAATTGTCTAGATACCACAACTAGCCCATCTGCAAAGTTCGACAGGATCGTGTATGAATGCTCATATTCATATGGCTGAGTGTAGGGGTACCTCGCCACTCATCATTGGCGCCGTTGCCAGGGATGGTGCTAGTTATCTAGATTAGTTATATCATACAAGGTTGCTGTATAGGAATTAACGATATATCTTTTAGGAAGAAATAATTACAAAAATTCACATACAAATTCACACACAATCTCAGAACCATGCCTCTCCTACAAGACTACGATAATGCCACATCTAGTGAGGTAATTCATTGGAGAACCAACAAATTATATGACAATGAATATTGGAGTACGCAATCCGAGGTAGGGGTTTCTTATAAACATAAATGAAAGCAACATTGTCCCAACATATGAAAGCATAACTTATTTGATGACGATGAACCCCTATTGGCCACTACAAGCCAAACACAAATACAAGAGGTTGTTCGAATCTCCTGTAGGCATCGTAAAGAGAGCCACTTACCCAGGCTCGATTTAAACAACTTTCCCAATTTCTCAGTAGGCTGACTTAGATCTGCAACAACATTTACAAGCCTTCTACGATGCCTGTGCATGGAACAACATTGATAATGGTTGGTAAAAACTCAAGCTCTTTCCTATGACACTCGTTGACCAAGCAAAAGTATGGTATAGATCGTTAAAATAAAATTTGATATGACGTTGGCCAACAATGGTAGAACTCTTTAACGAAAGATATCAAACTTACGCAAGAGTGTTAGCCTCGAGGAAAAAAATCCAAGAGTGGAAACAAGCACAACATGAACCCTTGGACATGGCCTTAGAAAGATATTATGCACTATTAAACAACTATTTAGGCCATGATTTTTTTGAGGAAAGGCTAATGTACCATATCATTGATGGGCTTTGGGATGAAACAAGAGAGACCCTAGGGATGTATGCGCAAGGTCAACTATACAAACTATGAACCCATGAATTCCAAGAGCTTATTAAGCAGGTAGCAAAAAAAGAAGGAGAAATGGCTAGACGAGAAAGTGTTGAAAAACATCAATAGGACCAAAGTCTCAACTTAACAGAGGTCCATAATCATAAAAAGGAGAGATCAATCTATCTCAAGGAGGAAGAATCATCTTTGCTAGTACAAAAATCATTAGAGGAAGTCAAGGCGAAGATCAATAAGATGTTGGAATGGATGCATAAAAGTGTGGAGAATATATCAATATTATTGGAGATAGAGCTTGGACAACCCAAGAAGTAGGACAAAGTATCATTTGACAACCGGAAAGAAGGGATGAGGAAGATAAGAGCTCAACGGCCAATCATACATATGAATGTAACATTTGCTTGTACAATCACCCCAATGCCCAATGCCCAATCTTGTTACATTTATATGAGCATTGGGGAAGCATGTTACACCCAGAGTTCATATAGAGATACTGTGTTTGATCATAGTGGAAACAATCCTAGTTGTGGGGGAAGCCACCCCTAAACTAGAGACATCCTTCATATCATCTGAATCTAAATGATTATCTAGTTCAACATCCTGTTTCCTCAACTGGGTCAACATACTCTATCTCGCTGCATTATTATTCTCCTCAGTACTATTAGCCCATGTCCTCAACATAATCACCGCCTTATGTACCTCACACTTCTCCTAGATTTCAACATTCTCATCCTTTCCCTCCTTCTACATCACCACCAACTGTCCCTAAAGTGTTGGCACCACAACAACAACCGACAGACGTCACTTGTGCTACTATTGCCAATAGCAGTGAGAGACCTCCTCAACATCAAAGGTGTCCCTTCTTTAGACATGATCGTAGGAAGGGACAACATAGTTCCAAGGCCACGACATTCTCTAACTCAGAACAAGTCCAACACTGTGGTGCATCCTTCTCTTCAAACCCAATGCCTCATGTTACTTCATCAGGGCCACCAATTAACACTCCAACAACCATATGGCCCAATGAATACAGCCATGGAGGGTGACATCTTGATCCTTGCATACCATATTACAGTCCCCAGTATCATAGTGGGTCAACTCTTTATCTGGGAACCACGTCTTATAAATTGCCCCACTATGTTTACTATAATCAGGTGTGTGAACCCCAATGGGGTAAGGATGACCAAGTTTCAATATTACCAACATGTAAGGATCCTCATCTTTCATTTATTAATCCTTGCCATGCTCAACCATTTAGTTATGGGGGATATCCCCCATTTTAATAACAAGCAAGATTAATAAATATTTTTCATTTTCTTTAATTTTACAATTTTTTTGTTTTCCAGTTTTTCATTTTTCAATTTCTTGTTGTATCCTTTTGTCTTTTTGTCTTTTTATAAGTAATCTCATCTACAAATAAGACACTCATGTGGCTTGTTGGTTGAGGTGTGTTCTATGTTATCGAGTCTCGAATGATCGATTATTTGGACAGTGAGCCCATTACACCCACTCATCCATTCTACAAATAAGAGGTTTTGTCCGAGGGTACAATGATATTCTTGACATTCTTAAAAACTTAAAATTAATTTTGTGTTCATTGTACCTAGAATGAAGAAGGATGGATCAAGAGGGAATGATTAGGGTGTGACATTAAGGGGACTTGCGGATTCTCTTTGCTAACGTCTATGAGAGTTATCATGCAATGTGGTTGTACTAAGATCCTTGTAGATCTAACACAAAATGGGAGTAAGAGTAATCAAAAGGCACTCAAAATTCCAAGGCTGTGCTAGGGGGTTCCATTGGAAAGACATGCACCCATGCCTAATGGTTGGCAGCTTCTCTAGATTCAGCAATAAAAAAAAAACAAACAAACAAAAACAAAACAACAAAACAAATAAAATAAAATAAAGAAAGTGCCACAAAGCAAAAATCACTTCTCCCTAGAACAAAATGCCAAGTGATCATACACCTTGTTGTTATGGTACTCTCATAGTCGCACATCATGGGATGAAACAATGCAATGTCACTAATTAGAGGAGTGGACTTGGTTTTGATCTTGGAACAACGAGTTAATGACATATTAATCATGATTTACATGTAAAATTCATTGTGCCCTGGGTCAGTTACCTCATGTCCCAATCTCTACAATCCCTTCTATAGTCTGCCTCATCTCGCTGTTCATGTAATTATAGCTCTTGTCTTGTATAGCATAGAATTCTTACCTCATTCTGGTGATACTTATATGTGTGTATTTTGTGGAACTAGTGTGGATTACATTTAACCCTTCTAGTGCCCATGGACACTTTTAAGTGTGGTTATGCAGGGCATTATAGGTTGGAACCTGCTGTGGGGAGGATCCACTTGCGTAATCTTTGTAATTTTCACTCATAACACATCTTCCACACACCATCTATTACCCTTAGCATATTTTCAATGATATTCTTTCCCTTATTACTATCCCTCTAATTCAAACGTTCCTATGAACCATCACATAGCCTTTTTCTCTCCCTTACCACCCAAGGCCCTTATTGATACATTCCACACCATCATAATTATTTGTGCCTTTAGAACTAGTTAAATTACCCTTGAATCCTTTAAGACTTGTCCACATGTCCTTTATTTACATTGTTAACTTGAAAAAAATCTTAAAATTTGGTATATTCTATTGTGCCTTAATATCGATAGGCCGCAATATTACGTACGCTATATCACGTCACACAAAACTATATATACGTGACCCCCCCGCGCTACTTACCATTATTTTCAACTATTCACATGGGGGAAGTCTTTCAACTTTCTCTCTACAACTTGCAATTGCGCATCCCTTGCTTTCATATCCATAACTTGCTCATTGGTCCTCTGATTTTCATTCCGTTTGAACCTACTTGAACCATGAGTGTTTAGCTCAGTTGTGGGGGAGGGGCACACACCGAATACCACATAACTTTTTTTGAAATTTTTCATCACCCGAAGGACATTATCAAGGGTAGCTAGCTATGAAATTAAGGATAAGTGTGTCAAAAACAATTTCATCCCCTTAGTTACATAAGGAAAATTAGATTTGGAAACCACCTAAGAAAAAAGGATTCAATATTATAATCTTTTAGGAACATGTTAATTAACGTCACATGGAGATATGGCAAATTCATTAAGGTAAGCAGTAAGGTATAACCTAACTTTGGAAACAACCTTACTAACGATTGGCCTTGTGTGATTGTAGATGATCCTGAAACGTGGACAACAAGAAGGTCCTACTCAAGGTGGAAGCAAACGACCTAGGAGAGGTGAAGGAAAAGTTCCTTCCAGATAGCATGCAGAGCATGAGGAACAATCATTTAGCATCCACCAAGAAGACCTTGCTACTGTAAAATCAAGGCAGGCAGAAGGAGGAGCTACTACAGCACCTGAACAGGGACAACATCTCACGTTGCCCTAGGATTGTGTTTAGGCCATCCATGAAAAGTCCATATTCATTGCAATGATTGTGGAATTAAAATTTGGATCTTTCGAAGAATTTGCTCTAGAGGCCATTAGGGATCACCTCAAAGGGTCCTCATTATGGCCTATCCTCTCTGAAAGCAATGCCTGGTACTTAGGGGAAATGTACCAATTTTGGCACAACAAAGAACAAGGCACCATGGTTAACATTTGTGGTGTGATTGTTGATTTATCTGTTCAGTCCATTTTGGAAGCATTAAAACTTCCAAATATAGGGCCGAAGGTTGCTCAGTTGTCAACCCGCTCAGTCCCTAATGCGACGGTTTGGTTGGAGGATAAGACGTTTGGAGAGTTGACGACAGAAGAAAGGATCTATTTCAAAATAGAAACTTATCACCTCTTCCCCACAAAGGGCTTAAAAAGAATTTTAACAAATGCAGAAAGAGGATGTGCAGTGTTGATGGGAAAGGTTAATGCTAACCTGCCTCATCTATATTTTACAGAGATCCTAAGGCAATTTGAAGAACGAAAGATAGGGAAGCTTTCATTGCCCTTCCCTTGTCTTATCAGGAAGCTATGCAGATGTGCTGGTATCAGAAGATACACCAATGATGTCCTTTGAAAAGCCCAAAATGCTTCATATGATGAACTGCTAAAGCCACCAACTGCAAGGAAAATCACTAGTGAGAGGCTGGGATCGGAAGAAGAAAAGGAACAAACAGTAGGACCAACTGCAACTCAACGTGTAGGGCTCAACCAACTTCCAAGAACAAGGACCCAACCAACAACAAGAAGCAGGGCCTAGCACGGACTAGCAAGATCAACCACCGCTACCGTCGCAAGATTACAGACCGTTGATGAGCCATCTTAGGGCTATCGCTGAGACGATTAGTTGGGGAACTCGTGATGATGAAAATCTCTTTTACATTATCAACCATGCCATACAGCCCATGGTTTCTTTGGATCATGTAAGGGATGAAGTGTCCATCCATACAGAAGGAGGGATGAGCACTTGGTCACAATAGATCTCCGAGAACATTGCATTCTTTCAAGTGCAATTAGAAATTGGTGAAGGGGTCACGATGATGGTCATGTAGTAGGAGCCATCGAAGTGGTTGCAAGTCACATTAAAGAATCATTCAATGTACCTATTGTGCCATCGGCAGATCTTACAGGAGCACGAGATGCTCAAAACTTTGGTCGGAACCTCAATGACTCCTGCGGAACATGAGGATGTACTTGACCGATTGCTACAAATAAGACAAGTAATGATGTCCTTGTCTGACATCCCACAGGATGTTATAGTAATCCAATTAAACCTCATTTACACCAAAGGAAAGCTGGTCTTAATAGAGATGAGGGCTGAGCATGCAGAAGAAGAGGTGCAAATATTGCAAGAAAGGCTCATGATCCTATAAGTAGCATAGCGGGATCCTTCTCAATTTGTTCCCACAGACCAGCTAAAAAATTTCAAAATTAAGCAATTGAGCAAACTATTGACAGAGAATAAGAAGGTGGTAGAAGAAAAAGAGAAGGTTTTTTGGGATGCCTCTATGGCACAAGTGCAAACTTACACGCATACCAAGGCACTCAAGGCCTTACAAGAGGAAAACAAGCAATTGGTTGCTGACAACCTTTGGTTGACCTATGTGGAGAAGAAAAAGAATGTTCTTGAAAAACATTTTCAATAGTTGTGACAACAACTCATTAGGGTCAACCATGACATGAACTGTTTAGCCAGGGAAAATCGAACCCTCTGGATGGAGGAGATATGCGCCATCTGTTAGAAGACAGCTATTGAAATAAGTGCGTGGCAGAATGAGGCTAAATAGCATGAAAAGCTAAAGAAGCACTTCCAGGACCAAGTGGGGATGTATAAATAGATCATCGAGAAGGAGATCCATATAGCCAAAGCCTACATCAATGCTCTCAATGCTCAACACACTGACTGGTGGGCCATATTGGACACATATACATTTGCCCACCAAGCGGAAGTTAAGAACCTAGACCTGTAGATCCAGGACCTTATAGAATACATGGAGTTGGCAAACCTGTGGTATGCCAACCTTACCATGTTAATAGCAGGGTGCTCGAGAACAGAGCTCGAGCAACATGTAGCCACAACCTATGTAAAATATGAAGCAAAATTTGTAGAATGCAAGAAATTATTGCAAAAATTGGAGGTTGCAAATTCTAAACTTGAGGTGGTTAAAGAAAGCTACCAGGGAAAAAAAGGTATTACAATAGACTTGACTTGACGGCTTGTAGATTTTCAAGAATAAAGAGACAAGGCTAGAGCCTACAAGGAGGAATGGTGGGTGTTCGTAGCTTGGTATGTCAAGGCAAATAAAATGTTTCCGCAACTACCCTGCCCATGGGAGGTGCCAACTCCATCAAACATCAGAACATTAGCATGGATGGCACAGGATCCCCGAACTGAAGAGGAGAAACTCCAGGCTATACTTCAAAGCCATCAAGTCCCAAGACCTGGAGCACAAGATAAGAGAAAGGCACCCATGGAGGAGCCACCTCCACCAAGAACTACATGAGTTCCATTAATTTTGTAGCTATAGGATTTTATTTTGCATTCTCTATGTTGTGTCTCAATTTTGTTCTAATTCCACACTGCTGCATAAATCCATTCTCATTAGTAAATAATCCCATACCTATCCATTGTGTAATCAATAGAGCTTGTTCTCACTTTAACTCGAGGATGAGTTTTCATTTAGTCATGGGGGTATGATGAGTCATGAATTTGTTAGCTATGATATCGCACCCATGATATCGCGTACGCAATATCACAGAAGCGATATCACAGCCTAGACGCAATATTGCGTACGCGATATCGTAGCCTGCTTCCTCATCTATAAATAAGAAGTAGGTAGATTTAGTAGGGATCTTTTTGAGTTGTTTAGAAGTGTAAGTTTTCAATAGTTTTTAGTATGTCAGTTTTCCTCTCAACCCTTTTCTCCTAGTGCATGCCCGTAGTGTGGTGATTGTAATTGTACGACATCCTTATTCGAGTGTGACGTACTTGGACATGCACATTACCAGAAATAAAGATCAAGATTACTTCATCATTGCAACATCCACTTAGCTTAATTAGTTATTTAATTTTTATTTATTGCTTTCTTAGTTAATATCTCTTCACCCTTATCTTCTAGTAACGTGGAATGAGTACGACTTAATCACGAGCATTCAAGTGTGACTACTTGGTAACCCAGTAGCGTACTTAGGCCATGCACTTGGTAATCCTAGTGGTAGTCATGCACGAGGTCCAAGATGTATACATATGATTAAGGAACGGATGCTCATCGCACTTAGGCTAGCGTAGATTCTCTCTCTCTCTCTCCCATAGTTAGTTGATATTATTTACCATCATACCCAAGAGTAGCATTAGTGTAGGAACACATCATACACCTCACTCTGGACTAAACCATATGTGACAAAACTAATACTAGTCTAGGGGGGAAGATAATGAACTGCAATCTATGAGTAACTGTCTAGATACCACAACTAGCTCATCTGCGGAGTTCGACTGGATCGTACGTGAATGCTTGTATTCGTATAGTTGAGTGTAGGGGTACCTTGCCACTCATCAAGGTTCAACTAGTAGATCAGATGAATATTATCTTTTAGCTAATCCCATCACCAAGGCTTGAGATTCTTCAAGTTCATGAGTTTGTAACCTCTAATGCTTGAAATGGAGTCATTGGAATATGATTAGTTGTAAAAAAAATTACTAAAAAATCATGCAAGATCCCATAGATTTTACACATCCATACAAAACAATTCTAGTAAGAATGATAGAAAGCATAAAATCCAAAGATAATATGTGAAACATTATCATAGCTAAGATTTCAACTTAAGTAGGCATGCAAAATGCAATAGGAAATTTTCAAAAACTCATACATTGTTTTATGCCTCTTCCCCATAACTAAGGTACAAGACACATGAATTAGACAAGTAAAATACATATTATCATAAAAAAATGAGGGCACAATGATGAAATATATCATGAGAATTAGCATTAAACATTATTTGATAGTGAGAAATGACAAAAATTTGGTTGCTTGGATGAAAACAAAAATGACCCATGAAAGAAAAATGAGAGATAGTGATAGAACAATGAGAGAAAATGGTAAACAACAAAAAAATGACAGAAAATGATTTAAAAATAGAAAATAGGAACAAATAGCATAAAATGAGAGAGGTGAAAAAGGAGAGAATGGTAAAAAGTAAGAGAAAACGAGGGGAGAGGAATAATCTCTCTCTCTCTCTCTCTATATATATATAATATTTTTATTTTAAAAAAGATAAATTAAAAACATGTTTCATCCATTTGGGAGCATGTTATATATTTTTTACTATAGTACATTGCTATGCACATGGTGTGCTAACACATCATATATAATATATTATTATATTATATATATCATATAGTATATATAATGTATAAATATTATATACATATGTCATACAACCTAGTGTTTCGAAACTAGGGTCTTAGGTTTGGTATTTATTTTCTTATGCTTGGTTGTTAAGCATAAGATCGTATTTTAATAAAATATAGGTGTTAGATCCCAACAAATATATATATTTAAAATAAAAATTTAGAGTACAAAAGCAAGGAGCATTATAGAGAGGAAAAATTTCAAATCAATAAAAAAAAAGGCCTAATGATTTTGGGGATGCCTTTTTAGGTTTTCATCCTTACAACCAACCTTGAAAAACCTCCCCTTTGGGGTAAGAAAAAAACATCGATATAGTCTATCTATTAGTGAATACATGCCAAATCTTCAAAATAGACCGCATGTTAAAGATATTTTAATTACTAATAATTCATTTGTAGCTATTACTCAAGATATTAAGGTAATATTTTTTGGATAATGTTGATTCTATCACTAAATGTAAATCTTTTCATGAAATTTTTGATTGAATAAAATATAAGCTAATATTATATTGTATTATGACTAGTGTTATATGCTAGTGTATTATAACATCTTTCTTATAGTTATGGTTATGCATCCTAAGGTTTGAATCCTTGATACCTTGTTAAACATATATTTGTGATACATTGGTATTTTATTTCTAACTGAGATATCATGGTGTGTTTGGTTATAAGCTTATGTATAATTTATCTTGAAATAATTCCTTATATATTGGTAAGGTTTGATCCTTGGATCTCTTAGTACTTAAAAATGTTTTACTATGTTTTGATAATATGCTTCTTAAGGTTTGAATCTTGGAAATTGCTCTTATTATTATATTTTAAAAATATTCTTTATTTTTCTTCTTATTATTTCTTTGTATTCACTAATGCTTGGTGCCTCTTGTAAAGGATAGGTTGGAAGGTGGTGGTGATCCATTGTTGGTATTTCACTTAAGTATAATTATTTTATATTATTTTAGGGTTTTTGAAATAATGCAATAATATGGTCTAAGTGGCATGTTAAATAGATATTTAAGGATTATTCTAATTATTCTCTTATTTTATTTTGGGCATGAGATATCCATTCCTTGGGCAATGTGGACTATATATAGCATTTATTGATGAATTGAGCCCCATAATATACTTATTGATTAATCATTTGAACCTTTTGTGGATACATTAGATCCAAAGTTGGAATTAGATTGTTATTTCTAGCATTGACCAAACCTTGGATTTGTGCTTATAAATACCTAACAAGACTAGTTCTTTTAGTAATAATTGTATATTACTCTCTTTATTATTCTCTTATTCATGACTATGCATAATAGATATCTTAGTGATTTCTAGATCTGAACTTATACTTTCTTGGTGAAGCTTTATTCTTAGTTGATTTTATAGGTTTGTTATTTTTAATTTTCATTTTAACTTCATGTTCTTCTTGTGTTATGTGCTCCTAGTATCTACGATGATGGTGGTCTTTCAAAATGTCATGAACTAGGTTGCGAAAAAAGTTGTAATGTAATTTACACACATTTTTTTGAAGTAGCATGGATACAATAGTGTTTGATGGAAATAATGGCTTTAGAAAATGGTATATAGTAGATATTTTAGACATGTATAGGCATATTTAGCATGTTGAAAAGCTAGAAATTAATGATTAGAGTATTAATATTGGCTAGTCAATCATTTAGGTTGATCTTGGAATTGGCTTGTTAACCTAGTGACATGTAGTTAATATTAGTAGGGTTTTTTAAACACACGATTTACATTAAGAAAATTGATATAAGAATGGCTATTTGATCATTTGAGTTGATTTTGGAGTTAACCAATCAACTTGTGACATGTAGTTAGTGTCAAACCTAATTTTAGGATGGTAGTGGGGAGCTAGGACCTATGGTAATTATAGGATTGATACTAGTCATAATGTAATCCAATAGCTAGCTGTTCATAACATTTAACATTCCTAAGGGTTACCTAACCCAATATTTTGACATTCAACATTTATGAAGGTTGGCTTAAATAAGTAAAGTGTGTGAGGTATCACACTAAATAGTCCTTGATAACTAGTTAAGTTAGTATCAACCTTATAGTTATTTCTACGTTTGGTGTTGAAAACCTCATGGAAAATCCATGGGTAGAGTAAATCATGGGTTAATTATAGATTAATGCACTAATGATTATGATTAATGGATATTTTAATTAGTATTTTTTATTGGTTTTAACAATGTATCTTATAGGGTGAGCTACATCTTCTAACTTCATTTTGAGTGGCACTAAGGTGGTTTCCCCTATTGTGAAGTTATTCTAACCCTTCCTACATGTGTTTCATGAAAATTTTAGATGTTAGATTGGTTGAAGTTCTAGGTGATAGTGTGGTTAGTGATTCAAAGTATGCTACAAAAGTGATGATGATTAGTATACATTGTAGGTTAAGAACTCAAGCATTATTGTATAATTGGGACCATGTTATGGATTTTTAAAATGATCCATATGGTTATCTTTTGTACTTTAGATAATCTTTTGCGTAAGGGATATTTATGTGAGATGTTAAAAAATCAAATCAAGTATATTGTAAAGCATTCATTTTTTAATGATTTATTCAATTATGCTTATTAGATTATGAGGTTTCATACATATTGTATTAAGTTTTCCAAATGATTAATTATTGGATGATAAGTATTTGATGTGTTTCTAAGTAAAATATTCATGCCCCTTAAGTGATTCCATGTATTTATTTATGGTTAATTTTTGGGATGTGATACATATATACATACATGCATACAACAAAGCCAAAACTTAGTCAATTGCAAGATTTCATTATCATGGACTTAGAAATAAAAAGAAAAATAAACAAAGAGGATAATAAAGGATTAAAATCAAAGATATAAACCAAATAGATACTTAAATATGAGTAAGGAAAAAAAGTCCAAATCAAATTCTTAATACTCAAGAATGAGACCAATTAACTACTTTATGCAATGTAATTGCCATCATTTTGTAGAATTTTTAGTATCAAGTTTACTTGGTCAAAATGCTAAGACACTAAGAACTCATAAGTGGATCCTCTTTATAGTAAGATCCTACCTTTCTTACCCTTGTAAATTTTATCCATGAGGCACCCATGAATTATTTACAAGTAACAAGTGTAATAACTAGTATTTTTAATCCCTAGTTTTATCTTTATCTTTTGCTAATTTTTAATGATTTGTGTCTTGTGGAGGATTTCATCTCATCACCTTATAATCAATATTATTGTATGCTCCATTATATTTTTGAAGCCTTCTAATTAACCTATCTTATCTGGTTATAATATTTATTTTTGAAAATATTCCTCTTTTAAATATATTAGTATCTTTTGTTAATATTATTTTATTAAGCTTTTGGATTTGGATGCTATTAATTTCCAAGTATTTCTTGCTAAGAATAGGTTGATGGAAGGTGGCACATGCTATGAACTAGAACATGGGAGTTTTGGAAAGATATCATATTTTTAATAAACATGATCAAAGCTATTTTTTATTTCTTTTTCTATGTGAATTAGGTCTTTTCTATTACTTATCAAACTCTTATTAAACTTTTCCATTTATTATGAATGTGATTTTGGTGATAATTCATTATAAGCCATTGTTACTATATTGGTTGGGAGTTTGTAATCTTGTATTTAATTATGAGTTTCCATCTCTCTCTTAGATTGGTTGCCCTTTCTCATCAAATGTTTCTTCCTTCCTTGTGGTGATCAGATTTCTTAGCATTCAGGTTTATGTGTTGTAGAGTAATCTTGTTATAGCTTGATTTGTTGAGGTAAATTAGCTAGTCCAAGCTCCCTATCTTTGAATAAATTCATGGTTTTAATGAACATCTTGTTATTACCAATATTCTATTATTTTTTCCATTTGAATTCCATATCAGTCTTGATTTGCTTTTGCCATACATTGATCCTTGCTCTTAAGGTGTCATTCTTGTTCCTAAGGATTCCCTACTAGTTTCCTTCATTTCAAAATTTTCTTGGCTATTTCCTAGTGTTTTCCTACCCAAATGAGATGTTTTAGGCCTTTTCCAGATGTCCCTCCTACATGATAATACTTTTAGAAATATGTCTTACTCATGAGCAAGACATTTCATTTTCACCTAAGACATCTCCTCCTATTTCAAGACGTGTTTGCTAAGACATCTTCACCAAACTTGAGACATCTCTAGATTAGTAAAGATGTCTCTCCAACCCTAAGATGCCTCATTTGAGATATTCCAACTCAAGTTAAGAAGTTTCCCAACTTTTAAGACATCCCATGCTACCTAGAGACATATCGAAGCTTCCTAAAACATCTTGCCAGAACCTAAGGCATCTCACTTGCCAGGCATGTTAGAAAAATCACCAAAACTGAAGACTAAAGCTCTGTTTCATGCTTAAACAAATCTCCTTTGACCTTGAGATACCTTGAACTCCTTGAAGCATATCCAAAACACCAAAATTAGATAAATCATATCATTTTTATGGTCATATTATGGATGCTATTCATATTATTTGTTTCATGTTGTACTCATGATCTATGAAGCATATTTGATCTTTTGATGATGAATTTCAACAAGATCAATGGGTAAGCATTATGGGGAGTCCAGGTTAGGCTCTAGAACTTAACCATTATCACTTATGATCATACTTTGGGTTGCTAGATCTAAGTATCAATGGGTAGACATTGTGAAAGATAAGGTTGGCTTCCTTACTTAATCCACATCACCTATGTATGCACTTAGGTTGTGACATTGGACTAGCATTGTGGAAAAAATCTTTAAGCAATAGTGTTTGCTCATGTCACTTGTGAATGTCATGTGGCTAGCTTTCATGATGCAAAACTAAAGGGTGAGTAATCCATAGGAGTTTTTTCTAGGTTTAGTGCATCCAAGATAGGTGAGGTTGGTCAACTAGTCCTTAAGAAGCATTGCTGCTAGCATCCAAGATAGGTAAGACCTTTGTAGACTAAAATTTCTTGCAGATGATCAATTCTAGTACATTCGTGGTTTGACTATCTCTTGATATTTTATGTATATCATGGTTTTGGTTTTGGTTTTTGGTATCTAATCTTGTAAATCTTTAGATGGCTTCTTGTGTAGCATGTGTCAATCCATCAACTTGCTCTGGGTGCACCAAGGTGTATAACTCTACTAGAAGGTTTCTAATGATTGCTACATGTGTGGATGCAGACTCAAGTGGTAGAAGCTAGGAACTTGATGGTGATGAAGAAGGATGTTTGGAGCTTTTATTTATGTTTTTAGAATTTGATATGTTGTCATAATGATCATGATGTATTTGAGCTTGTGTAATGTTGGATATTCTCAACTCTCTTTTGAGGCTATGAAATTTTTTACGAGATTCATTTTTGGCTTATGGATAATGAAATTATTATTTAATCATGCATTTTGGATAAGATTATAATGCTTATGGTGATTATTTTATTTTGGATATAAAAATTATAAAATCACATGTCCAAGTAATAAGATATTTGTGATATAACTTGGGTTACAAAAAGTTGGTATTAGAGAATGGTTTTTGGGATAGTAATTAGAGTTATTAGTTTTTGTAGATGCCTCTAAGAAGAAGAGAGAGTAATGAGGAAAGCTCCAAAAACATGCAACAATACTTACTCCAAACATTGATGAACTTGCTAAGCATTGAAAATAGCCAAGTTGGAGTCACAAGTGTAAAGCTTAGCAACCAACTATTGGTTGGTGAGCTTAGGAAGCTAATTTCACCTACATTCAAAGGAAGTGATGATCCAATAGTGGCCCATGAATGGGTGGAGGATATGGAGAAGGCTTTTGATAATTTGAGTTGCATGTTAACACAAAAGATAATGCTTACTATTTACCAACTCCAAGGAGCTACTAGACATTGGTAGAATAATTTTCTTTAGGTTAAAGGATTAGAAAAAAATATTAGAACATGGAATGGTTTTAAGAAGGAGGTAGAGGATCACTATTCCATTAAGACTAATTGTGAAAATAAAGAAGATGAGTTTTATACATTGATAGAAGATGATATGATAGTTCATGAATATGATAATAAGTTTTTTGAATTGGTTGAATCTGTTTATGATGTTTTGAAGGATGATGAATCACATGTTGAAAGATTTTTGAAGGGCCTAAGGCCATCCATCAAATAACATTTATTAGCTTTTATCATAACAAAATATGAAGAGGCACGAATGGGAGCACTACAAGTGGAGAGAGACTAAGTGGAGGATGGAGTACAAGATGGATCAACCAAGAAACTATAAAAAGGAAGGTCCTAATTAAGATTGATGAGAGAAGAAATAAGGCCTCAAGAATGGAGTAGGAGGAACCATGTAAGAAATTTTTAACTTATTCCCAAAAAAAGGATCAAGATGAGAGAAGAACATGTTTTTATTACAAGGAACAATGTTATATTAAGATAGTTTGTCCTAAGCTTAAGAGGGATAAGGATTCCTTTAGTAACCATCCTAGAGGTAAATATTATTGTATAATGGGAGTTCCTCAAAGAAAAGTAGGAGTAGCTCCAAGAGTACACAACTTGCTAAAAGCTTAGTATGACTTGGGCAAAGATGCAGCTTCTTGTGTAATCTCCTAAGAGAAAGATGTTTTAAGATGAAAGGATGTAACCACCTATATTTTTAACCCCCTATTTTATCTTTATCTGTTGTTAATCTTAGTTGATTTATCTCTTGTGAAGGATTTGATCTCATCACCTTATAATCAATATCATTGTGTGCTCCATTATATTTGTCAAACATTTTAAGTAACTTGCATTGTATGATTAAGATTTTTCTTTCTAAAAATATTCATTTGTTAAATTCTCATTTTGGTATCTATTAGCATCTTTTGTTAATATTATTTTATTGAGACTTTAAATTTTGATGCTACTAATTTCCAAGTGTTTCTTACTAAGAATAGGTTAATGGAAGGTGGCACATGTTGTGAACTAGAATATCAGAGTTTTGTAAAAATATCATATTTTTAATAAACTTGCTCAAAGCTATTTTCTATTTAATTTTCTATGTGAATTGGGTCTTTTCTATTACTTATTAGACTCTTATTAAACCTTTTCATTTATTATTAATGTAATATTGGAGATAATTCATTGTAAGCCATTGTTGCTATATTGACTAAGAGTTTGTAATCTTATATTTAATTGTGAGTTTTCATTTCTCTCTTACATTAATTACAATTTCTAATTGAATGTTTCTTCCTTCCTTGTGATGATTGGATTTCTTAGCATTCAGCTTCGTGCATTGCAAACCAATCTTGTTGCAGCTCAATTCGTTGAGGTAGAGTAACTAGTCTAAGCTTCATATCTTTAAATAATTTTATGATTCCAATCAACATATTGTTATTACCAATATTGACATCTTATTATTTTATCAATTTGAGTTCCATATTAGTCTTGGTTTACTTTTGCTATACATTGATCCTTCCTCTTAAGGTATCATTCTTGTTTCTACATATTCCTTGCTTGTTTTCTTCATTTCAGAATTTTTCTTGCTATTTATTGATGTTTTCTTGCTTAAATGAGACATCCTAGACCTCTATTAGATGTCCCTATAGCATGATAAGACTTCTAGAAATACATCTCACCCATGGATAACATGTCTCATTTTTACCTAAGACATTTCCCTCTATTTCGAGACGTCTCTATTGAGATAGCTTAACCAAGCTTGAGACATCTCTAGATTAGGAAAGACATATCTCTAACCCTAATATGTCTTACTAGAGACATCCTAGCTCAAGTCAAGACATCTACAATCTTCCTGAAACATTTGACTATCACTTGAGATGTCTCACCTACCAGGCCTATTAGAAAAATCATCAAAACTAAAGTTTGAAGCTTTTTTTCATGCTTAAATAGATTTCATTTAATCTTGGAATGTCTTGAACTTCTTGAAACACATCCAAAAATACTAGGAATAAGGTAAATCATACCATTTTTATGATTATCTTATGGATTCTATTTATCTTATTTGTTTCTTGTTGTACTCATGATCTATGAAGTCTATTTGATCGTCAATGTTTTTTTTTTTATCTTTTGATGATGGATTTCAATAAGATGGATGGATAAGCATTGTGGGAAGTCTAGGTTAGCCTCTAGAACTTGATTCACATCACTTATGATCATACCCTATGTGTTCAAATCTAAGTGTCAATGGATAGGCATTGTGAAGGGTAAGGTTGGCTTTCTTTCTTGAGTCATGTTGCCTATGATTACACTTAGGTTGTGATATTGGGCAAGCATTCTAAGGGAATTTTTTAGCTAACAGTGTCTACTTAGATCACTTTTGAATGTTATATGGCTAGTTTTCATGATGAAAAACTAAATGGTGGGTGATCCATATGAATTTGTTTCTAGGTTCAATTTATCCAAGACAGATGAGGTTAGTCAACTGGACAGGTTGGAAGGGTGGTGGAGGTCCATAGCTCATAATTTTATATTTATTTTTTATTATTATTTGTAATGTTTCAAAATGATATAATTATATTGGTATGACTATAGGATGTAAAATATAATTTTGAGTTTATTTTGATATTCCTTTTATTGTGTGCTTGATGTAAACTTAACTTTTCTATATTGTTTATTCAATTTGGTAATATTCATTTAGAATTATTCTTGAATCAACATGAAAAGCATTATTGTATGAAAATTCAGCATGGCACAATAAGTTTTCCCACCTATTTATCTATTCATCATACAAGCATCTCAATACTCTTAGCAAGGATTTATTTATCATCTTCATTTGGCCATTAGATTGTGAATGATCTGTACTAGAGAAATTCAACCTTGTCCCTAAAAGTTTCCAAAGGGACCTCCAAAAATGACTTGTGATTTTGGAGTCTTTGTCACTAATAATATTTAAAGGAATACTATGCAACTTCAAAACATGCTGGAAAAATAAATTTTCCACTTGAGAAGCATCATTCACCTTCATGCATGAAATACAATGTGCCATCTTGGAGAATCTATTCACAGAAATAAAAATTGCATCATTTCTACTCTTGGTCTTTGGAATACCACTCACAAAATCCATAGACATACTTTCCCATGGGCCTTTGGGAATTAGTAAAGGCATATAATGTCCATCCATACCTTTACCTCCTTTGAATGTCTGACATGTTAAGCACTCCTTCATAAATTTTTAAACTTTTATTGTCATACCAAGCCAAAAATAGTGCCTACCCATAATTTCCAATATTTTATCCTTGTCCATGTGAGTTCCCATTCCACTACAATGCTTTTCAAACAAAATATTTTTCCTAAAATCATAATTAGGAATATATATCTTGCCATTCTTAAATAATAGTTCATCTCAAATATGATAGTCCCTCCATTGATCCATCCTACTCATCAATGGATGTTTGAGGATTCTTCAAATCTATTTAAAATTATCATCATGATCATACAAAGAAGCAAAATCATCCATACCTTCCATATGAAGTACATTAAAATTAACCACATTGGATTACACATCAACCAACATATTGGCTTTTTCACTTTGTGTTTCAACACAAAATTAAAATCCTGTAACTATGCAATCCATTTCATGTGCTTTACACCTAACTTCTTTTGTGAGTTTGGAAATTAAAGTGCTTTGTTATCTATGATCAAAGTAAACTCCTTGGACACTAAGTAATGCCTCCAAGGCTTGATTACTTGAAGAATAGTGCACAACACTTTCTCATATAAGCTATATTTTTTCCTTAAGTCATTCAAATTTTTGGAAATTAAAGTAATAGGTCTACCTTCTTATGAAAGTACCCCACCAATGGCAAGTCCACTTACATTCACCTGTGACTAAAAAAGTTTTTGAAAATTTAGAATTACAAACACCAATTCACAAGTAATTTTTACTTTCAATATGTTAAATCTTCTTTGGGTTTCATTATTCCACCTAAAATCTTTATTTTTATTCAACAAAGCAAACATACACCATGAAATACCACTAAAATTTTTGATGCACTATCTATAAAAACCTGCTAAACTAAGGAATGATCTTACCTCCCTAACATTCTTAGGAGTTGGCCAATCCTTAATAGGCTTCATCTTGATAGCTTCTATCCAACTTTGGGTTTTAGACACTGCATGTCCCAAATATGTGATTTTTGTTTTGAAGAAATGGCTTTTCTTCACATTGATCACCAACTGTGCCTCCTCCAACTTAAGACACACCATCCTTAAGTGATCCAAGTGCTCTTTCTCATTAGAGCTATACATAAAAATATTGTAAAAAAATATAGTACAACACTTAGCAAATAAGTATTTTAATACATCATGCATCAACCTCATGAATGTAGTAGGTACATTCGTAAGCCCAAATGGCATCACTAACCACTCAAAAAATCCATCCAATTTCTTGAAATCTATCTTTCACTCATCACTAGGCTTGATTTTGATTTGCTTATAACCACTCTTAAAATTAATTTTTCTAAACATCTCTAGATTATTAAGGACATCAAAGATATCATCCATCCTTGGAAAGGGAAACCTATACCTTACTATTATCCTATTCACTTCCCTAGAGTCAATGTACATCCTCCATTCATTGCTGTTCTTTGGCACTAGCACCACTAGAACTACACCAAGTGAAATGGTTTTCCTCATAAAGCCATTTACAAGTAACTCCTCTACTTGCCTTTGTAATTCATCCCACTGATTCAGTGTCATCCAATAAGCTTTCTTGTTTGGAATGGTAGCACCAGGGATGAAGTTAATATGATGTTGTATATTCTTCATTGGTGGCAACCCATCCAATTACTCCTTGAATAGCTTGGAATATTTTTCGTTCAAGCCTAGCACACCTGTAGAAATTTTAACTTGCATATCATCATGGTCAGTAGCCATTGTCATCATAATAACAAAATCAAAACTGGTCTCATCATGTTCCTTAATATTTTTCTCTCTCCTAGAAGGATTAAGGAAGCATTAAGTAAGCTTTGTTGCCTCATTTTTTAGCTATCATGGGAATCACTCATGGATTCCATTAGGTCTAGCTACATTCCATACATTTTTTGCTCCATCAGATTGAGCACCATTGTCAAAATTCCAAGGTCTATCAAGAATTACGTTAGCAAAATCTATCAAAAACGCTATCACATTTTACTACATTATGAAAATCTTCAATTTTAAATCTCAAGGTACATTGTTTCCTTACCTCTTGAGAAAAAATATCTAGATAACCAATGCACTTTATAGGGTCTTGGATGAGGATTAGTTACTAACCCCAATCTAGCAACTACCTTAGAAGAAAAAACATTTTCTTGGGCTCCTCCATCTATTAAAGCATGAATTCATTTTTCACTAAGAAAACATGTAGCCCTAATTTGGAATAATAGTTTTCTACTAACATGATCTCCTTTATTTACATTCATCATGAATACACAAGAATTTAATTCAAAAAAATCCTCAATTTTTGGGGTGCTAGAATTACCTCTTTGAAGACATTGGCTTAATGTATCCTCCACCTCCATGGTTTGCACATCTTTACCCTTGGCTGCCTTGTGAAGTGGACACTTCAATTGCTTGTGTTTCCATTGTTCACACTTGAAGCACTAAATTTTTGAAGAGTTGCTACCTTGATCCTTGCCTCCCTTTCCTTGTTCCTTCTTTTCTTTTCCCTTCCAATCATCTCTTTTAGTCTTCTTATCATGGCTATCATTCTTATAAGATTTGAACTTGGATCCCTTCTCCTTCTTGTTGGAAGTTTATTTTCTCCTATTTTCAAATCCACTTAATTTTTTCTTAGCCTAAAGTGCCAAATCATAAGCCTCAACAAGAGTTTATAGCTCATAAAGATATAACTCCTACTAGTAGATCATTTTAAGACCTTCTAAAAATATTAAAGTGTATTCATCTTGATAGAATAGATCACAAAATTCAATGTAGACTTCTTTGACATCCTTGTCATCTTGCCTTAGGAATTTTAACTACATAATGGTTTCTTATCTCTAATAAGACTATTCAAATTTTCTTTTCAACCTATATTTTATCACATCCTTACTAATGGGTCAACAATTTCATCTTTCATAATCCTAGGACTTCTTTTTCCACCAAGTAGAAGCCATACCTTCTAATCTAGATTCAATGTTAGGTACTTGCAAATTATTTAGTACCTCTTCCAATTAAAAATAATTTTCAAGTACCTTTAGCCAACTCACAAAAGCATTGGTGCCATCTACACCATTGAAAGTCTTCAAGTTTATGTATGGTAGTCTTGTAGAATTTCTAAATGCTCTAGTAAGCCTTGCCTCATCTTCCTTGTTAAAGTTGGCATGGAGAAGAAGTATTGAACACTATTGGAGCCCTTAGAATTATCATATGAGGAATGGAATTCCCTTCCATTGAAATCCCTGGCTGATGGGTTTCTATACTCTAATAGCTAGATTATTCTTCCTTTTCATCCACTTCATCTCCATTTGGTTGTGAAACTTCTTCATCTGAATATGGATGCTCTTCACCTCTACATGTCTATATATGTCTAGGACCAACATTCTTGTTTATCTTTATACTAGTTTCATCTAATTGATTTACCATCATCTGGAAGGTAGACTTCATGCTCTCCATGTCTTATGTTAGGGCTTGCAACTCTTTCTTCTTGGGTACCATATGAAATTGACAAAATCCTTAACCAATTTTTAAGAAATAATAAATACAAATATAAGTTCCAAAGCTCTGATACTAATAACAATGGGGTAGGTCCATTTTGCAAATAAATCACCTTCAAATACTAAATCTAGCTATTATGCAAAGATAAAATTTTTTTTTTGTAGAAAACAAGAAGACTAACTATCCTTAATTAATTTATTATAAGATTACAATAGTATTCTCAAAACTTCTAAACATTCAAATTCTATCACATTGAAATGATATTTTAGAGCATGAGGCTCTATAACCACACAATGGTTGTTCTCAATGTAAGACAAAACAAATAGAGAATCTCTCCCATAACCTGAGAGTGAGATCTTGAGTCACAAGTAAGATACAAGAGAATAGAACACATAGACCAATATACCAAAAGTTTATCTTGGAGTTGCAATCACCAATTACACTTGTTCAATGTGCTCACATATCCTCTCTTACTAAGCTGTCCATACTTAAGAGTTTTTTTTCACTTATGGTATCAAGAATGGTAAATTACAATAATATTTATGACAAAGAAGAAGAGAAAAAATCTAGAGACCTTTTATTAATTTAACTTGAGATTCTTCAGATGTTTTCCAAGTCTTCTCACCTTCTCCCTAGCTATTTCCATCTTTTTCCATCTTGTTTCGATTATTTTTTGAATTGGAAAGGGTGTTTTTAGAAGTTTTCCCAGCCATACAAGTCATCTATGACCTTGCCAATATGTCTTCTGTGTTAGTCTAGCTATCAAGAGAGATGTCTTCTCTAAGGCTAAGATGTCTCTTAAGATGATAAGATATCTTGCCAAAGACATCTCATGTTCAAGGGAGACATCTCCCCCATGATGTCTTTTCCTAGATGAGATGCCTTTTCTAAGATGTCAACCAAAATAGCAAGGTGTCTCCTCATATCTCAAGATGTCTACTATTAGGCCTTAGTGAAGATGTCTTCTAGCCCTCCAAGACATCTTCTTCAAGTCTAAACCCTACAAACACAAATGTAGGAAAGGAAAAAAGGCGATAGGAAGAGGTGTCCCTACACCATATTTCATGAAATGGTTAGTTGAATTATTTTTAAATTATGATTTAGGGATGTGATAGAACTTGCATGAACTAGAAAGGAAAGAGGTAAATGAAACATTATCAGATCCTTAGTCAATAATTTTATTAGCTTGTTCAAGTACATGTGCATTTACCACATTCCACAAGGGATATTTTCCTAGTTCCCTTCATTAGTGTTGACCCAATTAGTTAGGATAAACCTATAATTTCTTCTTTAGAGATATAAGTCACACTACCGTTACAAATACCATCTATTCTTAATTATTTCATGGTCTGATTATTAGTGAAGTTATATTAAGGAAAGTAGTGGGAAAAAAATCATCTAGGAGTCAAAGAATCTAGTTTGATTTTCTTCCCTTCCTACATTTATGTATGGTAGGCTTTAAAATATGGTATTACCAAAAACCTTTCTTTAGTCCCTTAGGTTATGCTAAACAATCAATATTTACATTGTGCTTTTGATGGCTAATGAACATAGGAATGTCTTATTATGATTAAGAAAATTTTTTTTCCTTGGATTATTACTTGATTAAAAGAAACATTTAAATTTACAAAAATTCCCTCCAAGAGTGACTTCTAGCCATTTAAAGCCATTGAAACTATGGTAGGATAACAATTAATAGTCATATACTTGCATTTATTAATTATTCTTAGGTAACCTATGGATTTGGTTATAGACTAATCATCTTGCTAGATGGTAAAACTACCATGTTAAGGGACATAGAATCAACTTTTCTTCTCGATGGTTGTGCATACTAAAAAAAAATCTTTGACTTGGGATGATAATGCTACTAATTAATGTGGACTTAGAGTATAAGGAAATATTCATTACTCATACCTTAGTTACCTCATCCTCTTTATTTTTTATTTTTAGTTTTTAAATAATAATAATTTTATTTAATGTTTTTAAAGAGAAGAGAGTTATTAATTTAGGGAAATTATTTCTTTGAAGATTCTCAGGGTACTAGGTAATCACCTAGAGTTCTTGACATGCACATAATGAAGTATTCAACTTATCTAGGAACTCAATGTGGCAAGCATAAGTTCATGAAATCATGAACCTCCTTTGACTAGTGTAGTTAGGCAAGTTAAGTACAAACATAATGATTTAACCCCATAAATCAAGATTCATCCTAGTGATAATGAGAATCCATAATGGTGCATTCTTTTTTGAACTATAACCAAGAACTCATCCAAATTTCTAGAGCTTACACCTTAAAATTTCGGCCTAATGGATCCTCCCATGGATCTAGTAGTAGTAGCTCCCTACTTTTGGTGTTGGATCTACCTTACTAAATAAATTATTGGTTCATTGATGATGGTGGAAGAAAAGTAAATGGATGAAATTTCATTATGTGTGTATTCCATCTACCAAAGTTCCACATTTTATTTATTTGGTGCTCTTGCATCATCATTGCATTTTTAAGCTCACCTAGTTACCATTTGGCTCTTATAGTGAGCATTCATAAAGTACATTAATTGATTTTCAATGACACACAATGAGATTTGAAAGAAGAAAAAATTAAGAATTACTAAACATTAAATTTTGCAAATGGCAAAAAAATCATGTCAAAATAATAGTAAATGAAAATTGATAGATTCGTATGCTAGAAAACATAAACATAAAATCATTGCAAATAAAAAGAATTAATAAATTAAAGAATGATATATTAGTAGTTTAAAAATAATATGTACATAAAACTATACACATTAGTAGGAATTAAAACATACAAAGCAAACAAAAAAAATCATATTCTACCATTAGAGTAATTATGTGGAGGCATCCTCCACCTTAACTAAGTTTAAGAATAGCACTTAAAAATATCCATTTTGATAAACACCATCAAATGATTAAGGAGGTGATTGAGATTCTTGGTATCATCTCAAGTGTTGGCCTTTATAGATAAATTTCAAAGATAAAGTTTCATTTCCTACACTTGATTTTTTATAACACACTCCTATCTAATCTAGATAAATAAGGTATTACATGTCACATTTTAGTATGGATGGGAGCTCTCCTTACATGTCATTTCTCACTTCTCATTTTATATTTCATGTTTTATTCACAAGATATGACTCTCCTATGTAAACATTTTCTAAAATAGAAAATTTTAGATGTAAGACATAATAGTATCATAACATGTCTTAAATGATACAATTTGATTTAACCTTACCTATAGATAGAGTTCTCCCCTTATACCTCATACGAAATACTTCATTTTTCATTTCATTGTAAATTTTCATCAAGCAAGGGTTTGAAGGAGAAGTAAGAGTAAGATTTGTTTTTCATTTTTTACCTCACAATCTCTCACAATCTCTTGTAATTATCAAAAGATCTCTTAATACTTTCTTAATATTTCATAATATTGTATCCTCAATTCACAAATCTCAAAGATAAATTTCACATTTTATTTCATTCAAGTAAGCTCATTATAAAGATATCATCAAAGATCAAGTTCTACTTCAAGATTGAGTTAGTTATCATCAAATCTCTTAAAAAAATGTATAGAAATGATATAAAATCCATCTATATTGTGCTATTAAAAAATTATTTTTTCATCTTCCACTTACCTTCAATAGTGGTATCAAAGCTTGAGGGTCCAAATTCTTAGTAAAGTAATGTACATGAGCCTTTGTTATCATTTCAAGGCCAAAAGATCTAAATTACATCTACAATCATTCTTAGTTATCCTTAATTTTATATTTTCTCACCCAAAAATCCTTGTTTTCATATTTTCTCTCAAAGATCTTCATTTTTCTCAATTCTTACATAAATTTACACCTTTTGACATCAAATCCACATCCTTTTACATTAATACCTCAAGAAACCCTAAGATCTATTATTCTTTAAGTCATTCAAGCTTATGTACATACTCCAATAGTACATGGATCTCCTTCTTAGAATATTGGTGATGGCAATAATCTAAGAATATAATTGAGTTACTAATGCTAGTGAAGCATGGGAAAATTGAAATGTTGAATAAGATATGTAAACACCATATTTGTACTAAAAAGAAATGCATGAGCCATGATAAAAAAAATAGGAGTGAAAGTCATAATGAGAATTGATGGTATGATATAAATATAAATATAAAATAAATTTTGATATACATCAAGTGAATATAACACATGCTCATAAAAATATCACACCTAGTAGATAGGTATACAAATAAGCATGAAAATATCATCATAGCACATGATCATAAACTTCATAAGGGTAATCTAATAAAAGCATGACTAGAATCATCTAATGCATAAACATAAGTCTACCAAGACACATCTCTTAGGACACATATATGTAGCATTATAGTCATAAAACCATCATAAATAAATCATGTAGAATAGAAAAACATCTATAGAATCCTAAAACAATATAATAATAATGATACTAATCATCAATCAGATAATAAATCTATACTACAACAGTTTATTAAATACGTAATGAGAATTAAAATTTTTACTTGCATTCATTAAGATTGCTTTGAACTATCAAACTAGTTTTAAAATTTCTTTTAAGGAATTTTTTAAAACTTATAACTCAATGCTACCCACTATATTGAACCTATAACTTAGGGTTACCAAGCCAAGAATCTTACCATCAAGCTAACAACTGATTGTTTATATATCTATAATGATTAATCAAAGTTAATAATAATAATAATAATATCAATATCAAGTCTTCTAGATCTAGGGAAAAGATCAAATAATAGCTATATAGCATCTAAGTATAAGATCCACTAACTCCTTTTATAGCACCAAAACTTGAAATATAAAAATATATTGGTAAAAGTGAGTGAGATTCTTTGTAATGTTTCTTGATTGATTGAGGGTAAGAATCATGAATCATAGGTACATTCAAGGGGGTACTTCAACTTGAAAAACTACATTTCAACATGTACATTCATGACATACAAATAATTACAAACCCATATGTTAGCATGCACATCCAAAACATACAAATAATACACATCAAAAAACAATCTCAAAGATAGCAAATTAACCAAAAACCAAAGTGATCTCTCTCCCTACCATCAACCAACCAATAGTAAAGACTAGCATGCATTAAACATAGTATACAATATCAATATATTATCATGTGTACTCAATCTAGATCCCAATATTAAGTTAAACTATTCCCAAAATACTTAATTTATTAGTTTCAATAACCTAGTGATGATGCTCTAATCAAATATCCAAACACATGCAATGTTAATGATATTACCACATCTCCTCTAACATGTTAGAGATATAAGGAATTACAAGTTTTTTGGGAGAAAGAATGTTATGATTATATGGTAAGTAGTGGTACTTCAATTGAAGGCTAGTCTCTTATATAATTTATTCTTAAGAAATGATTTGAGAAAACTCATCATAGGCAAGAATCCATTTAAAAGCTTAAATACATAAGAGAATGTGACAAAAGTATCAAGAAATATTATATCAACTTTTGCAAATATTTCTAGCAAGCTAAAGTTTCTTCGAATGAATATGAGTAAGATTCTAACTTTCAAGGTGTATTGAAGAAGGAATATTAGTAATAGCTTATATTATATGAACCTCAAAACTTGGATGAGGTATTTGATTTAGCTCTCATTGCTGAGAAGAAAATTCATGGCTATGATAAAGATCCTAAGGCATCTAAACAAAATACTTTAAAGATTCTAAAGGTGAGAAAGAAGTAAAGAAGAAGAGTAGTACCAAAGAATAATCACATGATAAGCAATAAAAGAATAATAAAGACTAAGATTCTAAGAATGATAATTCATTGTAATGATTTCAAGGTTCAATGCTTCAATTGTGGAGAGATGAGACATGAGAAATAGAAGTATAAGAAACCTAAGACTTCAAAGGACAAGAAACTTCAAACTTTAGAGAAGGGAGAGTCTTAAAATTAATGTAATTATAATGCTTCTTAAATTAAAGATGTAATAATAATTAATTCATTTATGAGAACTATCAAAATTAACATGGATCTTTTAAGGAGAATTCTCTTTAGAATTAGGACTAGGTGTTTTTCTAGTGGTAAATGAATACACATATTAATAGATGGTTATGTACAAGAGAATGTTACTTCTTCTAAGATAGTGGATAGATTTGGCTTGAAAAAATGACCTCATCATAAGTCCTATGAAGTGTATTGGCTCTTTAGAGATCCTTTCAAGATGTAAATGAGAGCTGCAATTTATCTTTTAAGATTGGCTCCTTTAGACACCAAGTGCAGTGTGACATTATTTCCATAGATAGTAATGATGTCATAATTGGTAGATCTTGGAATTATGATAACAAGGCTACATTTGATGATGTAAAGAATACTTGGTTAGTACCTAGGAAAGATGAATATACTAGTTGATTCCAATAATAATGCACCAATACAGAGAGAATGTTCTCACTAGTGATTCTTTAATTTTTCTTATTAAGAAAGAGTATGTCAAGAGAAATGAAGATATTGGGCATGGATTTTGATTGTTTCTACTATTGTAACATGTGAAGAGAAGCCAAAAAATAAAATTCTATTAACTGTGCAACCTTTAGCTTAAGAATTTGCTAATGTTTTTATATGAAAATTGGAAGAACTTTCATCAATAAGATCCATTTACTACCAAATTGATTTTATACCTAGAAAAACAATTCCAAATTAGAGAACTTATTGAATGACTTCAAATCAAAGGGAGAAACTTTAAAAATAAGTAAGTGAATTACTTTTACATAGTTTTATTAATAAATTCATTTTCCCATATGTCATTCCAACTATTCTTGAATTCAAAAAGGACATGGATGAAATGAGAATATGCATTAATTCTACGAAATTAAATTGGATTGTCATTAATTATAGATTTCCTATGCCTAGGATGGATGACATTCTTGATATTTTGAAAAATGCTAAGATCTTCTATAAAGTTAATTTGAAAAGTAGTTACCACAAAATTAGAATTAGATCTAAGGATGAATAGAATAAAATCTTTGAAATACCAAATGGTTTGTATGAATGATTAGTCATGAAATTTGAGCTAACCAATGCTCTAGCCATATCTATAAGGCTTATGCATGATCTTTTGAGGAATATTCTTGAAAAATGTTGCATAGGGATTTTTTAAGGATATTTTATTTTATATATCCAATAAAGATGAGCATGTGCAATGCTTGAGGATGGTTTTCGCAAAGTTTCATGAGGCTCAATTAGTCATCTATGCTAAGAATTACTATTTCATGAAGAGGAAAATTATGTATTTAGATTATGTTATCTCTAAGAATTAAATTAATATGGAGTCAAGTAAGATCAAGGCAATTAAAGAGTGGTCATCACTTAGAGATGTGGAAGAGGTGAGATCTTTTCTTTGGCTGGTTTCTATAGGAGATTTATTAGGAATTTAAGTTCTATTGCATGTTTTATGTTATCTTTCTTGAAGAAGAATTCAAATTTTGTGTGGGATGATGAAAAATACAAATTTTTCCAAGCTTCAAAGAAAATGATTTGTAGTGATTTCTTAAATATTGTAAACTTCTCCATTCTTTTTAAAGTGGAGGTGCATGTAAATGGACTTTCTATTGATGGTTTGCTTTTACAAGAGGATAAGTTCATTGCATGTTTTTTCTTAAAAGTTAAATGAGTCTAGACAAAAGTATAGTGTATATGAAAAAGAACTATATGCCATACTTCAACCCATTAGCCATTAGAGACATTACTTAATAGTAGGTAAATTTATTTTAATTACTAATCATAAAGCACTTTAGTTTTTCAATTATTAAAAGAAACTAAGTAACAAGTATATGAATTAGGTTGAATAACTCTAATAATTTCATTTGCTTGAAGCATAGAAGTGGAAAATTAAATGTTGTAGTAGATGCATTATCAAGAATTCAAGTTGCCCATTCTTGTGTTGAGATTAGTAATTTTAAATCTTCTATCAATTTGTATTCTTATGATACTAATTTTAACAATATATAGAAATATTTGAGTTTTTTCATTATTAGGAAGGACTAATAACTGGAAGGCTTATCATATCCAACATGGTATTCTTTTTAATGATGGAAAAATTTATGTTTTAAAGTGTGATTTTAGACTAAATATTTTGGAAGAAAAGCACATTAGGGATATGGTTGTACATATGGATAACTCAAAGGCATTAGAATTGGTGATCAAGAATTATTTTTGGCAAGGTATATATAGATATTTTGTTAAATTGAGGAATTTTATGTTTGTAAAAATTTCAAAGGTGAGAAATATGTTAATGAATACTATATACCATTGTCAAGTTAAAATGCTCATTATAAAAGCATTTTTTGGAATTCGTTTGACATTCCAAGAGTAAAATATTTTCATGAACCATTATTGGCATCTACTTCTTCCCATGACAAGATTGAAAATGAGTAGGAAGAAAGGCTTGCTAGAGTATTCTGTAATGCTGCAAAACTCTTGCATGTTGAGTTGAAAAATTTTAATGGTATAGATGGTACCAATGCTTTTTCAAGTCATCTAAAGATACTTGAAAAGAATTTTGAGTTAATAGAGGTACCAAATCAATTAATTATACACATTACTAAATTCATATTATAAGGTATGACTTCTACTTTGTTGGAAAAGGAGTTCCAAGGTTATGAAGGATAAAATGGTCAACCCGTCAAAGATTAGAATATAATGAAATATAGGTTAAGAAGAAAATTTGAACTGTCTCATCAAAGACAAGAGACCATTATGAAATTGAAATTCCTAAGAAAATGTAATAAAGATGTCAAGGATTATTACATTAAATTTTATGATCTATTCCATCAAGTAAAGTTGAACTAGGAGAAGTATGAATAGGCTTCAATGTTTTTAGAAGGTCTCAAAATGATGTATCAATAGGAGTTGTCATTCTATAAGCCAAAAAATCTTGATGAGGCTTATGATTTGGCACTTAGGGTAGAAAAGAGACTAAGTGGATTTGGAAAAAGGAGTAAAAAAAATTCCAAGGGAAAGAACAAAGGATCCAATGATTAAGGTAGTAGCTCATCCAAGGTTCAATGCTTTAAGTATGTAGAATGGGAACACAAAAAATGAGAATGTCTACTTTACAAGGCTTCTAAGAGTAAAGATGTGCAAAAAAATAAAGATAGAGAAGAAATATAGCAAAGCTCTTCAAAAAGGCTATCCTAATGCTCTTAACATTGAGAAAGTTTCTGAATTAAATTATTAAGCATTCATTAGAAATGTGAATAGATGACATCATCCTACTAGAAAATTGTTATTTTATATCAGGGCTAGATATTTGATAATTTGGAAATAAATTCATGTTTTGATTGATAGGGGAGTCCAAAAAAATATTATTTCATCTATGAAAGTTTTGAGATTGAGTTTTGATGAGCGGCAAGTACCCCTACACCCAACCATATGAATTACAAGAGTTCACACAAAATCTGGTTGAATTCCAAGGACTTTTGGGTTTTAATGTACACTGGTCTAGGAGGTGAATGAACTATTGTAATGGTTGTCTTCCTAGTTACACTTGTGAATTTAAGGGCATGGTTAAGTATAATTGAGGCATATGATTTTTTATCATTTTTATGTTCTTTTGTTCTAAGTCACGTAAGAATAAAGAATAAGATAATTAATTACGAAATTAATCTAACTAGTTAACACTTAACTAATCCTAACATAAGTATCCATTACCACTTACTGTACACATCCTAAATACATATAACACTACTGGGTTAGCAAACGTTAATCGTTACTCGGATTACCAAGTGTTACACATATGCTTGAAGTGGTCATACATATATGTTTTAATTAACTTCTATTTAATCTAGCTTAATTATTTAATTGCTTAAAACATTAAGGGAAATTTCTTAAAATATTAAATGCTTAAAGAAAATAATTAAACTAATCTAAGTGCTACAAGCTTTGATCAGAAAGCTTATCTTTATTGTTGCACACATTGAAGTTCTTAGGTACAACAATGCTCAAATAAAGATCTATACACTCTCTGAGTCCTATTGTAGGCACTTAGAAAATATTCTAACTTTTAGGAAGAAAAAGTGCTAGAGCTTCACTACAACTCATGAAAGGAGTACCATAAATGTAGCAGAAGGTGCACATTTATAGGTGAAATAGGATGCCTCGTTGACAGGTACACATCAATGGGTTAAACCTTGCATAAATAGGATCACATCAACAAGATCCTATCGATGAGGTCATGTCGATGGCATCTTGTCCATGCAACCAAATCATGATGCTTCATCATACCCCCATGATTGAATGAAAACATGTCCTCAAGTTCTTTACAAAATTTGAAAAGTTGTGGGATTATTAATTAAGAAAACAAACATACAAAAAACACAACAAAAACTAAGTGCCCAAGTGCACAGTTTATAATGATAACGGAAATTTTGATGTTTAGAACAACAAAATTGAAAACTAGGATAAAATTGACAAACACAATTCCTCATATGGTGCAAAGATGTTGAAGAAGATCAAATAGTCCTAGGTAGTGGAGGCTCTTGAGGCACCAAAGGATTTTCTCTTGCTTTAGGTGCATGCAGTGATTGAGGTGGTTGTGGTCATCCTGTAGTAGCTACAACTTCTGATG
This sequence comes from Gnetum montanum, assembly GCA_015680685.1. Taxonomy (NCBI): domain Eukaryota; kingdom Viridiplantae; phylum Streptophyta; class Gnetopsida; order Gnetales; family Gnetaceae; genus Gnetum; species Gnetum montanum. Next base: position 398,502 of record MNCI01009777.1, read on the forward strand.
AAAGATGAAAGGTATTCAATAGTTTCTTCATCTTCATCACCTTACTATGGGGATCATTGATAGTCCATGCAACCTTGCCAATGTGGGTTGGAGTGGGAATATTCCATGGATAGGACATTGTAGGGAACAACTCCTTAACATTCATGAATTAGGCAACGAACTATTTACATTTGATATTGAATGCTTTTAGTGCATTATGTAGCTCCTGGTAGTTATTCATATGCTTGGCTAGGTTCTTAGCAGTTGATTGATATTAGTGAATTTCACTTTAAGGACCTTGAGTTTAGCATTGACAATCTCAAGCTTGTGCTTGGTGTCTTTGTGATGCTTAAACTTTTCCTTGTACAACAAGTACAAGCTGGCCACTTGTTTCTCTAGTTCTAACCATGGCTTACTAATAGTTACCATCGCTAGGTTTGCATAACAGAGATTGGCAAGCTCCATGTACTCTGTCATCTTCTTGATCTACAACTCCTTCATGTGGATTTCTACTTTGTTGTATGTAATTAATCCATCAAAGATAGGCTACCATATATTGCCTCGTTATTGGAGTTGCTGGAGGGCCTCATTCACCTTTTCCTTCAACAATTGAATTTATTTTTCATTAATTTCTTTCTATAGACTGACCTAATCTTTGTAATGGTTTTTGACTCTCTCAAATTTTAGAGCCTCATTGTTCCAAGAAACTATCTCAATTATGGACTTCTGTCAAAGGGCACAGACTTCTTCCATGGAGAGATTTCTATTTTTGACTACCAATCTCCTTAGTTCATTGTTCACTCTAGCTAGCTACTCCTACTATTGATGGATAAAATGTTACATTTGCTACTTTTTAACATCAACATTCTATAGGCAATGGTTTTCTGTGGTCAGAATTTCATTCTCATGGTGCATCTGGACCAAGTCCTTTTGAATGGTATATGTCTTAGAATTGGACATGGATTGGTCAAAGATGGCCATCTCCTTTTCATTCTCAACCTTTTTGAGCTTATCTTCAAGTTGGTTGAAGGCTTCATCCCTTATCAGTGCAGGGTTGAGAAACATGGGATTGGTAAGATAGGCTCTTAATTCAACAACCTTTGTAGTCAAGCTTCAGTTTTATGCTTGGGTTGTTTTGAGTTACCCCTCCAATATGATGCACTTGCCCTTTGCTTTTAGTAGCTCCAATTGGGTTGTAGTGATTATATCTATAAGGTTAAAGATATTTGTAATTGATTGCCTGGTTCCCACTAGTCAGTCCAACAGCTCCTCATGTTGGACTATACTTAATCTACTGCTAATTATTCCTGTGAATGTCTAAACATCTCTGAGTGTAGAAATGTGTGGTATAGACATTGCAGGTGTATTCATGCTTTAGTAATTCTATCAGTAACAACTTCTATCATAGTCTCCTATCCATGGTGCTACATCATCAAGATAGAGTCCCCCTCACCCTCCTCCAGACACACTGAGAAAGTAGTGGCATTTCTAGAGGTTTTTGGGAATTGTTGCTGCCAAGAGGGAGATATCATTACCTCTTAGGCATTAGGATTTGATCTTGTGGGTAGCTACATTTGTTGGGCTGAGAATATTGGTCCACCTCCTTTCATCTAGTTGATTGTTTGAGCCACTTTGTTGAGGTGACTCATTGTTTGGTGATATATAGATGGGTCTCCACCACTTGTTCCTACTCATTGCTCCTACTCTTGCAAGAGCTACTCTTAGATCTTGAACATGTGCTTAGGAGTAGCACAGGACCCTAGCATTATTTCATGAGTAGATGGTAGAGGTGGTAGTTGTTGCTCCTCTTCTTGGATAACTTTAGTAGGCACCTTGTCCTTCATCATCTTTGCGTAGGAAGAAAATAGAGTGCATTAGACAACATAATTTGTATAGTGTGTTATGCCTCCCCTTTTGTAAAATTTTTAGATGAGGCATGGGAAGGGGAGTGCCTTCTTTCCACGTTCATTTTATGTAAACTTCTTCTCTATCTCAAGATAGATTAGTTGTGGAAGGTTCATGGGAAATCTATTGCTTAGAGCAACACATGCATGGGTGAAGAAGGTTGTGTTCTTGCTTGGCCTCACTGTTGGATTGAGGTGAAAGGCTACACTCTTACAATATGTACATTTCATCATTGTTAGCACATTGAACTTTTTTTGGTCTACTCCACAACACTACTATGTCCATTCCTTCTTGATGCTAGAATCTACTTGTGTTAGGATCTTAGCAAGGTTTATCCTAGTTTTTGGTAAACCAAGGGCCTGTACAATGGCTTTCACTAAGTAGGACACTGAAATTTCATTGATCTTGACTATTGAACTAGCCTAATAATTATTCTAGAATAAGTATGTTTCTCCCATGTACCGCTCCTTGCTAGAAGTGATTGTGGACCACATGGAAGAGTTCTACAGTTGATCTTTAACTTTTGGTGGTGCAAACTCCAAGAAGGATCCAAAGTTTAACTCTTGGAGCACATATTTCTAGATCTTCTTATTCTTGATCTACTTGAGGAAGGCCTTATTAATGTGACCTTAAGGTTTGGTTTGGGTTCAAGTGCCTCATCTTAGAAAGATTGTTCTATTGCTGTTGCTTCTTTGGGAATATATCGAACAGATTCCACTTTGGGCTCCTTCCAAAGAGATCCCCTTGCATCGTTCTTTGCTTGCTCATGGAGTTATTCTTGGCCCCTTCTTGTTCATGGTCATTTGTCCCTTGGTTGGGATGGTCCTCCTTCCTGTGCGTGCTTTCCTTTAGGTGCCATCTATGGTCAAAACATAACCAAGGATTAGCATTTAATGTGTAACTTATAATATTTAAGTACCTTTCTCATTGGGTAGTTACACTTAGGCTAAATTTTGACCATAGCAAATTGATTATTTGATTATTATTTTAATGATTTTTAACTTAGAATGTTATTGGAGCTTGTTGGAAGGTTTTAACTCTCGTAAATTGATGTTTTAATGTTGATTTATTTGTCAAACCTTTGTGGGAGTTAGAAATTTCTCCAAAAAAATTTTCATCAAAAACTTAAGAGTTGTTGTCCCCATGACGAAGAGCTTACCTTTGGTAGCTATAGGGTAGAAGAACGGAGTGAATCAAACAAACAATTAAGAAGATATGGCTCTTGGAAGGTTCTGGGCTCTAAAAAATTCAAAAACTTCCCCTCAATTTAAAGCAAATGTGAAAAATCATTAAGGGACCACATATATTTATAGGTGTTTTTGCCTTGTGTTGATGGGGTCCCATCAACGGGGTATTATCAATGGGTGGGATGTGTATATGGGGTCCTATTGACAGAGCTATTGTAGAAAATTTTTTTACATTAAATATCTTAAAAAATACAAGGAGTGTTTGCATGAAATTGGTGTCTATGGAGAGCTAGAAAAGCCATGAACATGATGAAATTCTAGAAGAGGGCTTATGAATTCACAAAATTGGTGAAATTGACTTGGAGAATGAAATTTTGGAGAAAAATACCTTAAGGAGTGCATAGTTGGATGCAACCAATGGGGCACATGAAATATTTGATTACAAAAATGCCTATGGATAAGGAACTTAATTAACCCAACCAAGAGAGATGCAAGTGGATCCTTTCCATACTAGGCTCATGCTCTTTTTGTCCTAGTATGACCTCAACTAAGAAGTCCATGGGCCCCACAATTGATTAATTATTATAAAAAGTTAAGGGCTAAATTCAAAAGAATTTACCTATGAATTTCAACACATCAAACTAAGACATTGAACAAGACATGGGAATTGTTAGTGAGGTAAGTTATGGAAAGCATAGGTGGAAGAGAGAGAAAGTGGAATGGAGTTTTGAATTGTTGTCACATGAAGTCTCTTGTGGATCTTATGGTTAAATGACCTAATAAAGTTCATCCTTAGTCCATATCAAAACCAACCACTTTCAGTGACTTTGCAACAACACTCTAAGACTAGTCCATCCCCTTGAGACACAAGAATGCATTCATAGATTAAGCACCATTTCTTATTTGAGAAGAAAAGAGAAGCGGAAAGTGAGAAAGGGCCTTGGTTAGAATGGACCTCCAGGCATGTGTAACATGTCTTTCTAGTCCCCATAACTAGTACTTGTAGCTTGTTATTTTTGTTTAAGGGGTATGCTTTGAATTCCTACCATTTTTTATGATTTTATGTTTTTATGAATTTATGGATTTTTGGATGGAAACCACACCATGAAAAGACTTATTAACTTCCTATTACTGGGTGATATAGAATGGTAAGAGATCCATGAAAACACAATTTCACTTGAGTAAGTAGAAAGGCATAGAGAGTATTAAATTTCCTTGAAGTCACACCCTTTTCAAATATTTGAATCTTCCCCAAGTTTGGAAAGTACCAAGGTCATAGGTTCATTAAAGTTTCATTAATGAAAAAGGGACCTCATATTTCCACACTAGGAACACCATAGAGTTTGTGGATGGGTGGATGATGTGGACTCACTACCTGTTCCATGAAAAAGAAACTTGTTCTTAATCATCAGTCATCAAAATTTAAATATAGAAACTAGAAATTAGCAATCAAAAACATTAAGCACAAACCACCATTAGTAAAAAACTACAACCTCACTGTGTTCTACTAGTAATAAAGCACTTTTATTAGACAACAAGAAGAAAATTTCATATCAAAATAAAATATAATATAGAAGAAATTGTAAAATATTCAAGAAAGCTTAAACATACTAATGATGATGTAAAATAAAAAATTGGAAAAAATAATAAAGTGTAAAACAAAAAGTGTAAAAATAACGAAGTGTATAACAAAAAGGTACAAAAATTGAGGATCCATTTTAATGATTAACATGGATGATCATCTCCTGCACAATTGAGTTGGAAGGAAAAAAAGTGAAAAATGGAGTGAGGTTGTTCATTTGATGACGTGTTGCTTGCATTGGCTTTTTTTGGCTCATGGAAAGGTTTTACTTGTTGCATGTTGATAGTTGCTTTTTGTTTAGGCTCTCAGGTTTGTAGATCAACATGGCCCTAGAATGAAAGGTTTCATAAATGATATAAGGTTGTTCTCATAATGTTTGGAACTTAGTCTTTTGAGGAACATGTGTGGGGTTCCAATAGAGGACCTTGTCTCCACGTTAAAATTTTATTTCCTTATTCTAAGATGATGGAATTTTTTGTTGAATACTTTGTGCATCTCATTTAAAGATAAGGTCACCAATCTATTCTCATCTACCACATTAAGGTTGATTAATCTCTCTTTCTATGCTAAGATAAGGTCAAGATCTAGGTCATAGGCTATTGAAAGTGTACAGAGCTCAAATTAAATCAGAAGAGTTGGTAATTTCTTATAAACTAGCTCGTAAGGAGAGTAGCCTATAAGGAGTTTCCATGTTAAGTCATAGGGCCAAAAAGCATCATTGAGTTTTGTGCTCCAGTCTCTCATATATTTTCTAATTGCTCTTATTAAGATATTAGAAATCTTCCTATTGGTAACCTCTGCTTGAGCATTGGCTTTGGGGTGGTAGGGTGTTGTTAATTTATGTTCAACTCCCAAGTGTTGCATGAGCTAGCAAAAGGTGATTCCTATAAAGTGAGTATTATTGTTAGAAATCAATGCATGTGGTACATCAAACTTATTTACAAAATTTTGTTGTACAAATTAGGTAGTAGTGGAAAATGTACAATTGGTGATGGTTGTTGCTTCTACACATTTTATACAATAGTCAATGGTGAGTATAGTGTATGTCTTTCCATTTGACATGGATGTGATGGAACCCATGAAATCAATGCCCTAGATGTTGAAGGATTCCAATGGTTGGATACATTGCTGAGGTCCCTCCATTTAAGTGATCATCCCATCATCTCATTGATAGTATTTACAAGAGTAGATGACTTGGTGGGTCTCCTTGAAGATTATTAGCCAATAATACTTTACCATCAAGATCTTAATGACCATGCATCTCCCTGCATAGTGGCCCCCATAAGGATCCTCCTGAGCATCTTGAAGAACATGTAGTTGATCAACATCAAGAACATACCAATGAACCAGGCCATTGGTGCACACCTTGTAAAGATGTCCATTAATCTTTATGAAGCATTTGTCCTGATGAAGAAACGTTTGTTTCTTCTAGTGGTCTAAGTCTTATGGCATTTCTTGAGTAAGAAGATAAGTGAGGATGTCATCGTACCATGTAGGTTTAGTGGGAATTTTTTCATTTATTACACTAGTAAAGAAGAGTGAAAACACCACAAAAATTTTGTCCTAACACTTTTAGACAAGATTCAAGCTAAGTCATGCAGCCACCCAAGCATGAATATAGCATGAACAAACTTGGAGGTCTCTGAAACAACCCCCAATGATCCACGATTCAATAGGCAGGGTCTCCCCAGGGCCCATAGGTGATTGCACCAACTTCTAGCATCTAGAATCAAAAATTTTGGGCTCAAAATGCTTGGTTTTGGCTAAGTAAACTTTGGTCATGCTGTAGCTAACGTTGGCCAGCGTAAGGCTCAGCGTCACCAACTTTTGGAGCCCTAAAATTGAGTTAAAACAGGCCAAAATCAAGCATAGGGACCCCCCATGACATTCACAGAGGTCCCCAGCAGCTCCCAGCCTCCAGAAAATCAAGATTTGGGCCTCAAATATGCCACTTTGACTTGGTGACGCTGGTGTTACTTTTCAGACGCTACACAGCGTAAGGCTCAGCGTCACCAACTTTTGGAGCCCCAAAACTGAGTCAAAATAGGATGAAATCAAGCACAGAGACCCCCCATGACCTTCACCAAGGTCCCTAATAGCTCCCAGCCTCTAGAAAATCAAGATTTGGGTCTCAAATATGCCACTTTGACTTGGTGACGCTGGAATTACTTTTCAGACGCTGCACAGCGTAAGGCTCATCGTCACCAACTTTTGCAGCCCTGAAACTAAGTTAAAATAGGCCAAAATTGAGCACAAGGACCCCCCATAACCTTCACCAAGGTACCTAGTAGCTCCCAACCTCTAGAAAATCAAGAGTTAAGCCTCAAATATGCCATTTTGACTTGGTGACGCTGGGGTTACTTTTTTGGACGCTGCACAGCGTAAGGATCAGCGTCACCAACTAAAACAGAGCCAAAACAACCTCCGAATGAGCTCAAACTTGACAAGAAGAACCCTCTTAACCCATGACATGTAGATCCACTTCAAAAATGGGTCTCATAGGTCAAAAATGGGCTCAAAATGCATCATAAACATTGGACATGTTGATGGTCACGCTGACACCCTGGGACGGTGGTCACGCATACACCTTAGATACTGGATGCTGGATGCCAGACGTTGACACCGGAATAGGTTGTGCAAACATAAGAGCTAGATCCACACATGATAGAGGTCTTGGTGGAGAAAAAAAACATAGATCTATAGATCTGGAGGCCAGACATCCAGATCCACTCTTGTACTTTAACATTCTTTGTACATTTTGCATTTTTCAGCGTATCAAGTTCTTACGCTGTGGATTACACACTTCAACGTAAGAGATCTTGGTCACATTGCATGCTTTACATTGTAACATTTTGTGCATTTGGTCAACGCACACACCTATCACTCGATCCAAAGTTTGCTCACCCCGCAGCCACTGATCTTCTCCCAGATCCGAATCTCTCGCCTAAAATCCTATAAATCTCCTATTTTTCCACTAGATCAAGGTTCGAAAAATATGAATCTAACACATAAGAAATTTGGGCATCAATCTCATACGTGGGACTTGATACAGACTTGGACGCTGTACACCTGCAATCCAAAACCTGCATCTTCCCAGCACCTGCTCTCATCCATCGGGGCTAAATGTCTGCCTTGCGATCAATCCGCAACTGTGTTCTAACTGGTGCACATTCTAATTGTTTATCAATACAAATAGTTTGCATTATTGCCTAGATTTGTGTAGTTTACATTATTGTTCCTGTTCATATTTTTTCCTATTTTCATTATTTATCATTTAAACAGTTTACATTTTTTTTTATTCATTTACGTTCAGTTTTGCATTTGTTTACGCATAACCCAATGCATCGCAATTGCGTATATTTAGGGAAGTCCTTGTTTGATCCGTGTGCAGACCATTCGAGGCACTTTTCCTTCGTTGATTTCTAGCTTGCCCTCAGGCAAAGGCAAGGTCTTACTGTTTCATTCGTAGATCTCTCAGTGTTCGTTCATTCCAGCCTCTCATTGATGATTTCAAACAGTATAGTAAAATGATGTTATAAGGAGGGCCATTTCTCTGTTAGATCTGCCTCTTAGCATCCCAGATCCAGCGTTCGTACACTGCTGTGATTGTCAACATTCTTACGCTGCCTTGTTCCCAGCATTCAGGCGCTGTTTCCTACTGATAAAATTTGTTATCTAGTCCAGACACTGTGCCTTAGTTTCAGACGCTGCAGTTTACTCACGCGGTAGTTTACTCACGCGATAGTTTACTCACACTGCAATTTACTCACGCTGCAATTTACTCATGTTGCAGCTTACTCACATTGTAGTTTACTCACACTATAGTTTACTCACGTGGTAGTTTACTCACGCTGTAGTTTACTTACGTTGCAGTTTACTCACGTTGCAGTTGACTCATGCGGTAGCTTACTCACGCTACAGTTTACTCAAGCTGCAGTTTACTCACGCTGCAGCTTACTCATGCTACAGTTTACTCATGCTGTAGTTTACTCACATGGTAGTTTACTCATATGGCAGTTTACTCACGCTGTAGTTGAAACACTGTTGTACATTGTTCAACACTTAGCCATATTTTCTCACGCTATACACTTAGCCCAAAACACACTCGGCACTTGTTAGCCAGCTTGTACATGGTAGTTTACTCATGCTGCAGTTTACTCACACTGTAGTTTACTCATGGTACAGTTTACTCACGTTGCAGTTTACTCACGCTGCAGTTGACTCACGTGGCAGTTTACTCATGCTGCAGCTTACTCATACTGTAGTTTACTCACACTACAGTTTACTCACACTGTAGTTGAAACACTGTTGTACATTGTTCAACACTTAGCCATATTTTCTCATGCTGAACACTTAGCCCGAAACATACTCGGCACTTGTTAGCTAGCCTGTACGTGGTAGTTTACTCATCCTGTAGTTGACTCACGTGGCAGTTTACTCATGCTGCAGCTTACTCACGCTGTAGTTTACTCATGCTGCAGTCTACTCATGCTGCAGCTTACTCATGCTGTAGTTTACTCACACTGCAGTTTACTCACATGGCAGTTTACTCACACTGCAGTTTACTCACACTGCAGTTGAAATGCTATTGTACATTGTTCAACACTTAGCCATATTTTCTCACGCTGCACACTTAGCCCAAAACACACTCGACACTTGTTAGCCAGCCTGTATGCTACCCTGTCACACATCACCATGGAGTCATCTTAGAACTCTAATGCACACACCTTCATAATCCTCACATAGGAACAATACAACTTTATCTATGTGAAGATTCAGGCCAACCTTCCCCTTGACACCATAGAATAGGAGGCAAAATGAAACTTTGAGTGCATATACATGGGAGTTCATGAATTCATCCCCTCTGTATATGACATCCTCCTCCTTTTTGACCCTCACCACTGACTCATCTCTCAGCTCCTTCTGGCAAGGAGCCAAAAGACATGGTGACCCACTGAGGAGCCCCAAAACCAACATGATATAGATGACTTCAAGGCACAATTTGAACCTAAGGATTCATACCACACCCTCACTCCCCATGCCTATGTGAATCCATCATTCCACCCTCGCATGGGACAGATGGCCACTCACCAAGTGCCAACAAACACAAAAGCACTGGTGTCCTGACATGGACTACCCACGTCCACGTCCACCCAGTACATGTCGCCGGTGCAAACACATGGGGCCACTTTCGTTACATTGGCCCCACACATTCAGGGTGTCACCCCATAGTTAGTGGCTAGACAAGGAACCACACCCCTTGTTTAACAACCCACTTACTTCAACATGCTACACCTTGCAATCCCAACTCTGAACGTTGCTCCATAGTAGCAACTAATGACACAATCTCCCCAACCAACTATCTGCCTACCGTTCAAGAGTGGGTAGAAGAAAAACAATGGATGCAAGCGTTAGTTGACGAGGTAAAGCACCTCAAAACTACCAACATCAAAGTAGTTAAAGTACTGGACTTCTACCATGATGATCCAATTAACTCTTCAGTGCCATTGTTAGCTTTACCCAATGGAATCACACTGCCCTAGTTAACCAAGTACAATGAGAAGGGAGATCTGAATTCTCACTTAGTAACGTTCCGATCAGAGACCTATTGCTTCAAGCTTGGCCCCACGAAATCCTACACCTGTTTGCCATGTCCCTAACAGATAGTGCATTAGACTGGTATCGAGCCTTGCCTCGTAACTCCATATCCTCTTTGGAGGATCTCTTACACCAGTTCGTTACCAGGTTTAAATACAACCTGAAACTGGAAGCAACCTTGGACAATCTGGTACAGGTAAAACAAGCACTGCTTGAACTTGTACAAAAATTTATCCAACGATGGAGTGCAGCCCTTAACGAACTTCATGAGCCCATCCTTGAAACGTATTTTCTTACAATTCTGAAGGAAGCTGTGAATGACTTTGTTAAGTCAAAGCTGTACTACCTAAACGCTCAAACATTGAGCCAATCATTCACACAGATCAAGAACATAGAAGAAGCTACACAAACCATCAATGATTTCGCCTATGTGGCTTACAAAAATGAACATGTTGCCAAGCAAAAGGCAACATCACCAACTATAGCCACAAGAACAAAAACTACAAACACCAGTACCAACCCAACCACAATGACAACGGCCACAACATGGCCCAAATTTCAGAGCAAGGATCACTCTAAGTACACACCGCTACCCACGTGATCCTCTAAACTACTAGAGAAACTCCTTAAAACTAGGAAAATCCAATACAAACAAGTAGCAGAGAATGCCCACCAAAGACATGACAGGTACTGCGAGCTACTAAGGAACCCCACCTTAGTAGTGCCAAACAAGCCCCTTGTCCCACGACACTTCAAATTAGATCAATTCTATCACTACCACCAGATGTCCAGTCACAATACCGACAACTATTGTGCCTTATAGGATGATCTTTAGATAATGATAGAATAGGGCCAACTGAATTTCAACACCCTGAATGAACCCAACACAGACGATGCCTCCTATGTCATAAAATCCATTGGCATAGATAGTAAGCCTAAACCTGTGCGGCAACCTTTTATGATCCATGTGCCTCCCAGCAAGGCAATGATCCCCTCCACCTCCACGAGTAAGAGGCCCCCCATTGTCATCCAGGTGCCACCTCGAGCACTTGCAAAACCTTTCATGGTCAAAGTACCACCACCATCATTTTCTAAGATGTTAAACTAGTATGATGCACTGACCACAACCACAAAGAAACCTTTCATCATCAAGGTGCCACAACAAGCTAGTCAAACAACAACAACACCTCCTAAACTACCATTTTTCATAAAGGTGCCACCATACGAAAGCCCAAACATTGGCAACACGGGTAAGCAAACCAAATGGCAATAGAAAAGGACGAATGAACAACGAACAACACCCATAGCCGAAGCAAAGGCCACACCTAGTACACAACAACTGAATGCTGGGGACCTTGCCCCTAATCCAAAACAAACTAGGCCCAAGCCCTCGACCCATATAGAGGCAACCAACACAACGACAAACAACACAGACTTTGTAGCTACACTGGCCTAGGTGAAAAAAATGCTCAAACAAAAGAACACAACCATTAGCTTGTACAACCTGGTTATGACATCATTGGCATATCGTGAAGCCTTAGTGTAAACGTTAGCATCCATTCCTGTTACAGAGGACATTCCTGCTAACATGGAATCCATCCGTGCAACTATTTGACAACACACACCACAAGGATTGGGTTCACACACCTTAGTCTTCCGCGATGATGCAGTTAAACATAACCCTGAATGAGGGGAAGTCACAACAGCTCCATTGTCAATCAGTGTACATGTTGGGCAATGTACCATTCGCAGAGTGCACATTGATGAAGGTGTGGCAACAAACATAGCTTCATACTTTGTCATCGACAAACTAGGCATGCCAGACAAGATCATGCCAACAGAAACCACGTGTCTAAAATCCTTCAATGGATCATGTGTTGCAATCAAGGGCACAATTAACCTAGCCTTCGTGGTAGGAGAAAAATTCCCCACCAGCACCGAGTTCAATGTCATAGAAGAGATGCCAAGTTTCAACATGATTCCTGGAAGACCTTAGCTAGCCCAACAATGGGCCATTTCCTCACCGATACATAAAGAAATCTGCCTTCCATATGAAGGTGGACAAGTCATCATACATGGTGATAACACTCCCTTTCAAGCTATCCATAACATAGACATGTCACAAGTCTTGAAAGAAGAATCTCTTGATGGAACACCCATGACAACAAACGCAACACCTAGAGGTAAAACACCTGAATGAGTGGTAAAAACTGAAAGCCTCCCAGAGCAACCAAAACCTAGCACACCCCCTAGACCATGTTTAGCTAGGAAACAACCACATGATCAAGGCTCCCCCACGGCCAAAAACACATTTGATCCCTGCCCACTCTTTACCTTTGTTCGTTGTGTATACATCACCTTAGTTTGCATTGTACTAGCTTACATGTTTGCATGCAGCCCGAAAAGGCCTTAAACTAGCCTGTGACCTGAAAAGGCCTTAAACTAACACATGGCCCGGAAAGGTCCTAAACTACCACTTTTCACATTATTTTCTATTTTGCTTATGCATTTAGGTTCTGTTTCCAGCAGTTACTACTTTACATTGTGTCCTCTAGTTTCTTCTTTTGCAAGATCACCTAGACATACGTGCATGCGTCCACACATCGTCCTGGCATCATGATGATAAACTGATACCATAGATTCATCTTGGCATCATGACGGTAAACTGATACCATAGATTTATCCTGGAATCATGATGATAAACTAATACCACAGAATGGTCCTGGCATCATGACCTAAAACTGATACCATAGATCATCTAGAATGATAATAAACTACCACACTCTCATCTAACAGAGTCCGCTAAGACTATAAACTAGCTCACCTCTTCATAGTCCGCCATGACTATAAACTAGCATTGCACTGTCCGCTACAATACTAAACTGGCAACGTCCAATGGGTTATGACATAAAACTAATCCACGACAGTCTACCAAGACTATAAATTGAAAACTTCTACACTAGCCTACTAATCTATTACTGTAATCAAACGACATGTCTTCATCAACCTGCTGCATGAATTCATCACATGGACTCTGACAACATTATTGCTGCTCGATTTTGTTTGCCTGTGGTTGCACGCAGTGTTTCCATTCCATCAGTTGCATCTATGTTTAAAGTGTTAAGCTAACTCATTAGTTTTCTTATCTTCTTGGATTTGTGTTTGCAGGATGACACCTAGAGATGTTCGTACACAGATGCACTTCATCATGACAACAAGGTACCACATTGTTTCTGATGCATGTAGCCAGGTTAATCAAACTATTCACAAGTACATTCCCAGTTTCCCAAACATCCATTATTCCCTAACATGTTCTCTCTACCTTGTTTAATTACATTTCTCAGATACATCCTAGTCACCCCAAAACTATGAACACATGGTTGCACACTATAACTCTCAAAGCAGTTGCAACACACAACACAACACATGAAACAGATACAAGCACATGAGCACAAGTATAACATTGAAAAAGAGCTCTGTCCAAAAAATAAGAAAAAAAAATATAATATAAAAACAAAAAAAATCAAAGAGAAAAATCCATCACAAGATTCTTGGCACTTCCCATACAAGCCCCAAGCAGGAAGGTACTTATCTTGGAAAAAAACACTTGTGTCTCAAACAATCATGTTGCATCCCATTGCATGGCTTTGGCTATTGGACAATGGGTTCCCTTTGACACTCAACTAGGTTCTTGTTTCTCCAAAGAACACACCACCTCATCGCGTCCCTTTGGTTGTGATAATGAGTTCTCTTAAACAAGACATAAGAGTCTCGTTCCTCCAAAGGATGCACATCCCATGCCTTGGTCCCAAGTCCACTAGATACTGGCTATTGACAAGGACCAACATGATCTTTTCACACAAGAGAATTCCTCTTCCCACAGCTAAATAAAATCATCTCTTCATTAATCCCTAATCTCATAGTTATAAACCCTCTCCCTATACATCTCAAAACCTCAGTTCCTAATCCCATGTACTTCAGAACACGGTGCAATGACATCTGGCCAAGTGCCAAAGAACAATGCTTGATACCCAGTTGCTTATGGTGTTTTGTACTTCTTTATTGATTCCTATCAGGTAGATTACTCTAGGTGTTAACAAAGAGGATCCAATGAAAACACTACAAAAATTTTGGCCTAGCACTTTTAGACAAGATTCAAGCTAAGTCATGCAGGCACCCAAGCATGAATATAGCATGACCAAACTTGGAGGTCTCTGAAACAGCCCTTGATGGTCTATGATTCAATAGGTAGGGTCCCACCAGGGCCCATAGGTAACTACACCAAGTTCCAACATCCAGAATCAAACATTTTAGGCTCAAAATGCTTGGTTTTGGTTAAGTAAACTTTGGTCATGCTGTAGCTTACGTTGCCCAGCATAAGGCTCAGCGTCACCAAATTTTGGAGCCCCAAAACTAAGTCAAAATAGGCCAAAATCTAGCACAAGGACCTTCCATGACCTTCACCAAGGTCCCCAGTAGATCCTAGCCTCTAGAAAATCAAGATTTTGGCCTCAAATGTGCCACTTTGACTTGGTGACGCTGAGGTTACTTTTCAAACGCTGCACAGCGTAAGGCTCAATGTCACCAACTTTTGGAGCCCTGAAACTAAGATAAAATAGGTCAAAATAAAGCACAAGGACCCCCATAACCTTCACCAAGGTCCCTAGTAGCACCCAGCCTCTAGAAAATCAAGATTTGGGCCTCAAATGTGCCACTTTGACTTGGTGACGCTAGGGTTACTTTTCAGACGTTGCACAGCGTAAGGCTCAGCATCACCAACTTTTGGAGCCCCAAAACTAAGTTAAAATAGGAAAAAATCAAGCAAAAGGACCTCCCATGACCTTCACCAAGGTCCCTAATAGCTCCCAGTCTCCAAAAAATCAATATTTGGGCCTCAAATGTGCCACTTTGACTTGGTGACGCTGGGATTACTTTTCAGACGCTGCACATCGTAAGGCTCAACGTCACCAACTTTTGCAGCCCCGAAACTAAGTTAAAATAGGCCAAAATCAAGCACAGAGACCCCCCATGACCTTCACCAAGGTCCCCAATAGCTTCCAACATCCAAAAAATCAAGATTTAAGCCTCAAATGTGCCATTTTGGCTTGGTGACACTGGGGTTACTTTTTTGGACGCTGCACAGCGTAAGGATCAGCGTCACCAATTGAAATAGAGCCAAAACAGCCTCCGAATGAGCTCAAAATTGACAAGAAGAACCATCTTGACCCATGGCATGTAGATACACTTTCAAAATGGGTCTCATAGGTCAAAAATGGGCTCAAAATGCATCATAAACATTGGACATGTTGATGGTCACGTTGGCACCCTGGGATGATGGTCACACTGACACCTTGGACGCTGGATGCTGGACGCCAGATGCTTACGTCAAAATAGGCTGTGCACATATCAAAGCCATATCCATGCATGTTGGAGGCCTTGGTGGAGAGAAAACAACACAGATCTGTAGATCCGGAGGCCATACATCCAAATCCACTCTTGTAATTTAACATTCTTTGTACATTTTGCATTTTTCAGCGTATCAAGCTCTTATGCTGTGGATTACACACATCAGTGTAAGAGATATTGGTCACGCTGTAGCCTATACATTGTAACATTTCATGCATCTAGTCAATGCACACACCTGTCACCCGATCCAAAGTTTGCTCACCCCGTAGCCATTAATCTTCTTCCAGATCCGAATCTCACGCCTAAAATCCTATAAATCTCTTGTGTTTCCACTAGATCAAGGTTTGGAAAATATAAATCTAACACACATAAGAAATCTTGGCATCAATCTCATACATGGGACTTGATACAAACTTGGACGCTGTACACTTGCAATCCAAAACCTGCATCTTCCCAGCACCTGCTCTCATCCATCGGGGCTAAACGTTCGTCTTGCGACCAATCTGCAACTACGTTTTGATCGGTGCACATTCTAATTGTTTATCAATACAAATAGTTTGCATTATTGTCCAGATTCGTGTAGTTTACATTATTGTTCTTGTTCATATTTTTTCCTATTTTCATTATTTATCATTTAAACAGCTTACATTCATTTTCATTCGTTTACGTTTAGTTTTGCATTTGTTTACGTATAACCCAATGCATCGCAATTGTGTACATTCAGGGAAGTCCTCATTTGATCTACATGTGGACCATTCAAGGCACTCTACCTTCATTGATTTCTAGCTTTCCCTTAGGCAAAGGCAGGGTCTTATTGTTTCATCTGTAGATCTCTCAGTGTCCATTCATTCCAGCCTCTCACCGACGATTTCAAACGGTACAAGGAGTTCATTAAGAAATTGATTAGAGAGTGGGCTTTTCTTCTCTTTCTTGTCCCATCATAATTGAGACAAGTAATTAGCAACCACATTCTCAATTTTCTTTCGATCTAGCATTGTAAGATCATAAGTCATGGTATGACATAGGGGCTCACCATCAACTTGTTCATGAGGAAGCAAATGGCATTATGATTAGTGTGCACAAATGCTTTGTATTTAATAACATAGTGCCTAAATTTCTCCAAGGCATACACCACTATCATTAGCTCTTTTTTATTGTGGTATAGTTGAGTTATGCACCCACAATTCTTTAGCTTGTGTAATGGATTTCATAAGGATGTTTCTGATCATCCAACTATGTAAGCATAGCTCCCAAGGCATAGTTTGATGCATTTTTCACGATGTGAGATGGATGGGACCAATCAGGTGCTAGTAGAATTGGAGTTTCTACAAGCTTTTCTTTAAGTTGTTGAAATGCCTTTTTGCATTCTATAGTCGATATGAATGGAGCATCTTTCTTTGTAAGCTTGACCAATAGTTGAGAAATCTTAAATAAATTTTATATGAATCATCGATACTAGCCAGTGTGTCTAGGAGACGATTAGACATCTTTAATGATTTTTGGTTGATAGGTTATTCCTTGGATGATCCTAATATTTTCAAGGTCCATCTCTATCCCTACTCAAGAAATTCTATGCCCCAACACAATGGCCTCCTATACCATGAGATGGATTTTTTGCCAATTGAGTTGAATATTGGTCTCCACACATCTTTTAAGCACCTGCTCAAGGTAGTTCAAGGCCTACTCAAATGTTGCACCATATGTAGAGACTTCCATCTTACTACTAATCTGTTGTTGAAAAATGCTAGGGACAAGGTGTTGGAAGGTGGTAACGGCATTGCATGGAACAAATGACATTTTTCAATATGCAAAAATCCCTTAGGAACTCATGAATGTTATTTTGACCTAATCTTTTAGTGCTATCTAAATTTGGTTATAACCATTATAACCATCTAGAAAGCTATAGAAACAATGCCTGGGAATAGGATCCAACACTTGGTACACAAATGGCAATGGAAAATGATCTTTGTTGGTCACCATATTCAATAACCTAAAATCAATACACATTCTCCACTTGTCAGCTTTCTTTGATGCAATCACAAGTGTACTAACCCACTCATTATCCACAACTGAATAGATGAACTTCATCTTGACAAGTTGCTCCATTTCCTCCTTGATGATCTTCTTCAATTTGGAGTTCAGCCACTTTTGCGATTGCCTCTTTAGCTTGATGGAAGGATTAGTATATATGTGATGCTAGCAAAGACTATTGCCCATTTGTTGACCACATTTAATAGCATCTTTTTTTGCTCAAGATCAAGATTAGCATTGATTATTACCAGGTTGTCATTTTTAAGAAATGCATACTCCATGCTAGCAGGTAGAGTTTTCAACTCTAGGGGCTCATGTTTGAAATTTTCAAGGATTTCTAAATCTCCCTAATAAGTTTCATTAGGTTCATCATTAAAGAGTTGGCAATGAACTTACTCTAGTTCATTCATGCCTTCAACATAGGCACATGTTAAGCTATCAGTTGGTTTCATGCAAAGAGTGCTACTTTTAGGATTAGCTTTTAGCCACTGGGTACCCTCTTGTTTTGTGACTATTGCATATAGAAACTTTTGAATTTTAGATTTATCTACACACTACTTGCATGTTGAGATTGATGTACTTTTACAAACCAGAGTTTTTCCATACAGTTACACCTTGTATTGTTGTACGCAATGCATGGAACTCTCTTCTTATTGACTTTGCCAAATTCATTCTCCTTGGAAATCTCCAAGGAGAGGTCTCTGATACCTATTCATGTATCAACAATGCTCAACCAAGCCCATCCCATAATAAATGAAAAGCCCCCTTGTAGTTGTCAACCTTGATTACTAGGAAATTGATAAGATAGGACCACCCATAGATAGTGGTCACAATATCCTCCACTAGTTCCAAGGGAACAACGGTAGAATGATCTATCAAGTATAAAAAAATGTTGCTCTTCTTAAGAGTAGGTAGGTTCCATGCTTTGTACATTTTGTAAGAAATTAGATTAACATTAGAACTTGAATCAAGAAGAGCCTTGCATGGCTCATTCCTAGCGAGCTACAAGCAAATGGGAAGACTTCTAGGATCAGTTATTTTTCTAGAAAGGTTGCTAACCTTGATCCAATCATATAATAATGGATTAACATGACTATGTGAATCTTGGAAGGAATTTTATTTGAAGGGTGTTTGAAAGGAATAGATGCAAAGTATGAAGAAGACATAGGGTAACCAATTGCATGAGTCGATGAGGGATTTGTAGGGCTATTGGTTCGAAAGAATGGTATTTTTCTAGAGTTGGCTATAGAGTTGACTAAGTTAACAGCCTTGTTAGCATTATGTTGTTACCACTGTGTAGGAATCTCACCTTGCATGGATGGAGTAGGTGGTAATTGGACTGAGAAAGGAGGGACATGTGCTGAAAGATTAGAAGGATATTGATGAAATGGGGATTCCCCTATGGAAGATGGAAAATGAGCTTTGTAGTACTTTGGAGGGTAGTAGTGATGATGAAAAAAAGTGTAACTAGAAACATCATGTAGAGACATGGGTTGTTGAACATAGTATTCATATGGATCTAGTTGCCTATAAGAGTATTACTACCTTGGTGGTGGCATCCCTTGTAATTGTGGATGCTACCATTGATGATACTACTCATATGGTTGTGGTGGAGCTCCACTTGGATAGTAAGTTTGTTGTTGGTGGAACTACCTAGGATTACCTTGAGTATAGGGTAATCTTCTAGATGTTTTCCTTCTTACCAGTCTAGGATTTAGAGCATGCACCCTAGACTACTGCAAGTGTGACACAATAAGGAAACATCCCTTAGGATGTTCATATTGGTAGATGTCACACCCACCATCATCATCTAATTCTAACTTCATAACCTCTTCTATTGCAATATCCTTGCCCTTACCCCTTTGGTAGGCATGTTTAGCTTCCTTCCTTCTTCTACGATCATGATCATTAGTTTTGTCTTTGGATTCCTCTACAATTATCGAAGCTGTTTGGAATTATTCATCCAAAGATTCTCATATTTCATCCACCTTTGTTAAAATTTTGGAAATAAATTTCTATATTTGCAAGGTTTTTCATTGCACCACTTCATCAAGTAGTGCCTCCCCCTCATTGTCATAGAATTGGACCTCCCTTTTTCTTATGGAAGGATCCCAATTATACTTCTTAGCACTTCCCATTTCCTTAGTTCTCCTTCTTCTTTTGCAATCTACTTAATTAACCTTTGGATATTATAGGTCCTTAGTTTTGATAGTCTTCCTTGGGCATAGACCTAAAGAGTTCTCCTTGTTTCTAATCAGATCCCATCTATGATATGGTGAAGCTATTCCTACTCAAAATAATTATGGCTAGGACATTTATGCAAAAGAGAATAACACCAACCCATGGCTACATCCAAGGATTTACATATTTTTTTTCATTAGCCTTGGATTTTCCTTATATTGGACACTTTAGAGTACATCTAGTATTTGTCATTGAAGAGCTCAAGCATTGTTCTTCATCTATTAATTAATTTTGGCTCCAAAGAGTGGTACCAAATTTCTACTTCTTTTATGAGTGTCTTGGAAAAAAACTTAAGTTTCTATCAATTTTTTTTGATGTTCTACAAGACACAAGCATAATTAAAGGCTTGAAGATGAATCTATGGATCTAATTTATATTCCCCTCAAATGTTGGAATATTATTCATATCCAACCTCTTGAGTCTACTATCTTTCACATGCCTGATTGGAATTTTGACTACCTCTGTGATGTTTAGCATGCTTCAAGTTGCAAGAAAAGGCTCATCATTATCATGATTTTGATAATTCCTAAGATGTCCTTTGCTACCCCTTCATTCCTAGTGGGACCTATGATCATTTTTGTCCTTTTGTTCACCTCCATCAGTATCAATTAGATTGAAAGGAGGAAGAAGAAGATGCAAATGAATAGGACAAGGAGGGAGGAGATCTACCACCACCACAGTGTCTAAAACCTCCTCTCTACTTGTCACAGTCATGATCATTAGATTTATCATCATCATGATGCTTGCTCAAGCCCTTGTGTTGACTCCCACTTTTGAAGCCTCCACAATCATGGGATCCACTCTTGTCTAAACCAAGATTATTGATGGTGGATTGTAAATTCATGTTCAATCCTTCTTCACTAAAGTTAAGAGAAGGAGAATCTTCAAGTTGAGAATCCTTAGAGAGAGGAACCTTATTATCTTTTTGGTTTAGTAGGAACAAGGGGTTAGTGAACCGGCTCCCCTTCATAGCTTCATGGCACTTCTCCAAGTGTTGATCTCTTTTGCATTATGTTTTAGTGGGATGGTAGTCTCAATAGTCATGGTCCTACATAATTTATTCTTCATGAAGATATTGGATGCCCAACCTCTTAAGAGTTTGGAGTAGCATCCTAGGAATAGATCATTCAGGCAGCAACACAACATTTCCCTTCATGTTGCTCCACTGCAACTATTCATTGTGGTGCAAGATGGAGGTGAAATTAGGTACAAACTCATTTGGATGAGTATACACCACTTTGAATTCTTGGGGCATTGATTGTTTCAATTCATCATGCCTGTAAGAAGGAGAAAGTTTTACTGAAAATAGAAATAATAGTATGCTTTAATTATAATAATAATAATTATTTGAATGATTCCAACTTTAGGGTTTGTTGCAATGATCTTAAATAATTTTCACCAAGTCCTATATAGCACATGTCACTAATTAAAACTCCTTGAAAATGGTGCCAATGATGAGCAGAAAGTACTCCTACACCCAACCATACAAGTTACAAGCATTCATGCATGATTTGGATGAATTCCAAGGACTTCTAGGTTGTAATGTATATTAGTTTAGGAGGTGAATCAACTATTGCAATCATTGTCTTCCTAGTTACACTTGTGAGTACAAGGGTATGGTTAAGTATAACTAAAGCATGTGATTTTTTATCATTTTTATGTTTTTGTGTTCTAAGTCACCTAAGAATAAAGAATAAGGTAATTAATTACTAAATTAATCTAACTAGATGACACTTAACTAATCCTAACATAAGCATTCGTTCCCACTTGCTGTACATATCCTAAATGTTGCGAATGAAAATGTTGATCTCTAGAAAAACCAAGGATCCTTGGTGTAGTAGTTCTCCAACCCCAAATCCCTAGGGCCTCCACAAGAGAATTGGAATTTGAGGTCCCCTAGTTGGTACAATAGATCAACTAGTGATTTATGAGATGTGAAATGTAGGAATTAAATAGATTTGAATAATGCATAGAAAATAAATTTAAAAAGTTATTGAGAAAGAATAAATAATAAGTTAGAGAAATGTGTACAAATGATGCCTAGATGAGCAAAAAAGAGGGTTTACTTATGTAAGAGTTCAAAGCTTGTTGAAGTTGATGTGATCTGCTCCACGATCTGGGTGCTAAGCCACTCCTGATGCTATTGAACCTTCCTTCATTGCTGTAACCTTAGATTTGCAAGTTGGGTCACTCAAGGCTATAATGATTTCACATTGGGGTTCAAGAGAATGCAAGTATGGGAACTTGCAAGAGCTCTTGAGTGCTTGAAAATGCCCCAAATGTGGAATTGTGTATATGCAAATTACTTGATAATGTTGTCCTTGCTTGGAATTACTGAACAAAAAAATGTTGAACTTCCTAAAAATTCTGAAACCAAAATTTGTCAACTTGTAAATGGTATTAGAAGTTATATTTTATAGGATATTTGGGCCATGAATGACGTTGCAAATTGGCTATGATTTGGCTGCAAAAAAATGGTTGTAAATTTTCTACAAATTCACTGACAAATTTAGGTGAGATGGGTGCCCAAATTTGGGGGGTTACTATACGTAGTAAGTGCTTCCACCCATGGCCATTCCATTTAATATAAATAGTAAATGGGGCACACCTTCTATTCTAGGGATGAATCTTCCACACTAAGCTCTCCACCATGGTTGTTGAAGTGGCTAGTCGACATTGAAGTACATGAAGTGATGACTTTTTTCTTTTGACTTCCACATTGGGAATGAAGCCTTCATGTTGGGGGGGGGAGGGGGGATCTTCCACATTGAAGGGGGAAAGTTTCCAGGTTGAGGGAATAGTTTCTAGGATGGGGTAAAAGTTTCTAGGATAGGGGGAAACTTCCACATTGAGAGGAAAAAGTTTCTAGGTTATGCATGTGGTCTTCACATTAAAGGAGGAAAGTTTCTAAAACCCCCATCCTTCCATGCTAGGGGTAGGTGAGATCTACCCTCCTACATGTGTTTCTAGCATAGAAAAAATTATGTCCCCCATTAAACCCATCAAATTACCTTTTTGGTATTCCAAAAGGCATTTTCTTAACCCCGACAAGCCCAAATATAAACACTAGATGACTTTTTTTACTTGGAGAATGAGGCTTTGACCACTTATAAGGCATTTTTCAGTCATAAAATTATAAAGTATGTGAAACTAACCACTAGGGGTTATAATTTTCACATTTACAATGGAGTTTTGCCTCAAGTCTCATGGGGTGAAAGCTACATGATAAAGATTGATTATAACGTGCAAATTTTTGTGGTGTTTTAATGGCCTGTCTTTGTTGGTGTTTGGAGGATTGACTCAAGAGGCATCAACAAAGAATACAAAACACCACTACATGAGAATTAGGCTATCCAAGTCACCAAGGTTACTATTTTAAGGTTGTGGTGGACCATGGTACTAGTTTATGGCCTTGGTAGGTCGTGTTGTGAGTTTAAGGTTGTAGTGGACCATTGAAAGTAGGCTCACTTGTTGAAAATTATCAGCTACATGTAGTATGGATCTATATAGAAATGATTAACAGGATTGGCTAGCTCATACCCATCCATGTCAGCTATTCTGAATACTCCATTCTCGTGTTATCTAGTGATAAGGAAGGGCTCCTCCCAATTGGCCAAGAATTTGTTTGCATGCTCACAGACTACCTTGAGGACTAGGTCCTCCTCCTTGATCTTGTGCATGGTCTAGTCATGGTGATGTTGTCACTTTTGCTCTCTTAATAGTGCTTGATGTGAGCGAGTGCTTGCATACATCACTCCATCAAATTTAGGGTTGCTATATGCAACTCCTTACTCTGCTCATTGTTGATGAAGTCAGTCAAGGCTACTTAGAGCAATGGCACCTACAATTCAAGAGGTAAAACAACTTTAGAACCATAAAAAAGGGTACAAGGGGTCATGTTGGTTGTTGTGTGATAGGTTGTTTTGTATGCCCATAGTGCATGGACAAGTCATTCATTGAACTTCTACTTGCTATTTTTGAGCATCTTCTTGAGCACGTTGATGATAACCTTGTTGCTTGCTTCTACTTGTCCATTGGCTTGAGGGTAGTAAGGTGACAAGAAAGAATGCTTAATGCCTAGCTTGTGACAGAAGTCCTTGGTTTCTTGGCTACTAAATTAAGGTTCATTTTTTGTAACTATGGTTATGGGTTTTCCAAAACGAGCTACAATGTTATCTAAGATAAAGTTGCAAACTTATTTAGATGTGGTCTTCCTTAGGGGAATAGCCTTAAACCACTTGGTAAAGTATTTGGTTGTGGTGATGATGAAGCTATTTCTTACAGAAGAATTAGGTGTTATAGGTTTAATGATATCTAATCCCCATTGTTGGAATGGCCATGTTGTCTTGGTTGTATGTAGCTTAGTTGGTGATACATGTATTAGGTTACTATCTTCCTAGCATGTGTCACATTGTTTAACTTTTTGTAGGAAATCATTTTCCATATGGGGCCAATAGTAGCCTAACCATCTAATATTAGTGGCCATGGATCTAGGTCCTAATATGTCCTTCACAAACACCCTTGTGAACCACCTCTAGGACTATTTTGACTTTTATTTTACCTAATCACTTTAGGCTTATGCCATCATAGAATCGTTGACATAATGTGTTATCACCTACGATGACATATTACTTCGAACACTTGCATATGGCATCCTTCTGAGAAATAGTTAGGCCTTGTGAAGATTCACCATGCATAAAGTAAAATTTGATATCATCATACCACTCCTTGGGAGGAACACTATGAATGATGACCATAAAGGTATCCTTAGTGTTATGTGTGATGGGTTTAGCATATTCCATAGTTAAGGTGGGCAATTTGCTAAACAAATTTGGTGTCACACTAAGGGCTAATGTTGTAATTGCATTAGCTATGGCATTTTCATTTCTAGGTATGTATTGGATATCAACATTTATGAATTGTTGTAATAACTACGTTCCCACAATAAGGTTGTAAGTACTTAGCTTTATGTGCATAGACTTCGGTTACTTGGTTAATGATGAGTTGTGAATCACCTTTGATGGCTAGGCATCTAATTCCCAAGTGATGAGCTACCATCATCCCTTTGATCAAACCTTCATATTCTGCTATGTTGTTAGTACATGAAAACCCAAAATGATAGGCAAAGGACTAGATCTCACCATATGAGAATGTTATGATGGACATTTGAAGCTCTGTCAAAGTTCATGACTACCTCATAACCCTTAAGCACTTTGCTAACTATGTTAATGTATTCATCAAGGAACTTAGGATCTATGGCTACTTGGTCATCAACAAGTGAAATTGTGAGTTGTACGACTATAACTTGACCTTTTGTTAAGGATTGAGAGACATAATGGACATTGACCTCTACCATTATTGCTTTCCATTGGGCTATACTTCTACTTTTTTAGATGCTGGTCATTATGGCTTTGAGTATGTTGTCTTTGCAAATTACTTTGACTTGGCTTCTGAAGAGTTAGTGTCTTCATTTCTTCAAAGAGAAAACTAGTGCTAGATAATACTTCTCCACTTCCATGTATCGGGTCTCGTGGGCAACTAATGCATGACTAAGGTAGTATATAGGCATTTCTACTTCATCAACATGTTTTTAACAGAATAGAGATGTAATGGATGTATTAGAGATGATGAGATAAATGTAAAACAATTTACCCTCCTATGGAGGATAGACTATTGGTAGTTGTGTCAACTCTTGGTTAAGGTTTTCAAAGGCCTCTTAGCATTGAGCCATCCACTCATAGTGAATACTATTCTTAAGCAAGTGTTGCATGGGTTGTAACTTATTCGTAAGCCTGGTGATAAACCTATGAATAAATTGTAATCTTTCTTGTAATCCCCAAAGCTCTTTAAGGTTTGTAGGTTCTGCGAATTGGGATATGGCCTTAACCTTATCAAGATCTATGCATATCCTTACTTTAGAGACTATAATGTCAAGCATCTTACCGGTCTTGACATCACAAACACACTTCTTAGTATTGAACCTAAGCTCATATTTGAGGATCATTTAAGCAAAAGATTTAGGTCATTAGCATGATCATCAGCTATCTTAGACTTCACGGCTATGTCATCTATGTAATCATTAAGCAAACCTAACATGTCATCACTAAAGATATAGGTCATGGCTGTTTGGTATGTTGCTCTAGTGTTCTTAATGCTAAAGGGCATCATGGTGTAACAAAAAGTACCATAGGGGGTCATAAAGATCATGACAAGTTGGTGCTCTAGGTTGATCCTAATTTGGGTATATCTCAAAAATCTATCCATAAAGGATAACAAGCCATGTTCGGCCATAGTATTGATAAGTTGATTAATACTAGGCAAAGGAAAGTCATCCTTGATGGTTGCTTTATCTAGGTCTCAAAAAGTAATGCAAATATGGATATTTCCATTTTTCCTAGGGACTACCACTATGTTGGATACCCATTCTATGTAATCGATAGGCCTAATGAAACTTGCTTGGTAGAGCTTTGAGATTTCATTGTGAACTATAAGGCCAAATTAGGTCTAATCTTGCATACTTTTTGCTTAACTAGTCTAATGCTAGGATCCAATATGATGTTGTGTTGGACTAGATGTGGGTCTAGGTCTAGCATATCTTTATATGACTAGGAAAATGCCTTAATGTTGTTTTGTAAGACTTTATTGATGTCTTGGGCACATTGTGAGAAGAAGCTCAACTAGAGAGTCTTTGGTTATGTATCCTACTTCTAAGTCAAGGGGTTTTGACTAGGTTTTCAAGGCATTATAGATGTCTTTCTATTGAGGCTATGTGGTCTACAAGACTCTTAAGCTCAAGATCTAGGCAATTAGGATTGATACACCATTTAATATCACCATGAGCTCCATGTAGATACAAAGGTAAACTGATTTGATCCCAGGTACTCATACTTTGATCTTGCATATCAACCAAAAGCATATTAAGTGACACTTGGGTAAAAGTAAATAATTAATGTTAAAATGCCATGAAACATATGCAAATATAATGTAATCAAGGCCATCCAAGGTCATCAATGAGATAAGGTCAATTTGGAAAAGTGCAATAGAGGTGAACAAGGATCACATAAAGTTCAAGAAAGGGGAAGGATAAGAAGTAAGGCTATAAATGATCAATAAATGATCAATAGAAGAATTTTAAGGCCTTAGTAGGCCATGATGCCAGTTTAAAGCCTTAGTAGGTCATGATGGTAGTTTAAGGCCTTAGTGGGCCATGATGCTAGCTTATAGTCTTGACGGACTATGATGCTAGTTTAAGGCCTTAGTAGGCCATGATGCTAGTTTATAATGTTGGTGGACTATGATGCTAGTTTAAGGCCTTAGTTGGGCATGATCATATGGTATCAAACAATGGTTACAAAAGGTCAAACCCCACTATTTGATACCTTTTAAAGGCCAAACAAAGGCAAATAGAGCTGTAATAAGACAAACAATGAATATATAAGGTTGTATAATGGCCATAGAAGGTTAACAAGGACAACAAGACAACATAAGTCCAAAAACAAGCCAAAACATTACATAATAAGGCAAAAATCAAGCAAAATAAGTTATATATGATAAAATTCGGTTAATATAGGCAAGAAATGATTAGGTTTTTACCATTTTTAGGCCTTAGTGCTATTAGGTGACTTCAGGCATTAATCAAGGCTATTTTGGGGCTACTTGGACTCAAAAATTAAGTGTTTTAAGGATTCTACACTAAGATTAGTGTGGAAACAAGGATCCTGAATGTGGAAATAAAAAAAAAAAGGTTTTGGGGGTGCTTAGAGGTGCAAAATTGAGGTTCCAGGACCTTCCCAAGAAAGCATAGGGTTAGATCCCTCAAAGTTATGTACTTTGGAGGTTTGTAAAGGCAAAAAAGTAGGTCTTGAAGCCTTCCCCAATTGATTCCACACTAGCTAGCATGGAAAAGAGGGGGTTTAACATGGAGAACTAAAATCAAAGCAAAAATAACACCCAATATGGTCAAATAGGTAGCTGGAGTCCAGATTTGGAACTTGTGCATCTCTTGGCTTCATTCCAAGGCCATTTGAGGCAATTTTAAGTGTTAATAGGTGTCAAAATGGCTTCCCCCCTTTTCCACATTGGGCATAATATCCTCAATGTGGAAAAATAGGGGGACACTTATATGAATTTAGAGTAATTTGGGGGCACTTTGACTACGTTTCTAGTACCCTAGGGCTATAGACTTTGATTCTGCAAGTTTTTGGCTAATTTTGAACATGTTTGAAGGCTGTTTAATGGTACTTAAGGTCTTCCCCCCTATCTCCATGCTAGGGGAGTCACTCCAGCATGGAAGAATTGGGGGAATAGATCTTTAAGGTTGAAATAAGGTCAAACAAATAAAATATTGAGGCTATGAGGTCCTAGGCTTCTCCAGTGTAGATCTTTGACTTTCAGAAGTGCCATATTACCTCCAAAAGTGGAAAAGAAGCTTTTCACCCTTGTTTCCATGCTAGGGAATTTACTTCAGCATGTAAGAAGCAAGAATCCTAGATCTAGAAAAATTTGAGTCATAATCGATTGTGCATGTTACCCATCATGTTGTTAGGGTTAAGGGCTATGGATCCATGTCAAAATTTAGTAGTTTTGGACATTCCTAAGTGATTTTTTGGCTTCCCCTCCTTTTTCCTCATTTGGGATGGAGATCTTAGAGTGGAAAATAAGGGGGAATAACTTTTTGGCCATCTACGATCAGTTTCATGAAGTTTAAGGCCTCCAATAGCTACTTCCAAGGTTCTAGAGTACATGAAAGTCATTTGATGTCATTCTAAGGTGTTTAGGAGCCTCAAACAAGTTTCCCTTGAGTTTCGACGCTGAGGATACCACTCTTAGTTTGGAAAAAGGGATCCCTAGTATGGAAGAATCATGCAACTTAGATCTAGGCCAATTTTGACCTCAATCAATTGTGCATGTCAGCCTCCTAGGCTACTTGGGTTAAGGACTAGGGGTTGGTGTTAAATATATGCTATTTTGAGTATTCAAGTATTTTTTGAACTTCCCCCATTTTTCCCACAATAGGACTAGGATGCTTAGTATGGAAAACTAGGGGGAATCAATTTTTAGCCTTCTAATATTAGTTTCTTAAAGATTGAAAGCTCCAAACGATGCTAACTTAATTAATGTCATTATGGATTCCAAATGGGTATCCTCCTTAATTTCCTCATTAATCAACATGGAGGTAAGAATTTCCAGCATGGAGACATCATAAAACTTAGATCTAGTCCAATTTTGACTTTAATCAACCATGCATGTTAGCCTTCGAGGTTGCTAGGGTTTGAAGTCAAAAGTGATCATTTTAAAGGTTTTCCAAGTGGCTTTTGAGCTTCCTCCTCTTTTTCCATGCTAGGGATAGTATCCCAAGCATGGAAAACTATGGGGAAATATATTTTCATACTTTCGCATCATCTTTGGTCATGCATGTGGGTCCCTAAGGTTGCTAGTGACAATGGTCAATGCCTGGTGTTAAAACTTTGTCTTTTTGAAGGTTGATGAGTGGTTTTTGGGCTTCCCACCATTTTTCCATGATGGGGCTTTTATGATCAATGTGGAAAATTGGCAAAAAGCTTTTTGGTAATTTTTGATCACTTTCAATTATGCATGTAGGCTTCTAAGATTGTCGTTGTCAACTACTACTACTTGATCTCAAAATTTGTTTGTTTCAAGGGTCACTAGGTATTTTTTGGGCTTTTCCCCTTCTTCCATGCTGGGGCTTTCATGCATAATGTGGAAAATTGGGGGTAATAATTTTTGATCACTTTTGGTCATGCATGTAGGCTCCTAAGGTTGCTAGTATCAACTATTTCTACTTGACATTAAAATTTGGTTTATTGAAGGGTCACTAGGTACTTTTTAGGCTTTCCCCTTTGTTCCACACTCAGGCTTCCATGCTTAGCATGGAAAATTGGGGGAAAAGCTTTTTTTCCCTATTATGATCAATCTGGCTATGCATGAGTGTTCGTAGGATTACTGGTGTTGGTCATTAGTGTTTAAGGTTTAGATACTGTCATTTTGAAGGCTGTGAGGGGGATTTTACACTTTTCCTTTTTTTCAAGCTAAGGGTGGAAGGCTTAGCATGGAAGAAATCTTCCCAAATCAGGAAAGTTAGATCTAGGCTAGATTGGCAAGTTGTGAGTGTCAACGATCAATGTTGGGTGTCAAGATTTAATAATTTGGAGGCTTCTAAGTGCCTCATGTAGTCTCCCCCCTTTCTTCCATGCTAGGCATGATGACCTTAGCATGTATGAGATGGGGATGAAATTTTTGTGCCATATTTAACCACTTTTAAGGTTTTTGAAAGCTCTAGAGGGTTTTGGTAGGGTCTAGGGATCACTAGGCATTAAGAAATGATCATTAGGTCATCAATTTAGGTGATTTTTGCTTTCCCCATCTATCCATGCTAAGGGTGAAAGGATCAGTGTAGAAGAAGCCTTCCCCAGAAAGGAAAACACCAAATCCTAGATTTCAACCAATTTTGACTATGTCTGATGGGATTTTGAGGCTACCAGAGATGCTTGGAGGGGTTCAAGGTCATGTTGGGCCCACTTTGGGGCTAAACTTGTGCTAGATGAGTGTTGGGAGGTAATAGTGAGTACTACCTTCCTTCTTCCATGCTAGGCACTATTTCCCCAACATGAAAATTCATGATGCTTAGCCTTGCTCATGTCTTGCCCAAATTTGGAAGCCTAGCATTGAAAAAGATAGGTTTGGGTTGCCAAAATAGTAAAATTTTGGTAATTTTCATGAAATTTTAAAATAATTGGCATGTTTCCATGTTGGGCATGATATTCTTGGTGTGGATGCATGGGGTTAAGGTTTCCATAAAGTCTTAAGAGTTAAAATTGGTAAAAATCTTAGCATTGAGCAAGTTTTGGTCAAGAGTGAAGGTGCAGGATGGGGCCCACAATCCAAAAATTTAAAATTTAAAAAATTAAAGTTGTTTCCCATCCAAAACCAATTTCAACTAGACTTTCCCCCCTTGCACTTTAGTGCACTTTTAGTTATGGTGCATTGAATTGGTAGCTAGGGTTTCAAGGTGTGCATTTAGGTTTTAGATGGGTTTTATATGTCAAATTTTGCAAGTGTTGATCATAATTGTCATTCTACAATAACATCACATTGGTGAAGAGCTTTGACAAAGGTTCTTGTGGTAGCCACAACCAATTCTTAGCATGGAAGCCTCCCATCTCCTCTGCAACCAACATAGAACTCCTATCTTCTCTTAATCTTCATCATCCTCAATGTTGAGCTTGCCATGGAACCTAAGTAGTGAGGGGGAAAGAGAGAAAAATCCTATGATATAGAGGATGTATGAACATTCTCAAGAGTTAGAATAATTTCCCAGGCCCATCTTCATCTAGGCTTCTTTTGTTGCTGCTCCAAGGTAGGTAGTTCTACCTATTTTTTCCTTTGTTTTCTTGTGGTTTTTCTAGTTTTTGCTTCCTATGTGTTAGGGTTTTTTTTTAGATCTACTTTGGTGGAGGGATTAAAATATAATTTCTACAAAATCCTATCTCCTATTTTGGTTGCTTCTATGTAGATCTATTGTTGTTTCATTGCTTTAGCTTTCATAGATTTGATTCTGAAAATAGGGTTTGTTGTTTCATGCTTTTTTTCAAAAATTCTGGGGGGTGGCCATTTTTTTCAGATCTAGGTCTTAGGATTTGTTAAAATTAAATTTAAAAAAAAAATCCTACCCCATTATTTTGATGTTAATTTTTATGGGTTTCAATGGTTTTGGTTATTTTGACTATTTCCATGACTATATGAAATCTAGGTTTTTATATTTTTGAAATTTTGATATAAAAATCAAGCAAATTTGTATATTTTTTCTTAGTAGAACAGCTACACATTTGTAAAATTAAGGCTATTTTTTTAGCACTTTTTTTGAGCTTTCTAATGGCTATTGTTTCATTTAATTTGACCTTGAAATGAAGAAGTTATAGTTGTTTTCCTAACATTGCGCAGTTAGGTTTGTGTTGCTTTTGCAATTCTATGTAACACTGCAAATTTTTTCTAAAGAAACAATAAACGTTTTTGCTATTTTCTAGTTATGGATGCTCAGGTATTGGCTTCAAATTTCCAATGGAGGTGGAATCATGTTGATTGGATTTAAAATGATTTTTTTACAAATTTTTTACTAAGCATGTGTAACAAGGATGTTTGTGCTATTTTTGGATTATTGTCCAAATTGATGACTTTTTTCTACTAAACATCAAAGGTTTTGAATTTTTTCTAAGCATGCTTCATAGGCATTGACTTAAGCTTTCAAATGCTGGTGGAATCACTTTGTTTGGAACTCAAGCAAATTTTTTATGAATTCTTTTCTATAGCTTTGTGAATCAAGGCAAAACTCATGGTTGTAGTACATTACCCATTTGAAAATAGAAGTGGTTGATATGTATAACTTATATTTTTATTTTGTGAACATGTAAAATTAATGCTTAATTTTTCTTTTTCAAGTAGAGTAAAAGCTTTTTCTATTTTAAATAAGCTTACTATGGCTACATGAGTTTTTCTAAGTTTATCATGCTTTTTCTAAATTTTTGCATAGCTTAGATTATTGTTTCAAATTTATGCATACTTTGCAGAATTTAGATGTTTTTTCTAAACTTATACTTAGCATTTCCAAATTTATAAATAATTTAGATGCTTTTTCTAAATTTATGCATAATTTAGACTAAGACATAGTTTTGGGCTATGAAGGCTATAAAATATGGTAATAATTCTTTTATGGAATTTCTTGAGCTAATTTAGATAAACATTTAAGAGCTTTTTATAAAGGCTAATTTCACCTTTGACTTAGGGACCTTTTCTTGTTCATGATGTAAGGTTATGCAATATTGTAATAATGTTTTCTTATGGAATTACTTAGACAGATTTAGATAAACACCTTAGAGCTTTTTGCATAGGCTAATTTCACCTACAACTAGATGTTTTTTTCTGAATTTGTTAAGTAATTTTCATTGGTCATAACATTTTGTATGCTTTGCTTAATGTAGGGTCTTTTTGAGGCCTATCCTCATCATAGTGAAGTTGGTTAGTATCTTGTGCTATATTGGTCATCCTAAGATCAACACCCCACCACATGACATGCCTTTCAAGAAGCTCTTGTTGTGGTTTTGGCCTAGGTTAAGGGAATTCCTTGCCTATCTCCTTAGGAACTTTAGTGTGATGTTGTGTTCACACTTGTTCATGAATGTAGCTGGGGATGTTGTGGAGATCCTATTGCCTCAAGCATCTAGCTTGATTTCCAGATACATTACTAACAGGCCACTTCCTAAGACTGTAGGGGGACCAACAGATACCATAAGTCCACGTTACCTTTCAAAAATTTGGATGATGCTAGAGTATAGTTAGTATAATACTGATAACACTTTGATGGTAGTGCATAGAGTTCACACATTATTCTAGAGCCTACTTGGTACTGTGTATTATCTATAGGGGTAAACATAGTTATTCTAATGCTTTTATTCTTTTGGCTTGATTACCTTCCCTAACATCATTGATTTTACAACTTCTTGTAGGTACAAGGTCAATGATTAGGGTTTGATCATTAATGATCAAATCCTAGTAGTGGCTCAAATTTCTCTAGATGAATTCACCAAGAGTCTTCAGATTAGAATTGCTATGTATCAATGGTTAAGAGGGCACTTTGATGAATATTCCACTAGTTTTAACCTCGTATACAAAAAGTGCACGGATGATGGGACGATGCATAGCTAGTGGGTAGATGTTGATAGCGTAGACTAGACCCTTGTAGTTGGAACCTCCATAGTGCAGAAGAAAAGTAAAGGTAAACATATAGTTTCTAGTGCTTTATGGCTCTAAGTGTTTTATTACTTTTCTTAGTTATTGAAATTTCTCATATTGATGCTAACCTTTGGTTATTTCTTCACAGGACCTTTTATCTTAGCTTATGTTCCTATACCACTTTCATGTTCATGTCATGAGGATACCCTCATATCTTGAAATTTAATGATGTGATGTTAGGATAGAAGTGGCTAAAGGGGTAGGTGCCTAGATACGTTCAAGCGAACATCCAGTGTGTAGGTTTACTTAATGTATTCATGGCACCTATTCCTTCCATTCATGCTATAGAGATGTTTCATGTTATTGACTCCTTCAATGAGAAGGTTGATCATTTTAGCACCATCATCTGAGATGTGAAGGTGAACATGGACATAGGTACTAGCTTCTTTCATGACTTTTTTGGTGTTCATAGTAATGGGGAAAAGGTTCCCACTAGGATAGTGAGGGAATTAGGCCATTACAAGGAAGTCCTAGAGTGGCTTGGTGCCAACATGAGCCACTTTCAAATTTTGATGGATAGCTTCATGAACCTTGATGCAAAGAAATCATATCCTTTGTTTAGGTCTCATGCATTTTCCAAACTACTATCACAAAAAAGGTGATTAGCCTAGCATAGGGGTGGACCTTTAAGAAGGTCTTGATGGAGGACATCAAATTTGATTAGGCAGTTGCTTTGGCTATTGGGCTTCAAGAGGAGATCCTTAGACTCCGTGTTGACAACTCTATGGAAATCCATATGTACTTTGCATTTTTTGTAGGTTATATAAAGAGATTTACAAAGTTTCTAGTGGTGTATATAAATGGGAGATGGATTTCCCAAGAGCCAAGCCAACTTTCTAGGCCTTGGATAAAGCACATTTATCCAATAGTGTAGGCCCATAACCCACCATAGGGGATGGATGATATGTTATTCATTACTACTAAGAATCTTGATGTTCGAAAATATGAGTCTCTTGATAGTATTGATGATGAGCCACTCTTGTTTCCCGCTAGTGTTCAGGATGCTAGATGATGGTGCATGGAGGCCAAAGGGGTAGCTAGAGAGAAACTTAAAAGGCCTATGGAGGGTACACCACCAACATCAGATCAGCATGTTCCAAAGAAGCTTAAGTTTAAGCTTAAGCCCTCACAATATGCAGTCATAGGTATGCTTTTAAATTTATCTATTTCATGTTCTAAAATTTATGGCTACTTTATGGTTTAATGGGTTAACCAGTTTTTAATGTGTTACAGTTGTAGATAAGCATCAAGTTATAGTAGCCCAAGCTACTATGGAGGTAGAACAAAGGCATGTAGAAGAGGAACTCCTAAAGCAACCTATGGTTGAAGGACTTGCTGATACAAGTATAGATGATCTAGATGCTTTATTTAGTGAGGTAGTACCAAGTAACTCTCCCATCATCATTTCAGAGGAGGGAGAGGAGGAGGAGCTAGGTATTCCTACGCTTTAATATATTTGTTATATATCTCTGGTTATCTTTGATTGTCATCCTAACCTTTTCATGATTATTCTGCTTACAGTAGTTCCTGAACCACCAACACAATCTCTGATCCCTAAGTTTCATGTGAAACCATGGGTTGAGACTTCAAACAAAGTGTAGTTCTTTCGTGGGATGGCTAAGAACATCATCAATTGGTTGCATCAAGTTGCACCTAAGATAGATGAGGATTTTTTTTATGTGTCTCAGTTGTAGGCTTTGCTTGCATTATGGTTGTCTTAGGTTTTGTTTTATGATTGTATTTTGTGCTTGTGTAGTACCCTCCATGGAGTGGGACCCTAGTAGAGACATGGAGATAGACTCCTTACCTAAGCTTTCCTATGATGTGTCTAGTGTACTTGTGAAGTTGTACAAGACCACTACTGATTTAGCGATGTCATGCACAAAAATTTCATGGGAGCTAGAGAGGTCCAATGAATAGACTTAAGGGAAAAGACTCAAAGGTAGGAGGACATGATTAGAGATCTTTGAGACCATAAAGGCTTTGTGGAAGCCCAAGTGGCTAACTTAGGGAAGTTACAAACTAAGAAGATCACATGGGCCCACTATTGGCATGTTGTTTAGGACAAAGTAGTAGTC
This sequence comes from Gnetum montanum, assembly GCA_015680685.1. Classification (NCBI taxonomy): domain Eukaryota; kingdom Viridiplantae; phylum Streptophyta; class Gnetopsida; order Gnetales; family Gnetaceae; genus Gnetum; species Gnetum montanum. The sequence goes on from MNCI01009777.1 coordinate 434,315, forward strand.
CTATAGGAGATGGTGGAATGACATATGTAGATGGACATAATCTTCCAAAAGGTTGACAACTAGAAGAATCATTATGCTTGGGTCCTAGAGTGATCCAAGACATAAAAGGTCCACAAGCATCAGTATAAGGCCAATCATTAAGCCTATCTAAAGGGGCTTAAGGAGGAGTCAGTTGAATGGCACAAGAAAGATCTATTCATTTAGGGGATCTAGGCAGAGAATGCTTATCAAATTTTTGAAAGTACTCTTGAGGTGGGGCAATCCCCTACTCTTTAGATCACCATGATTGTAGGTGAGATCTCTATAGCTGCTGTTACTCATGGGCCTTCTACTTGGACTCTTATAGATAGGTCTAGCATTCTTTTTGGCATTGATCTTGGAGATGTTGATTAGGTTAACATGACAAAGGACTAGATTCTCCATAATTTGGAGGAAGGCCTTCCCCATCTACCCCTAAAAGTAATGGAGTTGAAATCTCTGCAAGTTTGATACATTTTATGTTTTAGTCTTTGTTTTAAGTCATGATTTTGGGTATGGGTTACTAACTGGCTATATATTGTTGCATTTCAGGCCTTAAGAGATATTGGTCATCCCATTGGTGAGAGTGGGAATGACCCACGACTTCCTCCTCCAGATGCCACTTAGTAGCCTCCTTCAGTTTAACTTGTTAGCTATTTGTTTTTTTTCATGTTGATGGCTATGATTAGCTAAGACTATGTTATAGATGGTTGTTATTCTTTGACATTTTTGCCACATAGTGTGGTCATGGATATGTATGTTAGGGACATTTTAACTTTAAATTTAAACTTTGATTTTATTTTTGGATATATGCATTCATAATAGTGTACATTATAAATATTGAAAATGGCTATGTTTATATTTTTGGTTATAACATTTAGTGGCTAATTGACAAAAAGAAGTGTCATAATAAGTAAGATGTTTGCTAGTTTTAGGCCATTGTAGGCACAAGTTATATTGCACGATTGTGGCTATGTTGCCAATTTAAGACCATGGTAGGCTATAATGCCAGTTTAAGGTCTTAGTGGATCATAGTGCCAGTTTAATGTCTTAGTAGATAGTAATGTCAGTTTAATGTCTTAGTAGATGTTGGTGCTAGTTTAACATCTTATTAGATATTAGTGTTATTTTAACATCTTAGTAGATGGTGGTGCTAGTTGAATGTCTTAGTAGATGGTGGTGCTAGTTTTAACATCATAGTGGATAGTGGTGCCATTTTAACGTCTTAGCGGATAGTGGTGCAAGTTTAATGTCTTAGTGGATGAGGTCTAAAAGAGATGCTTTTTCAATGTTTAAAACATAAGTAAAAAATAAAGAAAGGTTGTAGCAATAGATAATAATGTAAATAAACTTAGGCTACATGCATAAAATAACAAAGATATAGTAAATTATAAAAGAAAAAATAAGGATGCATGACTATTGGTGCATTTAATCATAGGGACATGTGAAGGTTAAGGTGAAATTTTCTTATGCAGATTATTCCTAACCTTTGTGCAAGATTAGGAAGTGAGTAAGTCCATACTCTACACAAGCTTCTATTCACCATCTCCTTCACTTATGATGCTAAAAGGGATTTCATTCCATAATGTGTCCCATTGCTTATCGTTGTCATCGTTATTAGCTATCTTGGGCTTTTTATCTTCATGGATAGGCGCTTCTTCTTGAAGCTCCACTTCAGACCCCTATTCTATGACTACGATGTTGATAGCTAGGGGAGCTGCATTATCATCATGAATGATGATTTCACCTCCCTCATAAGGAAGGTGAATTTCTTAATAGATGGGCAAGGACACATCTCATAACTAAGCCAACCAAGGTCTTCCCAAGATTAGGTTGAATCTTGGTATCTCTTCCATCACGAAGAAGTTTTCAGTTTTAGAGAAGTGTTCTTTGGCTACAAAATCCAAGGAGATAAACCCCTTAATGACAACTCTTGATCCATTGAAGTACTTAAGAGCTACAATGGTTGTAGGTTGTACATGCTTAGTTAAGCCCAAGTGTTCAATGATGGTACATAGGATGATGTTGGTTGCAACTCCATCATTAACATGCACTTGATGTATTTTAAATTATCCTATGCATATGGTTATGAATAAAGGGGATGTAGTCACTTTGCCATTCTAGGGATTAACTTTAATTTCTCTATCACAAAATGTTAAGGGTGTTGACTTCTCTTCCCTTGATGAAGGAGGAATCATCACTGCATGGATAGCTTTCTTGTTAGTAGGAATATCCTCACTAATGGGTATGAAGGTCAACATTCTAACTAGCACCTCATGATGTGTGGTGAAAGTCATGATCAGGTCATACAAGCTTAGGGTTGTGATTTTTTGCTTGATGGATTTCCTAACTTGGTCCATTGCACTGAAGAAGTTTTTGTCATTGGTTGTGGGCTTGTCATCTTGGTTGTGCTTTACTTCCTTCATGCATCCTAAAATGTGAACTTTAGCTTTAGGTTTTGGTTGTAGTGGCTCTTCCTTGTTGTTTTGATTTTGGGCTTTGGTGTCCTCCTATGGCTTGTTGGTTGAAGGAGATGAGGTAGAGAAGGCCATGGTTATAGCCAAAATGGGAGTGGGCTTTGATGGGACGACTTCCTTTCGTACCTTCATATTCTTATCTCCCTTGTTGTTAGGCTTTTGCTTATGCTTCTTCCTTTGGTTGGCTATAGTTTTTTGGTTGTTAGTCATTGGCTATAAGGAAGAGGTAGTAGCATTTGTCACCACAAGGGGTTGTTTTACAGTTGGTTGGGCTACAACTATTTGGGTTGTATTGGGTTGAGAGACCTTGATGAAAAAAGGTTCCCTCAGAGGCATTCATGATGGTACTCTTACAATGAAGGAGGATCTTGAGCTATGGAAAGCTAAAGATGTTCCTTCATTTTAGAGGGGTACTTGAATCATGAATGATTCTCTTACAGGTCTCTAATTATCATCGATGTTGAATGTTGAAATAACATAGGGGCTATCATTAGCATTCAATGGGTCTTTGTAGACCTAAATTGACTAGTTTTGTGGCCAAACTAGGTTAGAAGCATCTAAGACTAGTTTCCCCTATCTATCATCCTTTGAAGGTCATCCTTCAATGTGAGGTAGAAGTCTATGTCATGACCAGGAAGTTGATGATAATGGCAAAAGTGATCTAGCTTAAAGTATCTAGGCAACTGGGGATCATCCTTCATTGCCAAAGTGGGATCTTTAACTATTTTGCACAATTGGTCATGTTTCTTTTGAATGGATTCAATCATTTGTTTGTGTTGCATGCACCCACTTCTTAATAGTTGATCTAGCAACTCAGATTGTTTTAATGGTAATGTAGTGTATTTAGACCTATTCTTCCTTTCAAAGTTAGATCTACTTGTTCTTGATGCAATGATCTTAGAAGTTGATGGTTGGTTATTGCCATCATTAGTGGGGACCTTGGGTGGGTTGACCTTCAGCCCTTGGTTTGTGGTCTTTGTTTCCTTTATTATAGTTGCTACAATAGTATTTTTTTTGTTTGCTATTTTCTTTGTCTCTTTGATTATGTTAATTTTTGTATGCTATGTAGGCTAGATTATGATTGCCTATGTGGCATCCTCTATATTTTTAGTTTGCGAGAACACTTGGCTAAGAGACAGTTGATCAAGATAATAGAGTTTAGACTTGATGAAGTCATTAATTGCTCCCTTGAATATGGATAACAATGGGATTTGGCTATGTGATCTGTTATTTCATTCTGCAGTCCATTCCACCACTGAATGAATTTTTGTCTGAGTTCTAAGGACCACTACTTGACCTTTGTGAGTTGGTTAGGTGTTGTGTTAGGCTTCAAGTTATACTTGAAGCAATTGACAAACTAGACTACTAAGTCCAACAAAGAGGATATGGATTCTCTAGGCAATGCATGATACCAGTCAAGTACTTTTCTAGTTAAAGACATAGAGAAAATCCTCATGATGGCATGAGGCCATGGTTGTAGGAACAAACATTCATATCAAAAGGTAATAAAGTAAGCATTAGGGTCATCTTCTCCATTATATTTGCTAAATTAGAGAATGGGGACACTAGGAGGAAGTGTCAATGGTGGAACTATATGACTTATGAGATCATCCTGGTAGAAGTCCACAATCTTGATAGTTTGTGTGGTAGTTAAGCCTTTTCAACTCCTCTATTAGGTCTTGGATGATTTGGAAGGCTTGATCCAAGCCTTGTAGTGGCCCCATAGGTTGCAATGATTGTACATAAGGTTGTGGTATCTATTGTGAGGCTTGTGGCCTCATTATGGGTTGCATGATAGAAGGAAAAGGTTGTACTATGGTTGTGGCTTGTGGGTCAAACAAATAAAAAGATGTTTGTACCAATACTTGCGGCAAAAATGGGAAAAATGTGGTGTGTGACCCCTATGTTGCTTAGGGTTCCATAGTGGATCCTGTGTGAGTAGTTAATGGATTTGTGAGGGTAAAAACCATTGTCGATGATTTTATGTATTGTGGCTATGTTGCAAATGACATTGATGTGCTATAGTTGGTTGCTTATCGCATTGTCTAAGTGTGATTTGTGGCTATAACTAGCATGGGATCTACTATAGTAGGGTATGAAGGAGTGGAAGATGGTGGAACCATGCCCATGAAGAAAAAGAAACATTAGGGAAAGGTTCTATGACTTTGGGGAATGTTTGTTGGAATAGTCCTCCAACGATGTTTTCAGACTCAAATTCTACCTTAAATTCATCCTTCTCTTTTTGATGTTCCCCAAAGGTAGGCTTGTCATCTTTCTATTTCATGGAAATCAATTGGGCTAGGATGCTAGAATAGATGTTATTAAGAGAAATTTATTCATACAAGGAAGGGATGTACTCTTTTTCATCCCTATGTATGAGCTCAAACTTCCTTTTGGCCTTAGCTTCAATTCATGGAATTAGCATGCTTGCCTATATTTGGGCATAAATGAAGTTATAACAATCTTCATTTATGGCTACAAAATTAGGAATCTCCCCTTTGACCCTTAAAGATCACCTATACTCAATGATGGAAGGATCTTTGGGATCATACACCCTCATGGCTTGTTGGCTATGATATTTGCCAATGAAGGTGAAGGGCAATTTGATGGATTTTTTGAAAAGACATGGCTATAATGGTGAGAATGGCTTAAAAATAGGCTATAAATGAAAAAATAAGAGTAAATTCCAGTGAATTAAATTCAAAAAAATTTAAAGGAAATGAAAATGGCAAAAAATGATATACTTACTATAATTAGTAAGTGGGGGATAAGGGGGGTTTACCCCTTTACCAGAAATGGAATATTGGCAATGTTGGTTTCAAACCTTACCTAGGTCGGCCTTCCAACTGCCTCTACACTAGGTATGATATGGGGGGCGAAAGAAGAGGGGGGGGAGATGAGATAATGGAAATCTCATACCTTTTTATTTCAACATTGGAGAGAGGAGGGGAAAGTTTGAACGCCAAAATAAAAACTTGGTATTTTCCAAAGATGGTTTTGGCAAGTTGCCAACTTTTACCACCAAGGAGGAAAAACTTGGTATAAAAAACAATGTTAGTTTAGTGGTAAAAAATATGGAAACAAAAACTTAAATGATTATTAAGGCTTCCATGCTAGCTTTGCTCTAGAAATTCATAGTAGATGTTATGAAATTTCAGCACCCAAACCACCTACAGCATCCACACTGAGGTTTTTTCTATAGGGGGTAAAGGAAGTGTTATATTCCTTGGAGTTTTGACTTCAAAAATATAGAAAATGACTTTCAACTTGCAATAAAAGTAGATCTTATCATTAAATTGGTTGCAAACCTCATCAACGTTGGCCTCCCAACTACTTCCACGCTAGGTAAGGTAGGGGGGAGAAAGAATGAAGGGGTGAGATGACAGGAATCTCACATCTCCTACCTTAATGTTGATGGGGGGAAGGCTGGAAACCAAAGTGGAAATTTGGTGTTTTTCCACTAAAACTAGTTTTAGCCAACTACCAATTTTCTTAGCTTGGAAAAGTGGGGGGAAAGCTAACTCACAGAAGAGTTGAACCACCTACTTTAGAAACTAGAGAATAATTTTTTTTGATAGTAAAAAGGAAAAATGAATAGGGGGAGGAGATATCAATGCTAGCTTTGGGCTATAAAATTCANCTTCAAAGCTTTTGGCTACAAAAATCAAGGAAAAGCTTGCAAATGGTGATGAAAATAATAGATCTAGTTATAGAATTTAAGTGAAGGTCCTCCTTCTAGTGCTAGGAAAAATTGTTGCAACTAAAAACATTAATTGCTAGAAAAACCAAGGATCCTCAATGCAGTAGTTCCCCAACCGCAAATCCCTAAGGCATCTATGAGAGAAATTGGATTTAAGGTACCTTGGAAGATCTGGCAGATCAACCAGGGGCTTATGAGATGCAAAATGTGGAAATATAAACAGATCCGAATAATGCACAAAAAATAAAATTTATTTTTTTAACACAAAACTCAAAACTTAAAACTTTAATGAGAAAGAATAAAGAATAAGTTAGAGAAATGTGTACAAATGGTGCCTAGATGAGAAAAAAAGGGTATTCACTTATGCAAGAGTTCAAACCCATTGAAGTTGATGTGATCTACTCCACAATTTGGGTGCTAAGCCACTCCTGATGCTATCGAACCTTCCTTTACTACTACAACCTTAGATTTGCAAGTTGGGTCATTTAAGGCTACAATGCTTCCATGCTAGGGTTGAAGAGAATTCAAGTATGGGAACTTGCAAGAGCTCTTGAGTTCTTGAAAAAGCCCCAAATTTGGAATTGTGTGTATGCAAATTGCTTGATAATGCTACCCTTGCTTGGAATTGTTGAACAAAACAATGTTAAACTTCCTAAAAATTCTAGAACCAAAATTGCTCAACCTATAAATGGTGTTAGAGGCTAGCTTTTATAGGATCTTTGGGCCATGCATGGGGCTGAAAATTGGCTATGATTTGGCTACAAAATGGCTAGGAAATGGCTACAAATTGCCTATAAAATGGCTGCAAATTTGATGTAAATATATTGGAAATTGGTTGCCAAATTTAGGTTAGATGGGTGCCCAAATTTGGGGGGTTATGATACATAGTAAGTGCTTCCCCCCATGGCCATTCTATTTACCATAAATAGTAACTAGGGTACACCTTCCATGCTGGGGTTGAATCTTTTGCACTGAGCTCTCCACCATGCTTGTTGAACTTTTGGTTAACGTTGAAGTGCATGAAGTGATGAATTTTTACTTTTGTGACTTCCATGATGGAAGATTGAATTTTCCAGACTAGGAATGAAGCCTCCATGCTAGGTGAAAACTTCCACATTAAGGTGGAAAATTTTCTAGGCTAAGGGAAAACTTCCACATTGAGAGGGGAAAGTTTCTAGGTAGTGCATGTGGTCTCCATGTTAAAGGGCCAAAGTTTCCAAAATTGCCCATTCTTCTATGCTGGGGGTAGGTAAGATCTACCCCCTTGCATGTGTTTCTAGCATAGAAAAATGTGTATCCCTCATAAAACCCATCAAATTACCTTTTCTAGCATTCTAAAAGGAATTTTTAAAACCACCACCCCCTTGGGCCAAAGCCCAAATATAGACACTAGATGACTCTTTTTACTTAGGGAATGAGGCTTTGATCACTTATGAGGCATTTTAAACCCCAAAAGTATAAAGTATGTGAAATTGTTTACTATGGGTTACAATTTTTACATTTACAATGGAGTTTTACCTTGAGTTTCATGGGTTGAAAGCTGCATGATGAAGATTGGTTATAACATGCAAATTTTTATGGTGTTTCACTAAACACGTATAACACTATTGGGTTACCAAATGTTAAGTGTTACTAGGATTACCAAGTGTTATACGTATGCTCAAAGTGGTTGTACTTATGTGTTTTAATTAACCACTGTTTAATCTAGATTAATTAACTAATTACTTAATTACTTAAAACATTAAGGAAAATTGCTTAAAATATTAAATGTTTAAAGGAAATAATTAAACTAATCCAAGTGCTATAAGGTTTGATAAGAAAGCTTGTCTTTATTATAGCACATGTTAAAGTGCTCAAGTACAACATTGCTAGAATAAAAATCCGTACACTCTTTAACTTCTACTGTGGGCACTTAGAAAATATTCAATCTTTCTAGAAGAAAAACTACTACTAGAGCTTTGCTACAAATCATGAAAGGAATATCATAAATGTGATGGAAGATGTACATTTATAGGCAAAATAGGGTGCCCCTTTGATAGGTACATGTCAACGAGTCAAACCCTACATCAAAAGAATCAAGTTTGGTAACAACCAATTAATTAGTAATGCATGATGTATTAAATAAATTAATTTGTAACTTAATTGGGCTTCCTTGATGATATTTTGATTGATAAATCTAATGAGAAAGAGCATTTGGATCACATGAGGATGTGGCGTCTTAAATTGGAGGAGGCATAATTGGTGCTCAATGTGAAGAAAATTCATTTCTTCAAAAGGGAAATCATTTACTTGGGACACTTGGTTTCTAAAAATTAAATTTGGATGGAAGTTATCAAGGTGAGGACAATTAGAGATTTTCCAAATCCTAAGAATTTTGGAGAGGTAAGATGATTCATTGGTTTACTAGGTTTTTATAAAAGATTCATAAAAACTTTCAATGATATTTCTTGACCTATGTTTTCTTTATTTAAGAAGAATATAGATTTTAGGTGGAATTCTAAAATGCAAAGATGGTTTGACTTGTTGAAAGAAAAAAATACCAATGAATTTGTGCTTGCAAATCCAAATTTTTAGAAGCTTTTTTAGATGGAGATGGATGCAAGGGGACTTACCATTTGTGGGCTACTTTCACAAGAGGGTAGACTTGTTGCTTTCTTTCCTAAGAAGTTGAATGAGTCAAGACAAAATTATAGCATATATGAATAGGATTTGTATGTTATTCTTCAAGAAATTAAGCATTTAAGGCATTACTTGTTACCCAAGGAATTTACTTTAATGATGAACCATAAGACACTACAATTTCAAGTGGAGGTGGATTCAAGTGGACTTACCATTGATGGGGTACTTTCAAAAGAAGCTAGGTCTGCTACTTTCTTTATAAAAATTTGAATGAATCAAGGTAGAAATATAGTGTATATGAAAAGGAGTTGTATGTTATTCTTCAAGAAATCAAGCATTAGAGACATTACTTGTTATCTATGGAATTCACTCTGATGATGAACCACAAGGCACTATAATTTATAAATTCTTAAAAGAAGTTGAGTGCAAAGAACATGAAGTTCATTGCATAGTTATAGGAGTTTAATTTTGTGCTAAAATACAAAATTTAGAAAGCCAATATGGTGGTCAATACATTGTCAAGGATGCATGTGGTAAATTTTAGCATACCTCATGTGGAAGGTATGGATGATTTTTCTAATTTGTATGAGAATGATTGTGATTTTCGACAAGTTTGGAAAAGCCTTAAGGAACCATTGTTGAGTATGATAGATCAATGGAGGAATATCATATTCAAGATAAAATTTTTTTCAAATATGAGATGGTATGTGTTTCTAATTATGATTTTAGCAAAAACATTTTTTCTGAAAAGCATTATAGTGGCAAGCAAGTCACATGAGTAGAGATAAAATATTAGAAATTATGGGTAGGAACTTCTTTTTTCCTAGCATGATAATTGAATTTTCAAAATTTATGAGGAAGTATTTGAATTTTCAAAAGTTTAAAGGAGGTAAAAGAGTGAATGGAAATTGTATGCATTTTTCAATTCCCAAGGGTCTATGAAAAAGTACGTCAATGAATTTTTTGCATAGTATTTCAAAAAGCAAAAGTGGAAACAATGTAATTTTTGTTGTTGTGAACAAGTTCTCCAAGATGACACACTTCATTCCATGCAAAAATGTAAGTAATGATTCTCATGTGGAAAATTTATTTTTCTATCATGTTATGAAGTTGCATGGAATTGTTTTAAATATTATTAGTGATAAAGACTCCAAGTTTACAAGGCACTTTTAGAGGTTCCTTTGGAAAATTGTAGGAATAAATTTGAATTTTTCTAATGTATATCCTCCACATTCTCATGTCCAAACAAAGGTGGTAAACATATCCTTACTAAATATTTTAAGATGCTTATATGATGGATATCCAAATAGGTGTGAAAACTTGCTGTGTAATGCTTTTCACATTGCTATTAGTAAAAGCCCATTTGAGACAAATTATGATTTTTTTCGTAAGATGTTGGACACATTGAAGAGCATTGATGGTGAAGCTCAAATTAGTGCTAATTTTGTACAAGAGATTAGGGATCTTCATGCACAACTAAAATTAAATCTTGAGAAGAAGGCTAAAGAGAAAGTTCTCAAGAGGAATGAGGGTAAGAAAAAGCCAAATTTTGATGTTGGTAACTTGGTTTGGATGCACTTGAAGAAGAAGAGGTTGATAGATACCAACTTCTCCAAGCTAAAAGCTAAGAATATGGGGCCTTTTAGAATTAAGACCAAAATTAATGATAATGCTTTTGAAATTGACTTACCAAACAATGTTGGTTTATCTTTTGTATTTAATATTTTAGATATTGTATACTATCATGGATCGGTTGATAATATAACCATACAAGATAATATTGATGATTTGAAGAGGGATATTGATCAATCCAAGCCTTTTATGGAGAGGAAGGAAATTATACTTAAGCAAAGGGAAGTTTCAAGCACTTGGGAAGTAAAGAGGCATGAGTATTTAAACCATTGGGGGATCCATGAGACCAAATTTCATGAATGGAAAATCACTTCTACAACTACTTCCTTGTTCACATGAGAGAGTTGGTGTAGGGACACATTTTTCAATTCTATTTTCTTTGTTATATAGCTGATTTTTGCAGATTTTGGAAGCTAGAAGAATGCTTGGGAAATCCAAGAGATATATAGATAAAGTATATAGTCTTCACATGTTATGTTTGAGTGATGTTAGAGATTTTTGTTAAGTTGTGAAGATGTCTCTGGTGAGATGTCTCTACAAGATGAGAGACATCTCTGAAAGAAGAAAGACATCTTTCCTCCAAACTAGCATTCTTAAAAAGAGATCTATTCTAAGCTAGATATGATCCATACAGCTAGGGAAACCTCCATAATTATCCATTCCAATTTAAAAAATAATCAAAATGATGGAGGAAAAGATAGAAACATTGTGAGATCTTCAAGTTGAGTTTGAGAAAGATTTTTTAGGCTTTTTTTCTTACTTTATCAATAAATACTAGTGTGTTTCATGTTTGTATCACCTTTAGAGATCATGAAATGTCATGGGCATGGATTGAGAACTTAGAAGGGGGGTTGAATAAGCTCCCCAATTGAAATGGTACCTATCACACAAAACATCAAATTTTACATGGTTTCCTAACTTGGGTACTTTCACAATTGAAGGGGAGATTCTATGCACACCTACAAACGTTTTTTATTAAAAAATGTGGTTTGAAGGGTACCACATCCTATACAAGCTCTGAGCTTTGCACCATGGTGTTTCATCACTATGAAACCACCCAACCCTGCAAGCTCCCAACAAGCTCAGAGTGTGGTTTCAAGGATCCCATAACCTTTACAAAATTAAGCTCTACTCTAAAGTGTTTTGATGCTACAAAACCACTCAACTTGGCAAGGTTCCAACATGCTCGATGTGGATGTCTTCTCTTAAGAAGCACATCAATCCCACAGGGATACAAGAAAAAGAAAAAGATATAAGGAATGTAACTAAATTTACGAGTTCTTGTCATTGAAGCTTAATACAACATACAATCAAGAAAATGATGTTACAATGAACAACAAGAATACAATAGCATACATACGATAATTATTGATTTAATGTGTACAATACTTGGACAATTTCTAAGGTTTTTGCATCTTCTTATAGCCTTGGAGTTTCTAAAAACTCCTTAGAATTCATGCAATAGATATCAAAAGGCTAGTGTAGACATCTTCTTCGAAGTTGGGACATCTACTTGAGATTGGCCTCAATTCGTAAGAGGCATCTTAATGCAAAATGAGACATCTTCTATGAGACATATCTAGGGAGACATCTTCTCTAGGATAGAGATGTCTACTATTTCTAGAAGACATCTCCTCAACTTTTAGGTTCTGTCTTTTGAGGATTTCTCCTATCAATTTTTCTTCTTCCCAACCCTTGGAGCATCTTCATTTTTTTTGTAGCCTTTGTTTTTGTCCATGCTCATTCATGTTCTCATCTTGGCCCATGTAGTCTTTACATTACTTACTCATTGTAGATCTTGTCTCCTTGAGTTCTCGTATCTCATTGTGGAGTTCCTTTTCATGTTCTAAAAACACATTATCTAGAACAACATTATATGTTCTCCATTTTCCTTAAGGTTTGACATACCAAAAGGTCAACAATCTCCCCCTTTTTGGTGATGTCAAAAACTTAAGAAAATTGGTTAGTAGTTTTACAAAAAATAATGTATCTTTGTCATCTTCCCCTTTTCGAATAGAAACAAAAAGGTTGGAAGGACTTCCCCTAAACAAGTGCAAGAGAAAAAAGACATATATATAGACATATATTTTTATTATTTTTGTTTTTTAAAAGTCTAGAGTAACTATGCTTTATTGAAAATATAGAAGCAAAAACTTACTTGATAGGATAGGGTCCTATCCCCATATCTTGACAAAGAGCAATGAGTTGTTGCTCATCAAGAGGTTTGGTAAAAGTGTCTACAAGTTGATTTTCTATTCCAATGAATTCCATCCTGATATGCCCACATTGAGGGTGTTCCTATATAAAGTGATGTTAAATTTCAATGTGTTTGGTATGTGAATGTTGGACTGGATTCTTTGTCATATTGATGATGTTGTTGTTGTCATAATAGATTGGTGTGGATTGGGATTTTACTCCTAAGTTCTTGATTATTTCTTTCATCCATAAAAGTTAGGCACAATAGCTTCTTACTAAAATGTATTTAGATTTTGCTGTAGAAAGTATTGTGGAAGTTTTCTTTTTGGTTGTCTAAGAGACAAGGTTTTTCCCTAGGAAAAAGTAATTTCAACTTGTGCTTCGATGATCTTCTAAACAACTTGCCTAATCTACATCACAATATCTAGCAATATCAAGTGGGGAATTCTTTGGATACCAAAGGTCCTAGTTAGTAGTACCCTTTAGATAATAAAAAATACATTTAACTACCTTTAAATTAGATTCTTTTGGGTTTTCTTGATACCTAGCACAAGTTCTTACACTTAATGTTATGTCTGGTCTACTAGTAGTTAAATAAAGTAGGCTACCTATCTTACCTTTGTAAAGATTGTGATAAACAAGTTTTTCTTGACCATCTTGAAATTTGCTACAATAGAAATGTTCTTTACCTTAACTTCTACCAAGTTGAATTTGAGTAGTAGATCTTTAACATATTTGGTTTGACAAATGAAGGTTTGCTCTTTTGTTCAATTACTTTGAAATCCAAGAAATTTATTAAGCTCTTCCATCATGCTTATTTCAAATTCTAATTTCATAATATCTAAAAAATTCTTGCATAGAATTTTATTAGTGGCACCAGAAATAATACCATCAACATAGAATTGAACTATAAGTAGATCATTACCTTCTCTTTTGATAATAAAGTGACATCAACCTTATCTCTTTCAAATCCATTGGATTTTAGGTGTTGAGAAAGTCTTTCATACCAAGCTCTAGGACCTTGTTTATGCCCATAGAAAGCCTTCTTAAGCTTGTAAACATGATTAGAATTGATGGGATCTACAAATCCTTTAGGTTGTCCAACATATACTTCTTCTTATATGGTCCCATTTAGAAAGGAACTTTTCACATCCATTTGAAATAGTTTGATATTTTTAATACTAGCATATGCCAAAAGAAGTCTGATAGATTCAAGTCTAGTGATGAGAGAAAATGTTTCATCTAAATCAATTCCTTCTTGTTGATTGTAGCCTTTTGCAACTAATCTAGCTTTACTTTTAATGATATTTTCATTTTCATTGGTTTTGGTCCTAAATATCTAGTTTGTTTCAATAATTGGTTTATGGTTTAGTTTAGGTGTTAATTCCCATACATCATTCCTAGTGAACTAATTTAGTTCATCCTGCATAGCAAAATCCACCCTTCTTCTCCTTCTACTTCTTTAAAGTTTTTGGCTTCTAGTTGTGAAAGATATGTTGCATAGGCATAAATTTTCTTATTTTTTATTCTAGTATGAATAACATCTTGTACTTGTTTAATTACATTGTTGAGATAGTGTGTTTTACTAAGTCTAGGAATTTTAGGTTGAGTTGCTTATATCTCTTTAAGTTCATCCTCATGGTCTTCCTCATGTTCACTATCTAATTTTGAATTTTTATCAATTTGTACTTGTGAGGAACTAGGAAACTTTTAAATGGAAACTATTTCATCATCAATTTGCAGAGAAGTAATGTCACTATCATTAATTTAAACATTAATAGTTTCTTCTACAACATTTTTTCTCTTGTTGAAGACTCTATATGCTCTACTAATGGAAGAATATCCTAAGAATATGCCTTCATCAGTTTTAGGGTCAAATTTTCTTAAGATATCTTTATCATTGAGAATATAGCATTTAGAAACAAAAACATGAAAATAACCTATTGAAGGTTTTCTACTAGTTCATAATTCATAGGGAGTTTTAGAGGTAAACCTTCTTACTAGAATTGTATTGGAGACGTAGCAAGTAGTGTTAATCGTTTCAGCCCAAAAGTGGTAAGGAAGGTTTCGATCATTTAGTTTACTTCTTTCCATTTCATTTAGGATCCTATTCCTTTTTCAGCTACACCATTTTGTTGAAGAGTTCTTGTAGTAGAGAATTAATTAAGTATGCTGTTCATTTGACAAAATTGCTCAAACTTGGTGTTCTTGAATTCTCCTCCATTGTCACTCTTGATGACTTTGATACCATAGCCTTTTTCTTTCTAAAACTAATTGTGAATTCTTAAGAAATGATTAAATACCTCATCCTTATGATATAAAAGACAACCCAAGTAAAATGAGAGTAATCATCAACAATAGTTAGAAAATAACTTTTCTTCCCAAAATAAGTTTTTGAGAAGGACCAACCAGATCCATGTAAAGTAAATCTATGGAATGAGAGGTGGATATACAATTTTTTTTACTGAACCTTACCCTTATTTTCTTTTCCTTTTGGCATGCTTCACATATGTTCAAATTGAAGTCTTTAAGTTTGGGTAATACATGAACCATTTCTTTTATCACTAAGATCTAAAGAATCTCCTTGTTTATATGGCCCATCTTTTTATGCCACATATAAGCATCATATGTGTAACTAATCAAGCACTTGGATTCAAGATTAGTATCATCTCCAAAAATGGTAGTGTAAACATTGGCCTTTCTAGCTTCTTCTATCACAATATTTCTAGTGGTTAAATCTTTTATTTTATAAGTTTCTTTAGAAAAAATAACTTTGAAATTTGCATGACAGAGTTGACTTACACTTAGAAGATTATGCTGTAGGCTTTTGACAAAGAAAAATTTATTTATAGTAGATTGTCCCTTACCTTCTCCTCCTATGGTACCAATACCTGTTATAGGAGCCTCCATGTCATCTCCAAAAGTGACAATTCCACAATTTTGCTTTGTGAAGTGAGTAAACTGGGTTTTAACTTATATCATATGTCTTGAACATTTGCTATCAATATACCATGTGTTGGTTTTGACTGCAGAGGGAGCAACTTGAGCCATCATGTTCTATTAAGGCTTCCTCTCTTTTTATTTTCAAACTTGCACAGTACCTTGTCTAGGATGCTTTTGCAAAGACCAAATGTAATGTTTTATCTTAAGATAGCAATATGCTTGAACATGTCCAAAGCTTTTGTAATGGAGATAATTTAAAGTCCTAAATTTTGATATGTTACCAAACTTGGAATAATTTTCTTTTTTATATCCTTTTGCTCTTGATTTTTGAGTTTTTCTAAAGATTTATTATTCATATGCTCAATGACCTTGGTTAGTCTTTGAATCTTAGCCATTAGGTCTAGGTTTTCTTTCTTAAGATAAGGACATTCATCGTTAGGAGCTATAATCTTTATTGCTTTATCATGTAAGATATCTTTCATTTTAAAGCATAAACTTTGAAAAGAAATAATTTCATTACAAAGAAATTCATACCTTTCTTCAAAGGAGTATTCATCCTTTTTATGATGAATCCTATGATTATTTGGACTTTCTTTGTCCAAATTATCATAGATATTACTAGAAATGCAATTATGATCTCTTCTAGAGGCTATATGGCCTCTTCTATTACCTATCAAACTAAATGTAGAAGAGGAAATAAAAGACTTACCTTTACTGATGTAGAAGAGGTATTGAATACAACAATTGATGAAGTGTATCAGTTTATTTGTCTAATTGAGTTTGATGTTGATTGCCCCTTTCATGTTCATGTAGAGTTATCTATGTGAGATTACCGAGGTCTAATACCACTTATGGATCGAGAACTTAAAAGGAGGTTGAATAAGTTCCCTAATTGAAATGGCACGTGCAACACAAAAACACAAAATTTCACATGGTTCCCCAACTTGGGTACTTCCACACTCAAAGGGTAGAATCAATGCATACATCTAGACTTTGTTTCTTGAAAAACATGGTTTGAAGAGTATCACACCTTGTACAAGCTCTAAGCTAAGCACTAGAGTGTTTCATTTCTGAAACCATCTAATCCTACAAGGTTCCAACAAGCTCTTAATGTGGTTTCAATGATCCCACAACCTTTACAAAATTGAGCTCCACTTTGAATTGTTTTGACATTGCAAAACCACTCAACCCCACAAGGTCCCAACAAACTCAATGTCAATGTCTTTTTGTAAGAAGAAAAAAGCACAAGGAAGGAATGTAACTAAATTTATAATTCCTTTTCAGTGAAGCTCAATAAAACATACAACCAAGAAAATGATGTTACAATGAAGAACAAAAGTACAATAGCATAGATAAGATAATGATTGATTTGATGTGTACAGTACTTGCACAATTTCCTAGATTTTGGTATCTTCTTATAGCCTAGGAGTTTTCGAAAAATCCTTTGAATTCATGCAATGACTACCAAATAGCTAGTGTAGATGTTTTCTTTGAAGATGAAACGTCTACCTGAGATTGGCCTCAATTCAAGAGAGACATTTCACTGAATAATGGGATATCTTTTGTGGGATGTCTTTGAGGAGACAACTTCTTTGGGATAGATATGTATATTATTTTTAGGATTCATCTCCTCTAATTTTGGGTTTTATCTTTGAATGCTTTCTCCTACCAATTTGTCTTCTTCCTAACCCTTGAAGCATCTTCATTTGTTTTGTAGCCTTCATTTTTGTCCATGCTCATCCATGTTCTCATCTTGGTCGATGTAGTCTTTACTTTGTCTACTCATTGTAGATCTTGTCTTCTTGGGTTCTTGTATCTCATTGTGGAGTTCTTATTCATGTTTTGCAAACATATTATCCACAAAAAATGTTCTATGTTCTCCACTTTTCTTAAGGTTTTGGCATACCAAAATGTCAACAATGAGAGCACATGTGAAGAGGGCATAAGTGTGTATGCATCTCTTGGTTAATTGAGTGTATGCTGGCTTGGTGTCTCTTGTTTGCTTTTGAGTTGAGATATCAATTCTAGATTATGGATGAGATTCTCTATTAGTTGTGTTTTGAATTGAGAACAACCATTGTGAAGTTGTAGAAACTCATGCTCTACAACATTGTTTGAGTGTTGAGAGTCTTTTGAATGTTTTGTGGGTTGTGAAATCCTATTATAATGTTCATGTCAATAGTAAAAAAACTAGCTTTCTTATTGTTTATCTTTTCATAATATCTAGATTTAGTACATTTGAAGGTTATTTTTCTATTAGAGTGAACCTACTTCAAAAGACTTGAAGAGATAAGATTGAACTTAATCTTGTATGACATTGTATGCATGGTCACCTAAACACCCATGTTTATCACCAAGCAAACTATCTTATGAAAATAATCTAAGATGTCTTGATAGTAAGATAATTAATCCAGATCCAAATTATGTTATAATCTTTTATACTTCTAACATAAATATCACTAGGCCAAGAGACATCTTGAATCACCAAGGCTATGGATCTACAAACTTGATCCATAGGAAATACACTACTACCAATGGTGCTAACAATAAGCCCTTGAATTATAGGCAAACTCTTCAAATCCAAAAATCTAACTATTTATGGATCAATAAATGAAAGAATAGTACTAGGATCAAAGAGAATAAAATATAAAAACATAAAATCATACCTTCAAATATCATCACTATGTTAGTTTAAGCATCCACTAGCTAGTTAGTCAAAGCATATGCATGTGCATGCATGCTATCACCACCTTAATGGACTAGAGATTTTCCACCATACTAAGAATTTCCACTACATGTAGCCTTCAAATAATTAAAACTCTTATGACATGGCTAGCCATGGTTGTGATAATTAGGATAATCCCTATGAATGTATCCAATCTTTTTACAAGCATGATAAGTAATGATTTCAAAAGTGGCTCCACCATCTAAAGACTACCATTGTGGTTGCGACTACTATTATCCATAGATCCAAAAACTTGGGCCTACTTGAACCTTCTATACTTCTTGGAAGAGGTTTGATCCCTCTTTTTATAATGATTACCATGTGCTATCTTTATTATCTAACTACAGTCAAAGTTCATCATATGAACACATCCATCCTTCTACATTTAAAGATGAAGAGAAAGCAAGTAATCCTTAATGGACATACACAAACCATGGATGAAATGGTTTACTTTGGCTCTCTCATTAGAATGTATATTAGGCAGATACATGCTCAACTTTGAAAACTTTTAGTGGTACTATGTCATAGCATAGTTATCCTAGTAGATGTAATAAAACTCATTTACTTTTCCTTATAGGTACTTTAAATAAATATAATGCTTGCCAAAAGTGAGAGAGAAAGTCTTCCAAAGAACATCATAATCCTCCAAATGACACATATTCTTCTTCATAAACCACAAATAACTAGTAGAGCCTTTAAGTTTGTTGTGTGGGAGTGTAGTCCATCATGTTAAAGATCTTGATGATGTCTTCCAATCACTCTGTGGTAGCAATACGGTCCTTCAAATCCTGAAAGGTAGATGATGCTAGCTTATAGAATTGCTCCATAATCTCACATTATATTTGGCATCTTCCACTACCAACATTTCTAGAAGTAATGAGCACAACAAGAAGTTCAAGTTATTCTTTATATACTTACAAAGGAACTGGAAGAGGTTATGGTTGATGTCTGCTTAACTAATTTCCTTATTCAAGGTAGGAGAAGAAGTAAGGGTAATAATATTCTACTTGGAAACCCATTATAGACTCTTCTATTTAATCAAAAATTGGATCAAGTATCAATGTTAGATTACTAGGCCAAATATTGATCCTTCTACCATAGCAATATCCACCTTTAGTACCTGCCACTTCTAGACACAATAACATGAAATGAGGAAATCATCAAACCTACTTTTTGATATCATCTTATAATATCCTCCTTCTTATCCTTAGCTTCAAGAGCATTAGGTTTCATATAGAAACCTTAATAAACTATTGATCATGATAGGAAAACTAAAACTTAAAATGAACTAATGTAGAACCAAGAAAATGAAAGAAAACTTACATTGAAGTCATAACTGAAGGAAAAAAGAAGAGACTATAACAATGAATAAAAAGGAAATATAATTAGTTGAAAATATATATATAATATTAGAGAAAGAAATTAATTGAAAGTAGATATAATATCATAAATCTAAAAATTTGAAAGTACTTATGAATATACAATAATATCAAAATATGCTTAGCCATACATAAAATTCATAATCCAATACATGAAACATAAAAGCGATAATCCTCTAAAACACATCTATCAAATGTTATATAAATATGCCAAAAGATAAATGACTAATGCTAGAAAATAAAGATGCATGAAATCCAAATCAATAATAAAAGCTAAATTATCTCCTTACTCTACCTAGCCCTGGTGACCTATAAATAAGAGATGGATCAATATAAACTAGGTAAAAAAATCTTGACACATCATGCACCTAAATCAAGAGCAAGTCTCATAGCAGCTAAGTCAAGAAATTTTGGCATGAAAACCTATTAATATGCACAAAAAATCCAAACATCCAAGAGTAGAGATCAAACATCAATCTAAACATCAAATGAATGTAACCAAGATAAATTTTCCACTCCACAAGTAACATATAAATAACAAGGCTAGCATACACCACACTTAGTTTTAAATATGTTAAAATTTGATATGTGTTCTTGCCCAAAATTCAAAATGTCAAACCATCATAAGCACAAATTTATTATTAGTCTTAAACCAAACTATCAACACTAGAGATGCTACCAATGACTCACATGTAATGTTTTGAAGGCATTAAACAAGAGGATCAATGAGCCATGAATCATCCTCTCATGTAAGATGGGACCTACAATATAAGACACATTGATCCATATGAATGATGGTTGAATATCAAACATCTCTAGGGAGCTTGTATCCAGCTAGCCACACAACTCAGTGATAATCCACATCCATGTAAGCATTCAAATAAGACAAACTAGACATTGATGATGGAGGACAACATCTTGAAACACCACCAAGAAATCTCATGTTGCAACTTGTAAACCTCACCATTAAACTTGAGGCTAGAAATTTATTGTAAAATGTGGATATTTTAATGCATGAGATGTAATTTAACATAATTTAACTTTTGGGGCTGAAAAAATTCCTCATAAGTTGTCATAGCCTCACTTCCCAAGTGAAAAAGGTCATACCATGTCTATATTTGGGCTTGGGAAGGTTAAAAATGCCTTTTGGACTACCAAAATTGGTATTTTCATGGGTTTTTATGGGGGTGTAGCCTCAACTACACTGAAACCACCTACCCCTAGCATTGGGTGATGTTGGGTTTTCATTTCCCAAGCAATGGCTAGTGTAGTTACCATAATTACCAATGGTGTTTCACAATGTAGGAGTTGTTGGGTTTCCATTGTTTTCATGAAGCCAGTGTTGAAATGGTTGGGGTTTTCACTTTCCCAGCCATGGGTATGTAGTCACTATGATTCTTAGTAGTTTTTTCATGGCCATAGTAGTCACTATAATTCCTAGTGTAGATGCTCCAAAGCTAGCGTATTTGCAACAAAGCCAACGTAGATGTAACAAAGCCTCCAGTGTGGTTTTGATGGCCTTGGGTGCATCAAAACTTATCATAAATGGAAACCATGCTCAAGTTGAAAGCCTTCCACACCTACACATGATTTCAATTTGTTAGAAATCATGGCAGAAAATTTGTAGCAACAAATTGAACACTAGCAACCTATTTAAACCAAATTCCAACACTTTGAAAGGACATTTTTGCAAATTGGTAATTAGTTGAGCATTGGAGACTCTCGATGCATTGCCCAATAGCAAAAAATCTAGCATTTTCCCACCATCTTTCAACTAACATAGCAAACTTAAGCCAAAGAACTAGAGAGGAGTTTCAGAAGTTGGATCTTGAAAGCACCTGGATTGTGAGGCTAACTGCGGAACATAACTTGCTAGATTCAACAGACTTTAGGCTTCATCAATGTAACTTCTTGTGCATTTTAAGCACACACACTTGTACATCATTTGAACTATTTTTTATCAGAAATTCCATTATTTTAATAAAATACATAGTTTATTTGTTTGTACAAGTTAATCATTTGAATATTACAATTTCATTTTGTGCATTTTCTTTAGTTTTAGATCTGCAAATCATTAGAATTTATTTACATCCATTTACAATTTCTAAGTCCATAGGTGACCAACAAGATCATCTAGGGCACTTCGGATAATATTTTTGGAGGCCCTTGGGATCCGAAGTTAAACTATTTCACCTAGAATTTTTGGTTTTCCAACAACCAAAATTTTCAGGCATCACACATCCAACATATTCAAATAATTTTAAAGGTTCAACAATAATCTCCAAATTAAAATCAACATAATAACATCATCCATGTCTAAAACATTAATTTAAATGACTTTTAAAATTATCAAAATATGGAAAAACTAAGCTTTGATAGCAAGAAGGAATAAAAAAACAACAAAATTAAGTTACCACAACATGATTGTAATCTCACCATAATCTAAGGTGGCTAACCATTAGCTAGTCATAACTCATGGTATTCAAAGAATATCCATTGGTAAAAACTATAATGAAAAAGTCTTGACCATAACTCAACCACAATTTAACCATAACCCATGATGGATAAACCATGATCTAATCATGACTCTTAGTTGACTAGAATGAGCTAAATAATACAAGTTAAAAATGACTTGGAATGAATAGAAATGACACTACTATGATCCATGGTAAATAACCACAACCTTAACATGATTCATGATTGATAGCAAGAACTTAAAAGATAATAAAAATGATGAAAACACCAAGGAAAACTTGACCACAAGCTCACCAAAACTTATGGTAATTGACCATAATTAACCACAAATAAACCATGACTCATGGTATTCCACTTTTGTTGAACAAAAACTGGAATATGTAAATGATAGCTGAAGGTTGATCATGATCTCACCATAATCCTATCATGACTTGTGATAAATGACCACAATCTTACTATGACTTTTGGTCAATTTCATTAATCATACCATAACTCATGGTAGAATTGCAATTTTTGTACAAATTTTGAGAAAAATTCAAAATGGAAAAAAAAGACAAGAAACTATTCAATAATTGTCAAAGGATACTAGGGGTATTGAGAAAAAGATTCATTCAAAAACCATACAAAAAGAAATCACAAGATCATGACATAACAAAAAATTCAAATGCTTAGAAATACCATTGATAACTCTTAAAATCATGAAGACTCGAAATCTCATGAAATAGATAGAACCTAATAAAACCTATATTAAATGGCAATGTAACACTAGTTAAACAAGGAATGTCCATGCCCCAAAATAATTGATACATTAATTATTTCAAAAATCTTGAATCTAGAAATTAGTGGAATAAATAAAATAATAATGAAAAGAAACAACAAATTATGTACCAAAATCAAGCATTACTAGCATGTCATGAAAGATTCAAATACCAATCAAAATTCACAAAAGTATAAGAGAAATACATAATACATAACCCGTATCAAATGTGCACAAAATTATATGAACAAAATAAATAGGAAAAAAATGCCTAGATTACTCACCTAAAAAATTGAAGCATAAATCCACAACAACGTATAAAACTTAGCCATGAACTCTCATGATGCTATGCTCATGAACTAGCAAATCTCAAAGCCTTTGATTCGATAAAACTTCCAAATCCAAGAAATTAGATAACAAAGTATCCACGTGAATTGAGTATGAGGTTTTTTGTGGAAAACCACCAGAAAAACCCATCATAACATAAGTAGCTAATATTCTAAAAAATCAAGATATCATAAAAGAAATCTACCACAAAAATATCATGTAACATACATAATTTTTGACACATCCAAAAGCATTTCAAAATAGTAAGATGGAAAAATATCACATGCCACACAAAAATATAGTTATTAAAATAAAATATATTGCTTAGATATAAAAATCATTCATGCCATTACATGCCCATGTCATGCTTGTACCATAGCCTCCATGAGAATCTATCAAAACTAATCCTATAGAATAGCTTACATTAACTAAAAAATAATATATAATTAAAATAATGCATAAAATTAAAATACAAATAAACATAAAATATAAAGCTATAAAATCTATCTAATCAACAACATAAGCAAAACATTATATAACATCCATAAATCATAAGCATAAAATATAGAGATAAGGATACTAATTAGAACATCCAAAAATATAGATTGTTACATTCATTCAATATTTTTTGTCCATCTATGCCTACTTTATTTTGGATGTCTATTGCTTTATCTATTAATTTTTATCAGCATCCTTCAATTTTTATTACATTGAATTTCATTTTCTAGATAATATCTTATTAGCCTAAGTCTAGTTTACCTGGTTATTACAAGTTGCTATCAAAGCTAACTATTTCATAAGAATTCTTGGATTGTGGAGTTGGAATGCAATTAAGAAAATTTTTTAAGACCTCAAATAGGAAAAACCTTGAATAATCCAATAGGTAATTCTCATAAGATGAATGATTTTCCAGTAATAACATATGTTTTATGTGCATTATGAAGGTTGCGAAGAACCTTACAAATAATCTCAGAAATACTATAAAAATACAATCTCTTAAAAGTTTTCAAATACTCAAAAGAACATGATAAATAAAAGCATAAAAATGAAGGAAAGAACCTATTTCTATGCTTCAAAATAAAACTTTGCAATATGTAAGACCATATCATTTGAGAAAAAAGCTTGAATAACTCATATTCTTCTCTCTTCGAATATTTCTCACATTCTTTTCTTTGATCTTTTTCTCTTTTATGCACAAATGCATAACTTATGAGGGCTTTTATAGTATTTGTAAGGCTTTGGGGTAGTTGGGAAGATAAGGTCAAAGACATAAATTGTTTGAAATTTGAGTAGTAGAATAAGATCCATAGGATTCAGTGATGATAATAATTTTGACTTTAAGCTCCTTAAAAAATGTAACATTCCTATGAATTATCTATAAAATTCTATAATAACTAATAGATATGCTATGAAAGCCCAAGGATCTTGATTTAACCTTGATTTACTAATTCACAAGGAACCAGCAAAATAGTTAAAATTATCGATTCAAAACATAAATATGGTAAAGAAGTATAGCATGGTAAAATTTTATAATACTCACATATATAATTAAATAAAATTTATTTGATGAAAATTGGAGTTTTACACAGCCACAAAAAGATAAGTGTCAAAAAATTCCACTAGGTGCATCATAAAATAGTATACAAAATAACAAGCCCAATTCCACTTATTTTTTTATTAATGTTTGAAATTTATTTGGACATCTAGAAATAAAGTTAGTAATGTTTGAAATTTATCAAGTTAAATAATAAAATATTAATATAAAATAAAAAATATTAAATTTTCTCAAACATATTGCATGAACTAAAATGAAAAATGTTCCTTGCAATCTTATGGTCCCAATGGCATAGATGGAAAATTCATATCTATTATATTTTACTATTTATTTACAAAAATAGGTACATGACTTAAGTTCCCAAAAGTGTGCAAGGTTTCTAGTTTACAAAAATAAAAAATATACAGAAGTTACTTTTGAAGTTGTGAGTGTCCATCTTGTACAAAATTGGTCTACCTTTTGCCCTATGTCCCTTTTTTGATATTTCCTTGTCTTTCCTTGTCTATTATGGGATCTCTGCATCAAAATGTAGGAGTCAGAACTCCTCAAATAAGAAAGGTTATTTTATTTTCCTCTTCATGGAGCATAAAGGTTATTGGCCAAAAGTCTTAGGATATGGGCTTGGTAAACACTTCTAATAAGATATTCAAAATGTTACAAGGTTAAAAAATGTCACAAATTTTCATAAAATTTAAATAAAATCCAAGAATCCAAAGCTCACACACACACACACATAATTATTTAATCCCTTAGTGTCCAAAGATAGCAAAAATTTGTCTAGATAGTTCCAAAAAAAATGTATATTTTAAATAGGAATCTCCAAAGGCTAGGTATTGGTTATCCTTATTCCCAAAAGGACTCACTAACAGGTCTTGGAATAACCTTACTACTATTATCAGATTAGCCTTGTGATCCTAAACAAGTCACTTATGGTTGGGTCTTGGCAATAGCCTCACTACTAACATCCTCAACAGCTGAGGAACACATATCATTGGAAGGATATTCCTTGACTATGCCTCACCACATACCATAGGACTCAATTGCTCAATGCCATGGTCTTGGCTAAATCCATAGTTTCACATGAACTTACGAATCAAAATCTAGGGTAGGAAATCCATCCAACAACCCTTGTTCCTATGGGATGGGTTCCATTAAAGAACACTTCACTATTGCATGCAAAAAGAGGCATCAAAAAGGTTCATGGCTATAACTACCAACTAAGCAAAATTGGTTACACAAATACTATTATTTTACTCCAAAGTTCAAAAGATGCCCATAATGGCCAAAAATTCACAAAAGCTTAAATTTCACAAGATTCTAGAAAAATCCTATTTATGTCATAAGTAGATCCTAATATTCATAAAATATCTAGGGACAAGTTGGATATAATTTCCACAATTTTTAAAACTTACCAAATGACCCAAAAGTACAAAAAAACTAAAATATTATTTTTTAATAAAAAAGCCCAAAATTACAAAAATCCAACAGCATCTTAACATGTTAATTAAAATTGTAGAAGAATAGTATTATGGGACAACCATGTGAAAGGAAAATAAAATAAACTTCCTTACTTGCATTGGAAGGGCTTCCAAAATTTTCTTGTATCTTCCCTTCCCACCTAATGTTCTCAATTGGTTTTTGCTTTTCTTTGCTTGTCACACCTAAAACCCTTCTTCAAATTATAAGGAGATGTATCTAGAGCCATTCCTATTTATAGGGGAAAAATGAAAGAAACTGGGCTCAAATCGGCTTCAAAATAAAGAAGAAAGGACAAAAACATCTTTATGGGAAAACTTGAAAGCACACTAGTTTGCAAAATGGTAGTTTCAAAATAAAAGACAAAAAATGATGACAAAAAAAACCAACAATAGGTGACTAGATAAAATGATAAAATAAATATGATGATTAGATGTGCACAAAGAAATAAATATGCATAGTAAAATACTTGTAAAGACATGATAACTATCAATAGATAAAATTCCTAAGATAATTTGATTTCAACATTTAATCATAAAATATAAAGTAAATATATAAATGGGCTTTAATAATAGTAAAATGAAGAATATAAAACTTTAACAAAATACCATGGCAAGCGGATTGCATTCACTTATGTAGAAAACTCGTAACAACAACAACAATAGTAATGATAGTAATGTAATCCTATGTTTTAATCAAGAGTATAGAGTTAATTCATTGAAACATATGCAAACTCTTAGGCTGTGACAAAAAAAGTCATCACAAGTTGACTATGAATCTAGAAGAAGTCATTATATTATAACATAAGTTTTGGTATTTAACCATAAGTCATGATGATGTCAAAAAAGAGATATATTAAAAATTTTGAATACAATGAGTCGTATTCAAAGATCATGAATGAACCAAAAGTTATGATCTAGAACCATGAGCTAACCATGATTCATGATTAAAACAAAAGGATTGCTAGAGTATGTTATGATGTTAAAAATGCAATAATGGATCATCTACAAGTAATGGTACTTAACCATATGTTGTGGTGCTCAACCAAGAGTCATGGTGTGGTTGTGATTTCATAGAAATATTTCCATGAATTTTGGCAAGGTCATGGTGATGCTAGCAATATAGAAAAAGTGAACTTAGATTGAAATTTCTTGATGAACCTATGGGAACAAGCCTCTAAAGTTGTAAAGATGAAGCTTAGACCCTAATAGAAAGTATATCTAGGCCTTGAACTAATAAAAGAAATCTTAAAATGGTCTTGTAATAGAGAACTTATATCAATTCTAGCAACCCTTAAGAATTGCAAAAAATTATGACCTCATGCGATTTTGAGAATTAAGAACTAAGTAAAATGGGTTGAGTTCATGAAACATGGCTAGGATCTTGAGATCAATTATGAGAAATGAGATAAATAGTGTAAAATGAAATTAATTTATGATCTTTATATCAAGTGAGATCATGAGAAAAAATTGAGATTGAGTAAAAATAATTAAAATCAAATACATTATAATCATAAAACCAAGTGATGAGTCATGATTGTCTCAGCCCTGATGTTGGATACTTGATATCAAACATGTGATATTAGGTCCTAGGAAACAATGTTAGATATCCAATATTGTCTCTTCCATGCTAGCCTATAAATACAACACTTGGATGCATGGTTGGGACATAGTTTTAGTTCTCATTTTTTGATAGTCTTTCTTAGATTTCTGCATTCAAGTTCTATTATTTTCAGTGCATGATGCAGTGTGATGTTTGTAATTGTATGACACCTTTGTTCAAGTGTGACATACTTGGACACGTTACATGACTAGAAATAAAGATCAATATTACTTTTGATGAGTGGCAAGGTACCTCTACACTCAACCATATGAATATAAGCATTTCACGTGCTATTCGGTCAAACTCCAAGGACTAAGTGCTTATGTGCCTTAATGGAACACCTAAGGGTTAATCAATCATTGTCTTCCCAAACTTAGTTGTATTGTCATGGTTGTATGATTAAGTAAGTTTGAGGTATATTATTTTTATACTTTTTATCTTTCTAATGTCTTATGCTAATGAGAAAAGGTGAAGAGAACTAAATGGCTAACTTTTGCTAACTATTCACTAATTAAGTTCTAATTGTCCCTAATACTAGTATCCATTCCCACTTATCGCACACATCTTGAACTAGTGCAACACTACTGGGGTTACCAAACGCTAATCGTTACTAGGTTACCAAGTGCTACACACATGCTCGAAGCGATTGGAATGAGTGCACTTAACTAGGTGAGTCAAGGGTTGAGAGAGATTAATTAACTAGGAAAGAATTTAAACATTCAACAATAATTAATTACTATTTATCTTAGTCCATATGTTGCAAGGTTTATCAGAAAGTTCTTCTTTATTTCCGTACACAAATGTGTGCTCAGGTATAATTTGCTCAAATAAAGATCCATTCACTTTAAGACTCCTATTGCGGGCACATGGAAATTATTCTAACTCTAGAATGGTAAAACTACAAGAGTTTAGCTAAGGGTCTAAGTCTAAGTGTCTAAAATAAGAAAAATCACCACTTATTTATAGACATTGTGGCTGGCTGTGATATTGCGTACGTGATATCGCAGGGTGGACGCGATATCGCAGTTCATCAACTTTCATGATTGTTGCATTCAATTAGATTTATTATTACTTTAATTATTTAATTATTTACTATTTTCTTTAGTTAATGTTTCCATTTATTGCTATTTACTCTTCCCATCATTAAGCGGAATGAGTATGACTTAATCATGAGCACTTAAGTGTAAGTACTTGGTAATCTAGCAATGTATCGTTTGGCACACCCAATGATGTATGCTTGGTAATCCCAACGGTAGTTACATAAAGTCCAAGGCATGTACCGATGATTAGAAACAAATACTCATTGCACATAGGCTAGTTTAGGTTTTACTTTCCATTTTTGATTATCTTCATTAATTTATCCCTTTATCATCATTAGGAGCAGCATAGAATTAGACAACATCATATGCCTCACTTTGGACTAAATCATATGTGACAAAGCTACCAATAGTCCAAGTGGGAGGATAGAAAATTATAATCAAAGCATAACAATCTAGATGCCACAACTAATTACATCCATAGAGTTCAACTAGATTTTGTGTGAACACTTGTGATTCATATGGTTGGGCATAGAGGTACCTTGCTACTCATCACCAAGAAAGAGAAAAATGCTCTTGAGAGACTTTAGCATAAATGGGATAAACATACACATAAAATTTAGAAGAATAATGTCTCTCTCTTTGGAAATCTTAGCATCATATGAACACGATTTATACAAGTTTGAGGAAGTGTGCATGCATGGCTACTATCACTCTTATCACTAGTCCATTCATGTTACATGTTTGCAATATTTCAAGCTACTAACCTACTTCTAGAATATATGCAATATCTACAACTATAATAAGACATATCACTACCTATAAATCCACTACTTGGTAAACATGAACATGTGTGTGCACATTATTTTTACAAAGCTAATTTTTGAAAAGTAAAAACTTCTAACCCCATAGACCTCATGAACACATAAGGTACATAAGCTATGAACTTAAAAATACAAGACAAGATAGGAACATTAAACACATAAGTACTTGAGATAATTTCCAACAATTTCTTCTTTAGGATGCAATGTGTGGAATTTTCTTCATCTTTAATCATGTCAATGGTCTTTTATATGTAGCTAACTTTGAAACCTTGAAGTGACTTAGTGAATAAATTAGCAACTTAATCATGAGTGAAGATGTGCTTAGGCAAGATTTTCCCTTCTTCACTTTAGCCTTGATAAAATAGAACATGTTGTTACTATGCTTGAATCTTTTGTACATAACATGATCCTTGGAAAAATTTATTGTTGCTATATTATCAATATAGATTTCAATGGGCATGGTAACATGGAAGCCCAATTGAGTCATGAGCTTCTTTAACCAAAGAATGTGTTGAACACAATTAGCCATTACCATGTATTTCATTTCTCATGATGAGAGTGTTGCTTAATTTTATTTCTTGATTTTATAATGAATGGATTTGATCCAATGGAAGATTATGCTACCACTTGAAGATTTTGTTTCTTCTTTATCGTTTTTCCAATCAACATTACTATATACATGAAAAACACCATCACCTTTTACATCTTTATGAAGTACTCAAGGAAGTCCCTGACATACCTTAGCATATGCTTCAAATTCTTCATGTGTACTTGCCTTAGCTCTTACATGAATCTTAATAAGTAGGAGGTTACAAACTCTAGATTAGGCCTTGAGTGATAAATAAATCTTAAGAACCCAATCATGCATCTATGTGACAAAGGCCTCAACAAATTAACTATCTTCTTTTCTTTTAAGTTTACAATCTTAAGAAAGAGAAATGAATGCTAATCTTACATCCTTGAAGCCATATTTTTCAACTATGGCTTTATTAAATTTACATTGATGAATCTTCATGAATACTTCATCTTGGTCTACTTGAATTCCTAGAAAATATTTTAGGACTCTAAGTTCCTTCATATTAAACTAATTTTTTATATCTTTTATAAATTTTGAAATTAAATTTTCAAAACATGATGGAAACACTACCTCATCAACATAAACAAAGATCATGATTACTGTTGGCACATTTGGCCATTTCATGGAACAGTAACACTCATTTTAAATATTATTGTAAGAATGGGAGAGTGTAAGTGTGCTATTTCATACCATTGGTATGGGATCTAGGGGAGACCATAATATTATTGGTGGAAATAATGATGCACATATGAAAGACAAGAAATAAAGATTGCAAGAGATAATGTGCCAATAATGAATGAATTAACAAGCAAGGAATTCTTCATTATTAGAAATATGTTCAGGAATTGATCATTTGGGTACTGGCAAAGAATGAGAGAAGGAAACTGGAATTGAAAATTAAAAAATTAAAATCAACAAAGTGTATGAATAATAAAACGGGAGAATATTGGTGGATTTTTGCTAAAATCATGTTTCAAAATTTGCCCACAAATTTTAAAGGCCTGTTCTAGAATGGGCAGGAATTCTGTCATCCATAATCCACGTTTAAATTTTTTTTCACAAAAAAAAAAGAATAGAAGAAGACTTTGTCGGGCAAACAGAACTACGACAACAACAATCTTCTAAGTTGTGCAGTCCGAAATGGATAGAAGCTCCTGCACCACGACAACTGTTCACGAATGCAGACACTACGCAGACAAGGTTTGGGCAAAGTTAAGAAGACATTTTTTCGTAGGAGAAAAATTCCAAAAATCTCATCAAAATCATGGCCCGCGACGCTGTGCCTCTTAGATTTTTTTTGAAGAATTAGCACAGATTCTGAAACAGCGAGCAGGCCCAGGGTTTCGACACAGTGCACAGGTTCACAATTTCATCATAGCGCAAATTCCAACATAGCACGATGGCCTAAACCCTTGCCGGAAAGCATGAACGTGGCCTTGGGGTTTCTGTAATGGTTCATGCAGATAGCAAGAAAATCCATGGGCAGGAGGGCTGTAAGGAAAGCAACGACAACGATGGGAGAAGTGTTTCCCAACTGCGACCTCGCCAAACAAGCCTGGGTTTTTCTCAATGAACACATTTCAAATTTTTTTTAGGCGGTGAAAAACGACAATCATAAATGTCATTCACCTTGGAACCTACAATCCGAAACAACAGCCATGCTCGACGATGATGCATTTGATATCACATACCAGTCCACTGGAGTGGAGTGAAACAAAGACACAAAGGCACACTAAGACAGGTGTCAAGAGATATTTTGGGCTAGTGCTGGTAAATCAAAGCTGCAGTTCATCAAAAATAAAATTCTAACTGGTCTACTGATTAATTTAATTCAACAATGACACAGTGTCACCTATGCTAATAGCGTGAAGCCCTGGTTTTAGACTTACCTTTTAATTTAATTATTCCAAGGCTTCAAGACATTATTATTCAAACATTATTACTACCCATAACATAATTGTAATATTAATGATAAAATATTTGTAATATTATATTTATAATGTTTACAAATATTAGTGTTAAAATAAATTCCTCCTAACTTTATGTACAACTTCCCAGCTACTTAACTTCCCAATTAAATTAGTGAGAAATATCTCCTAACTACATGGGTAAGTTGTAACTCCCTTACTTGGGAAACAAGTTAGCTAAGATATTTTAAGTATGTAACCACCTTTGAACCCTATAGAAAGAGAAGACATTGGGGTCTCAAAGAAGAGAAAAAAAGGGTGTCAAGATATCATACTTTGAAAAAAGACATTGATACTACACTTTGGAAGGCTACTAGCTAGCACTTGGGCTCTCACTTGGAGACACACTCTGGATTCCGGGAAGAGCTTGTAAGAAGATTTGTAAAAGATTGCTCATAAGATGACTTGCTAAAGAAAATATTTCAGCCTCTTTGTCATAGTCCTGTGAGTTATGTTTTATTTTTGTTTTGTCTAAATTGTTTAGCTAGTGGTTTAGATAGTATCATCCTTGGCAACTAATTTTGGGATTTTTAGATTGCTCTTATCGTTCTTGTTGCCCGATAGAAAATTTCTATTAAAATTTTGCCATAGAAGTGCTTTTTTTAAAAAGCCTTAAGAGTATTTTAGTAGTAAATTTTGTTATTGTGCAACGTATAAGAACTACTTTTGAGATCGTTGTAAGAGAGCATCTACTTGTAGTCATGCCATTGAATGATTCAGTAGTCTAGAGGGTTCAGAAAATCTTTGGTATTATGATGGGACCAGAATAGCTTTATTTTATCTTTAAAGTGAATCTCTGTGGTATTTCAATCAAAAATTGTCAAGTCTTTTGAAGGTTTTGTTGAATGCAATAGTTGACATCCATTATCTAGCCAAAATGGAGTCTCGTACGTGGTAGTTTAC